>CALNHX010001456.1:0-225488 GCA_940337035.1 Agriotes lineatus
CTCTTATACATCTGATTTTTAACCAATCTAGATGTTTTTCTCCAGCAAAAATGAAACTGTCCCTCACCATTGAGTATATCATCCTTATTATTGTAGTGATTGCAGTGATCTAATGGCTTTATTTTATTTTATTCTTATTCTCTGGGTTTTATTTTAAATTTTGATATCTTACATTTTGCGCACAGTCTTTAGCATTGTAATAACCTTAGTTATTCAACTCTAATCGACTATTAAAATCAGATTAAGACATAAACCATGAATACCGGATATAGGACAATTGTTTTATTAAGTAATTAATAACTGCCTGTATCATACGTTTAACAGCTTTGTTAACAGTAATATTTAATAAATACGTAATTTTTATACACACCGAACTGTAACCTGTAAATATCTACACCATAATAATATTTCTTTAGAAACTTGGTTTTTTACTAATATATTGTCGTGATCTAATAGCTTTGACTTGGCTTTATTTAATTCTTATTCTCTGGGTTTTATTTTAAAATTTTGATATCTTACTTTTTGTCTGCAGTCTTTAGCATGTAATTGTAATAATGTTGAGTATTAGTCGTGCAGATTTTTCAAATGTATTATCTGCTAATATTTTCTTTAAGTATTTTTCCACCTCTTTACCGAATTAGCTTGCGGATGTCTTATACTACAAAAACCAACTTTTATGGCGTGCTGACAAAGTCATATGATAACATTTCCTACACTGCATACGATAAGTCAACGACCTTGCATAACAAGCAAGTCTGCACATGCATAACGTAAATAAATGTGTATCGGTGGACTACTTACGAATGATTTACAAATACCGTTGTAAGAAACCGAAATTCCAATGATAAAATTAAACCACCACTCTAATTAATAACTGCCTGTATCATACGTTTAACAGCTTTGTTAACAGTAATATTTAATAAATACGTAATTTTTATACACACCTGTAACGTGTAAATCTCTACAGCATCATAATATTTCTTTAGGAACTTGCTTATTTCTAAAGCGAGGGGGTGCTGTACATAAATCCGACAGCAAAAGTAAAATATATAACTATCGGCTCAATTTTCGAGACTGTGTATTTAATAAAGTACTGGAAAAAACACGTAATATTTACTTTGCTTACAAAAACAATGTCTCTAAGACCGCAACACTTTTGTATTATGTTATATACTGTCCACCGCTTAAACAGTCCTTCAGTGGGATCGAACACATTACCTATCTACTAAAAGATGCTTCCAATCGGCCTATTCGAGTTAAATATCCAGACATACATCTCGTCGAAAGCGTAATAAAACAAAAACCTAACAAGTTATTTAAAATGGTTTGGATTTTTATATTGCATCTTTTTAGCTGGAAATAATTCGATATATACTATTAGACCACAATTAATTCGATTTATTTTTTAGCAACCTTGCACATTTTCTCAAACAGGTAGTTAAAACAGGGTAGTTGAATAGCAGCCCAACCCCTCTTTCTTACCTATATTATAGTGGCTGTCAGCAAAAATTCCTCCAGATAACAATAGCTTCATTGTCCAATTATCGTGCTGATTTTAAAACAATGGATGTCATTGTTCAACAACATCCTGCAAGAATAAACATGTCTGTCAAACGATGACTCACATCCGGTCGAGCCTGAGAAAATTTTGATAGCTTCTGATTTACTGATAACATCCTGCATGAATAGACATGTCTGCATCCCAGACGCTCGAGCGTGGGAAAATTTCAAAAACTACACTTTTAACCCAAAAAATTCCCGGAAGTGATCGAGGTCAATGACCCCGACTAGGCCACGCCCACCGGCTAGGCCTGTGACCTTGACCTCGGCTAGGCCCGTGACCTTCGACTAGACTTAGCCAAGTTTCCAACCAGAGGCCGCCACGTGACACTTAGCCAAGTTTCAAACCACCGGAAGTGCGCCAGAACGCCCCTAGGTACTCTACTCCCACCGATTTATACTTAATCCAAAAAATCTGGTGTGATACACTCACACAACTTACTTTTACAGTGATTTTATAATTAGCCAAAAATTTGATTTTTAGTTTTTAAGCATTTCTCAAAAATTACAAATTCTACAAAAACGGTACAAAATAAAGCGTTAGTTCAAGAGACAAATGTTCTCTAAAATTTTAAGCTGAATTCAAAAATATAATAATATACCGGGTGTTTTATTTAAAATAGGAGCTAATAAAAATAATAGAAAAGAAAACAAAAGAAACCCATTTTAGAAGTATTCAACTGGAAAATCGCTTATCTCACATCAATACACATTAAAAATGTAATAAAAATGCAAAGTTAAAAAAAATCGTTGCAGCCGTTTTTGAGAAAATCGAAAAATACTGAAAAATCACAAGAGTACACCCTTACTTTCGGTTATGCGATTTTCTTCAAAAGCTTGCTGCATCTACATAGTACACAAAACTTATATATGAAGTTTCAACGCCATACCTTTTTTCGTTTTTGAAATATTCTGTTCACAGACAGACAGACACACAGACACACAGACCAATGAACAAAAATATGTTTTTTTGGGTTCAGGGGATTCTAAACCGTGAAGATCTGTTGAAAACTCAATTTCGAATTTTTGGGGTGATTCCAATGCTTCCTTTATTGTAAAAGGAACTAAAAATGTGTATATGTTTTGAACAGTAGCAAATAAAAGATTCAATTTCCTCTACACTTTTAACTGTATCATTAATCACCAAGTTGAGGTTGTGCGCAGAGCAATGAACGTAAATGGCTGTATTTTCTAATTCATTAATTTTTCTTTGGACTCCGCCATAGGCGCCACTCATAACGATGGCCCCATTGTGACTCTGGCCTCTGCACTTATTGATATTTAAGTTTAAAGAATTTAAAGAGTCTAAAATTGTTGTAGTTAAACATTGAGCATCTTGAGAGTCCGTTCTAGTAAAGCCCAAAAATGTTTCCTTGATGTTTAGATCAATAGCTTGTCCTTCCTCGTTTCAGTAAGGTCACTGATTTGATCGGTTTTTGTAATATCTTTAGTAGTACCAATGATTATCGAGTAAAATGGCGCACCCTGCACTTGTTTTAAAATTGTTTGAATGAGTTTCGAAGCTAAACAGTCTATAACTTCATTTTGAACACCTGGACTTGGATATTTTATGGCTCCCTTTGGCTTTAAAAGAATCTCTTACAAAATGGGGTCATATTTGGAAAACAAATTGACAATGGCAAGAAAGTTTCCACCATATATGCCACTAGAGATATCTTCATCGTGTCCCCTAAAGGCCAGGGAAGATGTTGCCAAAGTTAAAATAATATTTAATATTCTCAAAACTCTTTTCCAAAATTGTGCTTCGTCGTAAGTTTGTTGTGTAGATATTTTATCTATCATTTTTTTTCACTCTTCATATACGTACATGCAGTTGATATGAGAATGTGATGTACAGTGCGTGCTTATTTTATTCGATAAACCTTTATTGAATGAAAGCCCTTTGGGTCCCCTCAGATTCAGGGCCCCTCCGCGGCGCGGGCTCTGCGGTTACCAAGTTACGCCACTGCCAAATGGTCCACTTCATTTGTTGAGCAGTATATTTGAGAACGGATATAGAAACTTATGACTTTTTATTAAATTTAGTGGAAGAACGTCTTGTAAAACAAAACACTTTGTTTTCTCGCTACGGGAAGATCATATAAAGATTTAAAATTTTCGGTAGGAATTTCTGCACAGGCACTGGGGTATTTGATACCAGGAACATGTGCTGTGATATTTGATGTCGTGAAGGCGGATTATGTGAAGGTAAAAAATCACGTTTTTATAATTTTAGGTCAAAAACGTTTTCAAACGAAAAAGTGCAAAATACAAACTTACTTATAATAATAAAAAAAATTATGATTAAAGTTTAGTCGAGTCAATAAAGCCTAAAAATCGACCAAACTTCTTAATTCTCAGCAACAGCTCCGATTTTGATCAAATTTTTTTTAAAATGTGTGTTTTTTAATATTATTTAAAATCAGAAACATCCCAATTTCAGGAAATAATTTTTTATATTGTTTAAACAATAAAAACTGAATTTATGGGAAACATTATTTTTAATTTTTTTTTTCGCAGTATTTGTGAAAATATTAATTGTTTATATTGAAAATTCATTATCAACAATGTCTCCCGCACTCGTGGTTAACATGTATTTATATTGTTTAAACAATAATAGCAACATTTACGTAAAAAATTGATTTTTTAAATGTTTTTTCGTAATATTTCCAAGAAAGTGAAGAGTTTTTATTGAAAATTTAGTATAAATAATATTTTAGACAATTTAAAATAATAATTATTTATATTGTTTAAACAATGATAACAACATTTATATAATTTTTTTTTAATATTATGGCTGGCAGTGGTCTAAAAGAAGTATTATATATTATTCAAGAGCAGTGCGTGCTCACAGTTTAGTGCAACTAGCACTTTCAAAAATTATATTTGATGATCTTAAAAGTGATGAAGAATTTGCCGGATTTGAAAGAAATTTTAAAGATTCTGCGATAATTTACAATTTTAATTACACTGAAATGGAAAATAATGAAATATTTATCAAATTAGTGAATTTCTTTGAAAAAAAAGAAAGAGGTAACACTTGTAAACTTTGGATTACCTATTTTCGTATGATATCTCTTTTCAAGGATTTTATAGCTGCTGAGAGAATAGGAGACTGGAATTTACATTTGAGAACTGTCGGGTTAATGATTCCATTTCTTCACGCAGCAAGGCATTTTCCTTATGCAAAATTAAGTGAAATTTATTTAGAAAAAATGCGTCAATTAGAAGACCAATTAGATCCGGTCGATTTGAAAAATTTAAACAAAAACACAGCGCCAGAAGGTCAGATGTTTATTTCTCAAAAATATCGACAGATCAGACAATAGAGCAGACACTAATGAAATCCATGAAGGTAGATGGGGGACCGTTTAGACGTGGAGCAACTCCAAGTGTAGTTTTCAAATGGATCAAATCAGCGATATTTTCAACGACTGTAGTCGAAGGAATGGAAGAATTTTGTGAAGTGTCATTTACATCATCATTTCAACATGTTGACACCAGCGATAGTAGGATAAATAAAGATTGTACAGCTGTACACAAAATTATAGAATTTTTTACAGTTCACAATCCATTTCCCGATGTACAACAAGTTATGGGAATTTCTACAGGAATTGTAGGTGATGATACCATAGATTGTTATAAAGGGTTTGAAGTTAGACCGCCGAAAAACAATATATTACCAAGAGTTTACTCATCAAAGACAGGCTTAAATGATTTTCCAAATATTAAAAAGGAGCATCTTCTGTTTATTCACGCTTTTACAGGATGTGATACAACATCAGCTTTTTATAGAAGAGGTAAAAATCATTTTGTAAAAATTTTCAATAATAATGTAAAGTTACGTGCCGCAGCTGAAGTATTTATGCTTAAAAATCAACGTGAGGAAGTACTTTTTAACGAAGGTATATTTTCTATTCTCGCACTGTATGGTGCAAAAACTTCAAACAACTTAAACGATTGGAGGCATAAACGTTTTATAATGCTCGCTTCAAAGACGAAAAGCGTTCAAATTGCATCACTTCCTCCAACAGAAGATGCAGCTCAGCAGCATATTAAAAGGGCTGATTTGCAAATACAGCAGTGGAAAAATAATTCACTAATACCTCCAGAAAAATGGGGTTGGAAAAAAGAAAATTATTTAATACCAGTGCAAATGACGCAACCAGCACCACCGGACATTTTAAAAATTATTTTTTTCTCATGCAAAACCGGATGTGGGGCAGCATGTGGATGCAGAAAAAGTGGTTTGCATTGCTCCCCTGCATGCATTGTTTGTAGTGGCAATGATTGCAATAATCATCCACCAATTGAAGAGAAGCGAGAATTCGAAACTGAGGATTTAGACGCCGATTAGATTTGTATTCGTCTACTGTATTATAAAACAATATAATATTCTTTAATAAAGTTTTCATGTAAATATTTTTAAATAATGGCACTTTTATAAATAACATAAATAAATAAAAAACATTAAGAACAAATTATATATGCTATTCATTTGTGTACTAGATTTGCAATAAAAACAATTTGCTTTTTTATAAATATCTCCAGAAAGAATTAAAAAAATATTTTTCATAAAAATTTCATTGTTATCGTTATTTAAAAAATATAAATAATTACTAACTCTGATTTAAATAAATATATATTTCCGTAAAATTTTAATAGAAACAGTTCAATTTCTATAAATATGTCGAAATTTTTTTTTTATATAAATGTTGTTATCATTGTTTAAACAATATAAATAATTATTATTTTAAATTGTTTAAAATATTATTTATACTAAATTTTCAATAAAAACTCTTCACTTTCTTGAAAATATTACGAAAAAACATTTAAAAAATCATTTTTTTCCATAAATGTTGCTATTACTTTTTAAACAATATAAATACATGTTAACCACGAGTGCGGGAGACATTGTTGATAATAAATTTTCAATAAAAACAATTAATATTTTCACAAATATTGCGACAAAAAAAATTAAAAGTAATTTTTCCCATAAATTCAGTTTTTATTGTTTAAACAATATAAAAAATTATTTCCTGAAATTGGGATGTTTCTGATTTTGAATAATATTTAAAAACACACATTTTAAAACAAAAATGATAAAAATCGGAGCTGTTGCTGAGAATTAAGAAGTTAAAACCCTCATTGACTCGACTAGTTATTATATAAAAAAAGAATACATAAACTTACAATAAGATGAGACAAGATGATAAAGTTTTCAAATTAATACGACCCTCTTTGCACATCTTGCCCTATGCTTAGGGTTGCCAGCAAAAGGCACTGGTATTTGCTGAACACCTACTTACAGTCTTTCAGACGAATCCATTTCAATTCCCAGCAATAGAAGAAGAAATTACTCAACAGCTAGGAACTCCTCATCAGATGGCCCTGCAAATTAAAAAAACAAATCAGCTCGAAGTGGAACAAATTATATATCTTACCATCAGTCCTAAAAAGGCACCAGGGGATGAACTGATAACTGGTAAAGTTCTAAAAGAACTTTCAGAAAAAGGATTTAAAGTTATAACTTACATTTTCAATGCTATGCTAAGATTAGAATACTTCCCCTATCAGTGGAAAGTAGCACAGATAGCTATGATTCTGAAACCGGGAAAATTCCCAGGTGAAGTAACTTCCTACAGGCCTATCAGCTTACTCCCAGTCCTTTCAAAAGTGTTTGAAAAAATCATGTTAAAACGCTTAGATCCAATAATTTCCGAACAATAGTCAATACCTTCACACCAGTTTGGATTTCGAAAGGCTCATGGTACCACGGAACAAATCCATCGGATAGTACACCAAATCAACAGGGATTTTGAAAACAAACTCTATTGTTCAGCGGTCTGTGTGGACATAAGTCAAGCTTTTGACAAAGTCTGGCATATAGGATTATTCTACAAACTGAAATGCATTTTCCCGCATCCAATATACTCGCTACTAAGATCCTACCTTACTGATAGAACTTATCTAGCAAAATATCAGGACGCCTACACGCAACTCTATCCAATTCACTCAGGGGCCCCACAAGGAAGCATACTTGGGCCCATATTATACTTCCTATATGCAGCAGACATACCTGTAACCAGACAAACCACAATCGCCACTAATGCAGATGATACCACAATTCTAGCGTCACATCCTGATCCCGTTATTGCCTCAAGGAATTTGCAAACACATCTACATCAGTACGAAGATGGGTTAGAACGCTGGAGAATAAAATCCAACGAAACTAAATCTGCACACATCACTTTTACTCTAAATCGTCAAACCTGCCCACTTGTATCTTTACACGGTATCCAACTACCACAAACAGAAACTGTCAAATGCCTAGGTCGCCATCTTGATCGTCGACTGACATGGCGATCGCATATATTATTGCTAAGCGAAAACAGTTAGGCGTCAAATATCGTCAAATGTACTGGCTCCTTGGTAGGATCTCAGAACTCTCGCTTGAAAACAAACTTTTATTATATAAAGCAATTTATTTTAAAGCCTATTTGGACATACGGCATTCCTCTGTGGGGTTCTGCAAGTAATTCCAACATCGAAATACTACAAAGATTTCAAAATAAAGTTCTACGTGCAATAGTCAATGCCCCCTGGTATGTTCCAAACACTGTGCTACATAATGATCTAGGTCTACCAACTATACGAGAAGAAATTACCACATATAGCAGAAAATACAGGGAAAAGATTGTTGCTCACCCCAATCAACTTGAAAACACATTATTTGATGAAGAAGAAGAAGAACCACGCCGCCTGAAAAGGTTTAAACCAAATAATTTACCAACACGCTTCACATAACGATTACAAAACCCATTATCTTGTCCTACTAAACTTATTATATAAAAAAAGGATAAATAAGCTTACAATAAGAAGAGACAAGATGATAAAGTTTTCAAATTAATACGACCCTCTTTGCATATCTTGCCCTATGCTTAGGGTTGCCATACATCCCGATTTTTCGAGATCGTACCGATTTAGAGCTAGTTGTCCCGCAATGCAATGCTGTCCTAAAATGTCTCGATCTTCCAAGAAAATTTAACGCTTTACCGATTTCGAGCGATTTCTGCAAATTCTGGTTCAATACCTCAAATTCAATTTAGAACTAATTGCTTAACAAAAAATGTGTATCCAATATCTACATGTTCAGAAATTTGGGTTCCAACGGCTTTTCTTAAATAGGCGATTTATGGGTTGTTGCGAGCAGTAACTACATTTCCAAAAAAAATATGATTGATACAAGAATCCAAATGAAACTACTGCTGCTGCAGCAGAAACAGATGCAAATGTAAATCAATGGTAAAGGTAGCATCTAACATATTAATAACCACATATTGTGGAATTAAAATTTTTATTAGAGCGTCGTATTAGTGTTCCCGTTAAATTTATCTTATTGTTAGTGTCCGAATAATAGTTTAATGTGTTTATTTGGTGTGTAGTTTTTAGCATTTGTAAAATCAACTACGAAGAAATTGAACAAAATAATTGAAAAACATAAAAGTAATGAATTACTTTCTCCTCACTAGCACCCCTTCCCCCTCTATTGTGTGATCTTGTCCTGAAATTGTTCGCTTCAAATATGGCAACCCTACCTATGCTCGTATAATACTCTGCTGCATCATCTGAATTTGATGATGATGAAGGCAATGGAGAATGGGCTGAAGTAGCAGTACAAATGGTATTAGCCTGGTACGTAGGTTTGAGGTACATTTATCTATTCTTTGGAAATATAATTGTTTCCGACATGCTGGAAACTAACCAAATGAACCAAATTATTTATTTCACCGTGCGGAAGAACACTAGATAGACAAAACTCTGCGTTTGTGGCCACGTCAGTTTGCACCGCGGCGCCGGCGTTCCGAACCGTGAGATTGATCTTTGCGTGTGTGGCCAGCAGCTAATAATGAATATCCACTAGAAATTGGTTTTGGAAAAGAACAAAGAGTTGTAGATGAATGAAATGGAAAAATTTTCTGAGAATCCAAGGCTGCTAGTTTTTTTTTCAGTTTGAAGAATCAATTTACAATTTTTTAAGAGCAATTAATGAAGTGATTGATTAAATGGGTTTGCATTTTTTTCAGTTAGTACCTAAATCTCAAGGAGAAACAATAGCTACGCATACCGGGTTTATTTTGATTGAGTAATAATTGCGTTAATGGCTATAAATCAGTTTGTTTAGTTACTTAACAAATGTAAACCCGATATTAACAATAACAATAGTCTGTCCTCAGTTTTTAAGGGTTTTTGGAAGCCTGCGTGCAATCCCCCCCGCAACAAAATTTATGCCTACGCTCATGTGTACTATCGTTTCGGAAACAAATATATGCCCAATGCTAACACAACAAAAATAACTAAAATTAACAAGCAAAACTTGTCTTTTTTATCACTTCGTTTTAATCTGTTTTGGCGTTTTCATATTTGATCACTTGATTTCATTCAAAAGATCAATGACCAAGTTTTATCGAAACAGGCATTCATACTTGTTAAGTACAATACAAGTAGCTTCCTTAATTTTACATTTGTCGGTATATATTCTTTAGTTGGACAAAATGTTTCTGTTATGCCAATGCATTTTTTGAACGTTGACCGAGAAAATTATATTTTTGTTAGCCAACTTAGAGAAGAAGCAGGTGTTTGCATTACAAGTGCTGCAAGTAAACCATGTTCTTCACCAGTGAGAAAAATATTATTTCTGCGAATAGTAGACGTAACTCCAGTTTTCGTACCCCTATAAGCTCAGCACTAAATTAAAATTCGTATTCCCAGATATCACCCTCCCTGGAATATTTGAGTAGATACTGACTATGGGGTATTACTTAGGAGAAAGAGGGAAATGTCGTCTGTGAAAATTTTCACAATTGTTAGTGATTTTTTATTAAAAAAAATCTTTGTCGTTTTTGGACATTTTTAGCGTTATGGCACTCTCACAGCGAACGGTGGATCTCAGAGAAAAATTCGTCTCCCTCCCCAGATATCTTCCTCACTGGAGTTTTTGGGTAGATACTGACTAAGAGGCTTCACTTACGAGTAAGATAGAAATGTCGTCTGTGAAAATAATCAAAATCGTTAGAACCATCTTTGAGAAAAAAAATCTTGGTGGTTTTTTCACAATTTTTTGGGGTATTTGGACATACGGTACATCGCAATGAAACCGAAGTCTGGTAACTTCGTTCCAAAGATTCATAGAACATCTCCATACATTTTCATGGAAATAGTTTGTATGCAATTCGCCCCCTCCCCCCCCCCCCCCCCCCAGATATCGTCCTCCCTCTCATTTTTGGGTATATACTGACTATAGGGTATCGCTTACTAATAACTAATAAGAGACACATTTCGTCTTTGGAAATAATGGAAGTCGTTCAAGCAAGTTTTGAGTAAAAAAATCTTTGGAATTTTTCGACAAAGTTTGGGGTATTTGGGCATGCTTACAACTAACAGTGCATCGTAGTGAAACCAAAGTCTGGTACCATAATTCCAAAGCTTTATAGAACATCTCCACCAGTTTTCATGGAAATTCGTTTGTATGAAATTCGTCTCCCCAGATATCTCCCTCCCTGGAATTTTTGGCATAGATACTGACTATGGGGCATCACTTATGAAGATGAGGGAAATGTCGTCTGTGAAAATTATCATAATCTTTAGTAATTTTTACTTCTTTTTACAATAAAGGAAGTATTGGATTCACCCCAAAAATTCGAAATTGACTTTTCAACAGATCTTCACGTTTTAGAGTCCCCTGAACCCAAAAAACATATATTTTTTTATTGGTCTGTCTGGCTGTGTGTCTGTCTGTGAACAGAATATCTCAAAAACGAAAAGAGGTATGGCACTGAAACTTCATATATAAGTTTTGTGTACTATGTAGATGCGACAGCAACCTTTTGAAGAAAATCGCATAACCGGTAGTAGGCTCTAACGATTTTTTTCAAACTTCACATTTTTATTACATTTTTAATGTGTATTGATGTGAGATAAATGATTTTCCAGTTGAATACTTTTAAAATGGGTTTCATTTGTTTTCTTTTTATTTTTTTTATTAGCCCCTATTTTACATAGAACACCCGGATATTATTTCATTTTTGAATTCAGCTTAAAATTCTAGAGAAAATTTGTCTCCTCAACTAACGCTTTATTTTGTACCGTTTTTGAAGAATTTGTAATTTTTGACAAATGCTTTTGAAATCAAATTTTTGGCTAATTATAAGATAGCTGTAAAAGGAAGTTGTGTAAGTGTATCACACCAGATTTTTTAGAAAACAAATGTAGTTTTTTGACATTTTTCTGGGGTATTTGGGCCTCCTCATACCGAACGGTGTATCGCAATGAAACCAAAGTCGGGTGCCATCGTTCGAAAGCTTGATACAACACCTTCATAAACATTCATGGAAATCCGTCCGCAACCTTCGCCGCTATATGTGGAATAGGTATATTGAATAGGTACATAGACGGAAGTCAATTTTCGCCCAGTCAGTCGTTTCAAAAGCCCTCGCTTCGCTCGGTCTATAAATTGGAGAACTGCATCCATATGCGACCAAGTAGAACCGACTTTTAGTTTCTAGTGTGACCTTTGAAAAATAGTATGTAAAATACTTGTGGAAAAAGCCACTGCGAAACACACACGAGTAGAGCTCTCGATATCTCCCGCGCTCTAAGTTTCGTACTGGTTTTGCAATGGAACGCTTTCCTCACTTATATCGAGAGATCCAAAAAAAACTGTTCCTCAGCGGGCTGTGGAAATTCAACCTATGAATAATATGTTGGTGACACTGTACGTCTATGTCAAATATCGAGGTTAGTAGGTTAGGTTTTGTTTGTTATTTGACACAGACTGACGCAAAACTTAACCTGCAAATCTCGAATTTGACATACCTGGACAGTACTACCAACAATGCAGTTGTGAGTGACATGGGCTATGGTTTTTGCCTCACTAGTGGGTTATGCCTTAGCCTACACGCAACAAAGTTCAAAGAAAAATAACAAACATGAACTCTGAAGATATCCCGGACATAACGAAAGAAGAGATAGAAGCCGCAGTAAAAGACATGAAAAATAACAAATCACCGGGTGCAGATAGTATCGGAAAAGAAATAATTCATCAGGGAGGAGAACTACTACAATAAAGTATCAAAACATTGTACAATAAATGCTTATCGGAAGGCAACATACCCCAAACGTGGAAAGTTGCAAATACAATTCTAATCCACACAAAGAGAGACAACAGATGCCTAAAGAAACTACCGACCAATTACCCAGTTGTCGCAACTACATAAACTACTAAGCAGAATAATCACAAAAAAATAGACAAAAAACTGGAACTATATCAACCAGTCGAACAGGCTGGATTCCGCAAAAAATCAGCACAAATGATCACTTATTAACCCTCAAAATTTTACTTGAGAAAGCCATAGAATACCATATACCACTATACATGGCATGCGTAGATTACGAAAAGGCTTTCGTCTCAGTAGAAATGTGGACAGTATACTAAGCCCTATAGAACAGTAGAGTAGACCCTCGTTACGCTGGGTTAATAAGCAACGCAAACAAGAACACGACAATAAAAATACAAATGGCCGAGGAAACCAACGAGATCCCAATTAAAAGAGGAGTGCGCCAGGGAGATCCGATGTCTCCTAGCTTCTTCGTTACAGCCTTCGAAGACATTTAAAAAAATTGAGATGGGAACACAAAAGCATTAACATCAACGGAACTCGTTTAAATCACCTAAGGTATGCCGACGACATCCTAGTGATAGCCGAAAATGAAACAGATCTCCAAGCTATGCTGCAAGAACCCAACGCAAAATCAACCTAAGTTGAACTATACAGATTGATGGCGGAAAATGTGAACGTAGGCAGTCAAATGTGCTAGAATACAGTTTATGGGCTTTGTATGCGTTAGACAGAAATAGACTTACATGCGATTAACATCTAGCATCCGCAAAATGAGGGTGTTTTGTTTTCAGAAAACACTGAATTCTGGTATACTAGATTTTAAATCATATCTGTGTATTTCTGTCTAACGCAAACAAAACCCCGTAAACTGTATTCTAACTCACTTGACTGCTTACGTTCACATTTTTCGCCACCAGTATGTATATCAACAAAGCTAAAACTAAAGTAATGGCCAACACAGAACACGTCCTACAAATCAAAATAAACAACATAACACTAGAACAAGTATCAGAATATATCTACCTAGGACAACTCATAAAACCAAACAAAAAAACCAAACAATAGAGATTACAAGAAAGATGAAGCTTTGATGGGCCAGGCCACATTCGGAAAACTAAGCTATGTGCTCAGAAACAAAAACATACTCCAACATCTGAGATCAAAGGATGGAAAGACAAATGCTACACATTTCATTAAAAGACCGAAAATCCAACACATGGGTCAGATCAAAAACAAAAGTAACAGACATAAGAAAACATGTGACACCACTAAAATGGAAATTTGCTAGACACAACACTAGACAAACGGACAACAGATTGAACACTAGAATAGAATAACGACGCGTATGGTTGGGTAAAAGGGAGCGAGGTAAACCACAGCAAAGATGGGCGGACGACATCAAAATAACAGCGGATCTAACATGGAGAAGAAGAGCAGCAAACCGAGAGGATTGGAAGGGACTAGGACTAGAGGAAGCCTATATCCACAAATGGATAGACGAAGGCTGAGAAGAAGAAGAATAGTGAGTTATGGGCCACTTTAGATGTCTAAAATCGATCTAGTAATAGCCTTATAATTGGGAGGTGTTGGATAAAATAATTTGGAATTTGCTTGTTCGGGCGTGCCAGCATCCTCGATTTGGTGCAGATAACTAGTAAAATGCTTTCCAAGTAGTTGAGATATTTATAAAAGGTTTGACCAATATTGTAGGTTGGAGACCGGATTAAAAATCACCTGAAATGCAAAATTTGTAGAAAATAAATCACCTCCTACAATTTATAATATTTAATTACATGAGAGAAGTTGATAATTAATATCAAAAAATGCTGTCGAATTCAGAGGTTAACTAAATTGTCAACTTACAATTCGTATTAAAGGCCGAAAAATTTGAGTATGAACAGAAAGAATCGTTACAAAGTTATTTCAATCATACAAATGCACGTCCCAACCTGAATGAGTGTTCTTATGTTTTAAACAGAATCACTGAGCTATCATCACTTATAATCCCATAAGAGCATTAATTCTTTCCGGCAATTTTTTAGAGTGCACAGAAACAACGTATTAATCGGCACGAGCGGTACGCGAGAGCCGATTTCTTTGTTCTGTGCACGATAAGAAAATTTCCGGACATGAATTAATGCTAGAATGTAAATTCGGCAAGAAAATCGTAGCGACACGGCCATAAAATATTAAATTTAAATTTTACTTGAAAATAAAATAAATATCCGGTGATATCAAAAATGTATCCATAGTAAGTTGTTAATATGTTGGCGGCACTGTAAGTGTATGTTAAATTCGAGGTTAGCAGGTTAGATTTTGTGTCAATTTCTGTCAAAACTGACGGAAAACCTAACCTGATAACCTCGAATTTGACATAGACTTAGGGCCGGTTGCAGAAAGCAATGTTAAGTCTGGTGTTAGCTAACATCGCGTCAAAGTGAACAAAATCGCATCAAACTTTGTTTACTAATGTATTAGTTACCATAAGCATTCGAGATTTGATTCGTTTTTGTTCACTTTGACGCGCTGTTAGCTAACACCAGACTTAACATATCTTTCTGCAACCGGCCCTTACAGTGCTACCAACATATTAACAACATTGAATGTCACAAAATTATTACCTAATAATTTCAGTTAGGTTAGTCAACTTTAAATAGATTATCAAGAAATTTTTTGTTGGCTTGGAAACCATACTAAAATAAATTTGTCTGTTGGTTCTTAATTAGTGTTGTACGCAATCACACTAACTGTACTTTTAATATTTATAAATTAACTGTTTAAACGTTGTTTATTGACCAGTGATATAATTTAGCCGAATTCAACTCGTGTCTTCTTGATTATTAAATCATTTCTGTTTCCACTCGATATATTGCCAGACAATATATCTCGTGTAAACAGAAATGAATATTTGATAATGAAGAACCCACTAGTTGCATTATATATGAAAATCGTACGACACTAATTAAGAACGAATAGAAAAATTTATTTTAGTATGGTTTCCAAGCCAACAAAAAAATTTCTTGATAATCTTTTTTAAGTTGACTACATACTATATATTCAGTTCTTCAGCGCTTAAGGCCCATGGCTTTTGAAAGTTTGTTTTTCCATCGTTCTCTATCCTTGGCTATTTCTTTTCATCTCTTCTGTCCAAATTTTTGTAAGTCTTCCACTACACAACCATCCCAGCTTTGTCTTGGTCTGCCTCTTTTGTTTCTTCCTTCCGGGTTTTCTTGGTAAATTTTTTTAACGGCTCTTTCTTCTGGCAGTCTTATTAAATGTCCTAACCATCTTAATCTGTTTCTTCTTACAATCTCCATTATTAAATTTTCCCCCATAAAGTTCTTCTATTTCGTTATTTGTTCTCCTTCTCCAGTTTTCTCTTTGCCTCACTCCTTTATATATTCTGCGGAGTATTCCACTTTTCCATATTTCTAGTTTCATTTCATCCTTCTTGGTTAGGTTTCATGTTTCACTCCCAGGGCCGTCGCTACAGCAGGTGCGAGCGTGCGGCCGCACCGGGCGGCCGTTTTTGGGGGGCGGCTATTTTTCTTTAAAAAAATATTTTAATATTTTTTTTATTATATGATATGATTGCTCCAATGTAAGAACATTAATATTACTGAATCTGCCAAATGCCTTTAATCAGTTCAAATAATTTTCAAAGCTGTCGAACAGATGCCTTGTTTAAACAATTATTGGTTGATGTTGGAGAACTGCAACGGGCCAATTTGTGCCACCTGTATTTACCTATTCTATACCTTTTCGATTATATACCCAATTAGTAATAAAGCCTGACAGTATGAGTTCTTATGTTTTATTTACGTAACAACGCAGTATAAGTACGAATCGATGTAAGTGACCGCAGGCTATAAGTTTCCGAGTGCAATGTGCAAAACTCTGGAAGCAGCAAGTGAACTCATTTACGATAAAGTTGGTGAACCGCGCGGATCGACCTATTCGGATCCTAGAAGGTGAATAGCTCGGATCAATTGATTCGCTGCCAAATTGGCCAAGTGAAGTCTTATTGTGTGTGGACACAATAAGACTTGACTTCACGGAATACGGGCAGCTCTTGGCCAGATGCAAGCCATAGAAGTGAAACAACACATTGGAGGCGTCAGCGGTGTCCAAATCGACGGCGCTTGAAGAAAAATTTCGACCGCAGCACCCCAGCGGTCCACGGGCTACTTGTTGAACAAAGGGAAACAAGATTAGCCCTGTTGGAAACCGCGCTACGAGGTCAGAAAACATTAGAATATTGTTGATAATTGTTTTAACGAACCATTGCTCAACTATAAGGAGCTCGCTGCCAGGTAACGGGAAAGTTCTGGCCGGCATTACGTCATTTGCTGATTTGGCATCCAGGGGCTGCAAATAGCGACGCGTCCTAAAGAATCGACAACTTCGCGTTCAAGCTATTCGTGTGTGCGGAATTATTTTGTACATTGCTGTTGGGTTTTTATTACTAGTGGTGTTTGCATTTGTAAGTATAACATTTCAGGTGTCAACGGGCTGACCTCAACAATAGTAGTTTACCCTTAGCCGCACTGGCGATGTGAATAGAGCCTCATAGCTCACCGACTAGATAAGCTAGCAAACCAGATAATTGTAACGTAATAATTCAGTAGGTGTAGGGCTAGGCAAAAGGTCGTGTTACAGAACTAACGGGTGAATTGGAAATCGAAGCAAAATTCTCGTCCGAATCTAAAGCTCGACCGATACACAACGCTGAATAAAAGTTCAAGGTTGATATATTTTTTGGTGTGTTGGACACAATAATTTTTCTACGGTCGTGTCAAAATGACAACATTTTGCAAAGTTTCTAAAGTCAAAAGTGACGTAACATTAGTGCTCGAATTACGTCTTTTTAACACGTTGCCATTGGAGGCCGCTGGCGTGTTGTGATTTTAAACTCGTCGCACGTGCTTCAAAGGCGTACTTGTACACTAGCATCATAATATACTGTAAAAGAAAGGTTCGAACTTTTAAGGGTCCACGCAGATTATTTTTCTTTTCTTTACAATATTTCATTGCTTTGTACTTTTAATAAAAATGAATTAGTCAAACACTGCCTGGATTTGCATACATACTTATCGGATACTGATAGTTTAAATAGTTACATAAACAGCTTGGAACTTAAAGATGAGCTGCTCTCATTTATAACTTTGATTGGGTTAAATCAACATGAAACTAATAATCCTTTAAATACTCTTAAGTACATAACAGAAAATAATTCAAAAAGCACTTTCCCTAATTTAGTAATATTTCTTAGAATCTCACTCACTTTACCCATCTCAGTTGCTTCTGGGGAAAGAACTTTCTCGAAATTAAAAATAATCGAGAATTATTTAAGATCGAACAAGAATGTACCAAGAATTTAGCCCGAAGATATATTTAGTTTTTTATGTAACTATGTATTTGTGTCTGAGTCAGATTTTTTAGAGTTTAATTTATATCTATGAATTATGTATGTGTTGCTATGTAGTATATAGTATATGTATATTTAAACGTTTTATATCTGTTAATATTTTTTTTTTAATTTAGCCATTTTTTCAATAGTTACAGACATAAGGGCGACAATTTAAAAACATGCACCGGGCGGCCAAAAGTCTAGCGACGGCCCTGTTCACTCCCATATACAAGGTGCCCCAAAAAGGAGTGGTAACTTTTCCGAATTGTCTCAACGGATGTCGCTTTATCTAAAGTAAATTTAATTTAAGAAATATGGCAACATTAAAATGAGTTGGTATCACCGGGGTTAAGTAAGTCATGAGATCTGTCATAGCATATTTATAGGTTATAACGAATTATTTCCGTCAAAGTTTAGGCGTTTAATTTGATTGAAATACAAAATTAACCAAACAGACAGCATAGCTACAATATTTATACAACAGTAGTGGATACAAGTACATGGAAGACAAGCGCCAAATAGAAATTCGATTTTTAAAACGATGAATAAATTTGAAAGTAACAAATCAATGCAGGAATTATTATAGTAGGTTTTCGAATTGGTGGTCTTCTTGTTTAATGCAAAGTCCAACACTATCTTCTACGCTTCTGCAAATGTTGGTACACATTTGTGGTGTGAACGTTTCAAACGCCTGCCGTATAAATTCCATTAATGTTGAAATGTCGGGATGCATTGGTCCGCTACATACCAAGTCACAAATGCGCCCCCATACCGCAAAATCTGGTGGTGTTAGATCACAACTTCTTGGTGGCCATTCTAGTGGTCCTCTTCGTCCAACCAAGCAAGAGAAAACTGCTCGTTTAAAAACTCACGCACATATACCGGACAGTGTGGAGGGGGCTGTTTTGTTGCAAAATCACATCCACAGGGCAGCGTTCTGGAATTGTGGGTAATATTTGTTCTTGTAGTAGCGTTAAATAAACATTACCGGTAATGGTTTTCTCGATAAAAAGAGGCTCAATAATCCCTCCGCTGAAAATACCCGCCCAAACGCGAACTAATCGCTGTTGAGACGTCGTGGGCTCGTCTAGCAGATGTTGGTGAATCTCTGTTGCATTTTCAACCATTCGCACTGATCTTCTCCGGCCACTATTCCTCTTGCACTGATCCGTGTCTTCACCAGTTCTTTCAAATTTGTTCATAATTTCAAAATCGAATTCTTACTCTTGTCTTCTATATACTTGCACCCACTTCTATTGTACAAGTATTGCAGCCATATTATCTGTTTGGTTAATTTTGTATTGATAGAACCACTTTACTGCAACAATTTGTTCCTGCAATTCCATAATCTTGACAGATAATATTATGTGACAGTAGAGTACCTAGGGGGATTCTGGCGCACTTCCAGTGGTTTGGAACTTGGCTAAGTGTCACGTGGCGGCCTCTGGTTTGAAACTTGGCTAAGTCTAGTCGAAGGTCACGGGTCTAGCCGGGGTCAAGGTCACGGGCCCCGGTCATTGGCCTCTGGTTTGAAACTTGGCTAAGTCTAGTCGAAGGTCACGGGCGAAGTCACGGGCCTCACCTAGGTCACGTGCCACTTCCGGGAATTTTTGGGTTAAAAGTGTAGTTTTTGAAATTTTCCCACGCTCGAGCGTCTGAGTACGCAGACATGTCTATTCTTGCAGGATGTTATCAGTAAATCAGAAGCTATCAAAATTTTCTCAGGCTCGACCGGATGTGAGTCATCGTCTGAGTACGCAGACATGTCTATTCTTGCAGGATGTTATCAGTAAATCAGAAGCTATTGTTACGCTTATCAACATTTTCTCAGGCTCGACCGGATGTGACTCATCGTCTGACAGACATGTCCATTCTTGTAGGATGTTATCAGTAAATAGAACAATGACGTCCATTGTTTGAGAAATCTGCACGAAATTGGACAATAAAGCCATTGTTGTCTGGAGATTAAAATGTGCAAAGCTGGTAAAAATTGAACAATGAAAGCCATTGTTTGAGAAATCTGCACGATAGTTGGACAATGAAGCCATTGTTGTCTGGAGATTAAAATGTGCAAAGCTGTTAAAAATTGAACAATGAAAGCCATTGTTTGAGAAATCTGCACGATAATTGGACAATGAAGCCATTGTTGTCTGGAGGAATTTTTTGCTGACCTCCATTATCAGATAAACAGGATGTGTAGCTTCAGACATGTCCAGACATGTTTGCAAAGCTGTTAAAAATTGAACAAAGGAACCCATTGTTTGAGGAAAATCTGCACAACAGCTAAATTGAATGCTGCCTTTGTTTGAATTTTTGCTGACGCAGGCCTCCATTATCAGCTGCGACGATGAATAAATAGCGCGGCTCGGCTGTCTGCAATAGTTAGTATTACAACTGCACGCGCGCGAACATGTCTGCAACAGACAGCGTTACCGAATTAAGTTCGAACTCAATAAAAACCATCAGAGACGCGATAGCGATTGTTAAATATACTGATGAAGCTGAGACATTGATTAAACATGTAAATAAAACCATTTTAATTGTTAGTAGATTTATACGTAAGCATAGTTTTAAAAATGAAAATCCATTCAGGCTAGAGGCAAATTTAAGTTTGTTAAAGGGGCAACGGCAATTATTGCGAAATTTAAAAGCAAAATTAGCAAAGAAGGGAGCGGGTGTAGGGAGTGGTCAACAACAACAACAAAAGAACAAGTTGATATGGGAAGATGTAGAATCTTGTTTTAACAGTAGAATAAGAACAGGTATGATTGTAAATTTAGGTTATAAGAAACCACAAGAATTTCTTGGAAAAGCATACAGAAGTTGCTCAATAAAAGTAAAACAAATTATAAAAGATAAGTTAATGCTTAAAGCTAATGTAATATTTAGTGCATATTTTATAAAGCCTAGTAGTGGTGAGATAGATTTAAAAACGTTTGGTACTAAAAATGAAAAAATTGATTCTGGCACCAATTTAAAAGAGTGGTATGAGACTAATGTTGAGAATAAGTTGTTGACGAAATTAGAAGATTTTCAAGAACGTGATTCAGGTTGGAGTTTGCTTGAGATATTACATTTAAAAGTAAATTTAAATCATTACACGCCATTAACAGTAGGTAAATATATTGAGTTACCTAAAGATATTAAAAATAAAAAGGCCGTGATTAACGTAAAAAATGATGACGAATATTGTTTTTTGTGGTCGGTAGTGTCAGCATTATATCCTGCAAATAAGAGTTCTGATAGAATATCTTCATACCCACATTTCAGTGAAGTTTTAAAGTACTCGGGGCTAGAATTTCCAATGAAATTAAAAGATATATCAAAATTTGAGACAATGAATGATTTACGTATAAATGTATATACCCTAGAAAGAAAAAACAAATTTGGTAAAAATTCAGTATTGCCCTTATATATTAGTAAAAATACTCAAATTAATAAAGATGCTATACATTTACTAATGATATCCAACGATGAGGGGCAGTTCCATTTCTGTTGGATAAGAAACTTATCTAGATTACTTAGAAATCAGATGCATAAGAAAAAAACTCAAACTTTTGTATGTGATACGTGTTTAAATCATTTCGTAACTAAAGAATCACATTTAAATCACATTAGAAATTGTAATGGTGTAAATGAAACCAAAATTAAAATGCCCGAAGAAGGTACAACAATAGAATTTAAAGACTATAAATACCAGGAAAAAGTACCATTTTCAATATACGCGGACGTGGAGTGTGTTTTAGAGAAAGAAAAGAATGTTGTTTCCGAAAATGTGGGGGTTTATCAAAAACATGTTCCATTTAGTGTTGCATATTATTTAAAATGTTCATATGACGATAGTTTATCTCGATTTAATATATATCGTGGTGCCGACTGTATGGAATGGTTTGTAAAAGAATTACAATCTATAGCATATCAAGTAAATAATATATTGTCAACTATAGAGCCTATGGATATTAGCCAGCAGGAAAACGATTCATTTCAAAAATCAGTATGCTGTTACATTTGTAAACAACCTTTCACCGACAAAGATGTGCGTGTACGTGATCACAATCATCAGACAGGTGAGTATAGAGGTAGTGCTCATCAACACTGTAATCTTAACTATAAAGATGCACATTATATTCCCGTTCTCTTTCATAATCTCAGCGGTTATGACTCTCATTTTATTATAAAACCATTGGCAAAACTGATTATGGGAGATATTAAATTGTTGCCTATAAATAAGGAAAAATTTATATCATTTACAAAACATGTGGATGGTACAAATATTGATTTCAGATTTTTAGACTCATTTCGGTTTATGGCTAGCAGTTTAGAACAATTGTCATTAAATTTACCGAACAATTTAAAAATCATTACACGTAAATTTTGCAAGAGCCAAGAAGAATTTGAATTATTATTACGTAAGGGTATCTTTCCATACGACTACCTAGACAATTTTGAAAAGTTGAATGATAAAAGTCTTCCTGACAAAACACAATTTTTTAGTCAGTTGCATGGAACAGCCATTTCAGATGAAAATTATGAACATGCACTGCGTGTTTGGAACACATTTAATATGCAAACTCTAGGTCAGTATGCTGATATGTACCTTACAGTTGATGTTCTACTCTTAGCTGATGTGTTTGAAAATTTTAGAGAAAATTGTATGAAAACGTATGGATTAGATGCTTTACATTTTTACACAGCACCAGGATTGGCATTTCAAGCAATGTTAAAAACTACTAAAGTTAAACTTGAGCTGCTGACAGATGTAGATCAACTGTTGTTCATAGAGAGGGGTATTAGAGGAGGGTTAGCACAGTGTTCGAATCGATACGCTAAAGCTAATAATCGATATATGGGTGAAAAATTCGTAGAAGCCGATCTTGAATCGTATATCCTATATTTAGATATTAATAACATGTACGGAGCCGGGATGTCTGAATATCTACCGTATGGAGGGTTTGAATGGGTAAATGATTTAGATATTCCTAAAATTGATCATTTAAATACTCCAGCAGATTCTGAAACAGGTTATAATTATGAAGTCGATTTAGAATATCCTCAAAATTTATTTGAACTTCACAAAGATTTGCCTCTATGTCCTGACCATTATACACCGCCAACATCCAAACAATCAAAATTGACAACCACTTTATTTAAAAAAGAAAACTACGTAATATATTACCGCAATCTGCAGCAAGCTGTAAGTTTAGGGCTGAAAATTGTAAAAATTCACAGAATATTAAAATTTAAGCAATCAGCTTGGCTTAAACCATACATAGATTTAAATACAAAATTAAGACAAGCCGCCAAAAATAATTTTGAAAAGGATTTTTATAAACTTATGAATAACGTTGTATTTGGCAAAACTATGGAAAATGTTAGAAAATACAAAACAATAAAATTAATTTCTAAATGGGAAGGTAGGTACGGAGCCAGTGCATACATATCAAAACCAAATTTTCACAGCTGTACTATTTTAGATAAAGACTTGGTACTTATAGAATTAAATCAGTTGGAAATAGTTTTTAATAAGCCAATATTCGTTGGATTTTCAATCCTAGATATTTCAAAAATTTTAATATACGATTTTCATTACAATTATATTAAACAGAAGATGGGTAATCAAGCAAAACTGCTGTACACAGACACAGATAGTCTCATATATCACTTTACCCTTCCAAATATATACGATTTTATACGGGAAGATATTCACAAATTTGATACAAGCGATTATCCTCCGAACAATCCATATAACCTTCCACAAGTTAATAAAAAAGTAATAGGTCTAATGAAAGACGAAATGAGCGGTAAAATAATTACCGAATTTGTTGGTCTACGTGCAAAATTGTATGTTTCAAAACATTAGAGGATGCTGAGAATGGAGAATTTAAAATTTCAAAGAAAGCTAAAGGTATTACCAGAGCTACTTTGAATAGAATTACATTTGAGGATTACAAAGACTGCCTGTTTAATAACGAAACAGTATTTTGCGATCAGAGAACAATTAGATCAAAAACCCACAACGTATTTTCTTTAAAACAAAGAAAAAAAGCTTTAGATCCACATGATGACAAAAGAATAGTAAACTGTATGTATACTGACACTTTGCCTTGAGGCTACTGCCCACCAACCACATTATAAACACCAGCTCTCTCTAAGATATCTCAGTCTGCAAAATGTTACCGTCAAATTCAAATATACTGTGGTTGAACAAAGATCTGTATGTTAAAAATAAAGAAATCTATAATTTCCATTTACGTAATGCTATAGGACGTAACGACTTGCAAACTTTGAAGTATATATTACACAAAATTGGTATTGCTATACCGAGCAAAACTCTTATTTGGGCTACGCACTTTAAAAGTGTTGAAACCGCTATCGTAAATGAAATTTTAAAAACTATGTTAGCTGTCTTTAATGTTATTAGGGAAATTATTAACGAAGTAAGAAGAGGAGAGTTGAAAATTAATACTGAAACAGATCTTAATTTAGTTCTTTCAAAATTATCGTTACAGAACATTACTTCCTACGAGCAGCATTTTCTTATTGAAACAATATCATCTGCCTCTCGAATCGAATTTGCAACTGACGAGCAACAGCAATATCCATATTTTCTTCATGATGCTGTCTTTGAGGCTGCTTATTATGCCCACAGCAAGTTTATAGAAGACGTGTTCGAATATTTAAATACTAACCATATAACTTATATATTTCAGCCTAGCGTTGTACGTCACCACACAGATATTTTTAAATGGCTTCAGGAAAATATCAGAAAAGCTGAAAATGGTGAAGCTGTTGGTTGGAGAAGCGGTCCATGTTCCGGTCCCTGGCCTTCAACAACACCTCAAGATTATATCGATACTTACACATTGTTAAGTTCTGTTTCCCTTATGTATAAATAATATGTGTGTATATTAATTGAATAAAGCATATATTTAAGTGTACATTTATTCTCCCTCTCCTTGTCAAGTTTTGCTTTGCATATGAGATAAATACGGTGTATATATTAATGAAATAAAACACATATTAAAAATAAAATGTCTTTTATTTTAATCTTTAATAATTACATGTATAAGTTTATTACCTAACCTAATTTCTATCTTTATGGGATTTAAATCTAGAGGCAGTGTTGGTTCAGGAAGTGTAAAACTATATGTTGCTTGAAACGAAGGAGGTGGTGACGTGGGTTGTGGTGGTGGTGACACCTGTTCCAGTTCAGATTGCTGTAGTGGTGCGCACCCTTCAAAATTTTGTGTTGGGCTTAACCACCCCTGAATGTTGGCACAATTTATACAGCTGCAGCCCTCCACCTTTGTTATGTTAGACGACCAGGAGTGTGGTTGTCCCATTGGAGGAGTTGGAGGAGGAGGATTTTCTTCAGTCTCACTCCAGAGTATAACCTCCTCCTCTTCCTGGCTCCACGGATCCTCAGCCCATGAGTCAAAACCCCAACTATGATTTGAGAAGCAGTCTTCGGTCATTGTTATCGTAAAACTAATGTTTCTATGATTAGTATTCTTATATATAATATTTTCCCCTACCTTACACCGGCTGCAGGAAGTGTTTGCGTAAGCTATAACAGGTCTGGACAAGTCTGAACATGTCTGGACAAGTCTGAACATGTCTGGACAAGTCTGAACATGTCTGGACAAGTCTGAACATGTCTGAACAAGTAGACAGCAGACTGCGATTAATGGTTTTGATTATACCACTTGTGCAAAATGTGAACATTTTGTATGGCACATTGAACCCGTGTACCAATATGATGAGAACAAAAATTAATATAATTATACAAGATCTTTAATTGTTTTATATTTGGGCAAGCTGGTAAATCGATAAATTTTACATTATCACTTTGTTCTTCGATCAGCATTTTTTTAAACCATCTTCTTTTATCTAACCCTTTGAGAAATATGGAATCACCGTTTTGTATGATCTCTCCTATGTACAGAGACAATTTTTCGTAGGGTATTGTGTCATGCTGATTATTATTGCTCCATTTTAACCCGTGCAAATTAGTTGTAAGCCAAATCACTTGATCTTTTAGAGAATTTGAAAGGTGTTCGTACGGTATCGGTGGTTCTACTATCCGATGGATTGTAACATTTGTATCACTATCATATACAGCTATTTCTTTGCAAATTAAGTTGCTATTTTTATACTGAAAGCCTTGAATATCTATAAATTTCATCGCTAATGTTGTCGAAAGAACAATCAATCTGCAACTAGTTGAACTAGTATCTAGCTAACTATTTTTATGTCACTGGTAAAAGGATTATATTTCACTTTTCGATCGAATAAAATCAATGCGTAAGCTGAAGTGTTTTTCGGTATATCAGTATTGGTTTCGAATTCCAGTCGAATATCTACAGCACCGCCTTTTAATGTTTCATTTTGTCTAGAACAATCTATTACGGCTAGCGGAGCTATACTTTTGAATTGTGCAGGCGTAAGAACAGGCTGATTGTCATGTTCGTAGTAAGATGATTGAAAACCTGCAAACATTTCATACAATTGCGCATATCGATTGCTGGCAAATTCCAGATTTAAATTATCATAGGGATATCTTTCGGAATTGAGATAAAGTGTAATATTTCTTAAATCGCAAGAATCAAATTGGGCCATATTTTTAACAGTTTTATTTTTTCGGTCTGTTTGGAAGCCTACGATAATGTGACGCGGAGTTTCTACTTGATTAACATTTTTTATTGCCCAAGTGTGTCGTTTTGTCTGTTGTAATGCCGGATACTCATGTAATTCCCAACTTCTAAAATTGATTTCCAACTGACTACTTTGCTCAATGTATTTTAGTAATTTTAAACGATTTACATCAGCTACCGAAATGTGCGGTACTCTCCAATAGACTTTTGTTAATTCTACTTTAAGTTTTTCATCGACCGTATTAATAACAGCATTTAAATCTTGATTGCTTCTAATAAGTACTAATTCTTGTCGAACGTTTAGTAAAATTTTTCTAAAGTCTTCAAAAACTCCCATCAACATTTCGCAGGGGACAAATATCTGAAAATTACCTTTTGAATCGACCAATCCGTCAATAGATGTTTTGGTAGGTGTCCAACCTGCATTCTCCAAGCGAATACTTTGAGTCGAATTATATGACACGTAGGCTTTCATAGTTGCAGTTATACCAACATTTCTTACACGATCAACCACTACACCATTAAGTTCATATCTAATTTCATCTAGTAGGTGAGATATGCCTAAATTTGTAAATGAACCTGTTGCAGTAGCTTTACTATCTGCATCCTTTAACAATTTACCTTCGAAACATATAACACTCTTGCACGGTAAAGTGTACACATCTTGATGTAAAATAGGTATTCGTATTTCATCGTTATTATTAAATGTTGTAGAAGAATAGGGCTGATGTGTATGTTTCTCCGCATAGACAATCGAGTTATCTTGAAAAGCTGTTTCAGTAACGTTTAGTATTTCAGAAGTCGTCATTTTTATTTGATGTAAAACAAGCGCTCTTAATATTACAGAATATTAAAAATTTTTCGAATATTAACAGTAAAATTTAATTTAATAACAGTCCAGATGTTTTTTCTTTTTGATTTCCCCCTCGCCGTCACTTCTAGTAGCAGTTAGCTTCAAACCTAAAGATTTTAGAAACAGTTTATTGGCAGATGTTAATCTATCGACTGCAGGCAGCCTACTGATGTTCGAAACAAACTGATCATCCCTAATATATGTTTGTTACGGCTGCTGCTGCTGCTGAGAGTTGTATCTAACCACCATTTTGTTTCTTGAGATGCAACCTTACCGTGATGGCTTCTCCGCAGAAATTGACCAATTTACCGTTTTGATCCAGTATTTATATGACAATGTTATCAATAATTCTCGTATTGATTGGTAGATATATAACGTTAGAGGGATTTTCTACAATCTTAAATCCTGGCGGATCTGTAGGTAAAAATTGATGAACTCTGTGTACAGCATTGCTGTTGTGATAAGTACCAGTTACGATATTGCAATCAATACATATAGTATTAACTTTAAATATATCTACAGGATTATCGGAAATATATCTACCATAAGCTTTCAATTTCTTAGGTTTGAACCCTAATAACTGTCCAATACTATCTTTAGCAGTAAAATCGATTGCTAAGGACGATTTAATTTCACTCCTGAGCGTGTTATTATTAGGCTTAATATGTAGCACAGGTTCTGCTTGGTGCTGCACAATATTTTTTTCTAGTATATCATTAGCACTACCTGCTTGAGGGGAGGGTGACTTTGTTACACCTATACCCAGTTCATGTCTAATATATTGACTTATATCGGCAACTTCATATGAACCGTGAGGTATTTCAATTACAGCTTGTTTACCATCAATATCAGTATAATGAAATTTATTATTATTCGAATCAATATTAGGTATAGTATTATAAGCTTCAAAACTGATTAATCCTATAACGTATTCAGATTTCGGATCCAGATGTATGGATGGATACTGAGCTGTGAGAACAGATTCATTTCCAGACAAGGTAAACGTCCACGACATGTTTAATAGTAGACGGTTTAACTAGAACTGAAACCAAACATTTAGAGACCTTTAATTTTAATTACATTCTCCTCCTCTTCCTTCTCTAAGAATCTTACTGGAAATAAAACAACATTTATTAAACAATAGGTTTTATTTTTCCTTTTACATCCTTATTCAGTATACATTACAATTGTTTATTTAAGATAGGTTCTAACAATAGAGACATTTTATCTATTCTATTCTTAAACCTCATCCTGTCGAGTGCACACAACTGACAGTAATTGTATGGAAGTTCATCATCCTCCTCTTCTTCTTCTTTCTGACGAATTTCAACAATCGGGTCAAAGTGAACCTGCTTGTTGATTTTACTTCTGGCAATCTTTGTCATACAACACCAAGTCATGTTTAAACTGGGTTATTAACAAGTTCAGGTCTGGCTGCCGCTCGCTTAATTTCAAACAAGAAAGTTCCTTTGAAATATCTTTTAATTTACAATATATTTCAATATCTCTGTTCAATTTCTCCAGATTTTTAGTAAAGCGGTTGAACTGCATTCGATATTTATAGTATCGTTGCTGCTGCTTCATAATGCCAATGTGTACAATTCAGAATTCCCACACTATAAGTACATCCTCAGACGATGACGTCATCCCCCCCCACATCTGCAAGTCTTGACAAGTCTGGACAGGTCTGGACAGGTTTTTCTCGCAGTAAACTGGTAGGAAGCTAACACATGGCATCGTGCAAAAATTGTAAACATAAATGCCCGCAATTTACAGAATCATAAGTTTGAAATGCCTGGTGATTATATTTAATAGGATGACAGCTGCCATTTTTGCCACTTGTCAAATATTTCACAATTTCTATTGGAGGTTTTAAGTCTCCAAAACTGTCAAAGTAAATTGCATCTTTCCCCCGTTTTATGTAAGCCACCCAATGTGTACCAAGATTGGTTTTATCATCCAAATTTACAATACCGCATTCTATATTTCGAACCTGTTTTGGTAAATCATCTCTCATAAAAATGCCGCGAAAGTTAGGAATTTTTAAACGTTTAGCGTATGATTGTAAATCGATATTTGACAAGGCCCGGTTTGGCAGCTGCATTACAAGTTTTTTGTCGTGAACAATCCGTATCCTTTTTTATAAGGTTTTAGATATAACCCTTTACCTAAAGCTATTGCCTCCATCGTTTTATTATGTCTTTCAGACTCTGCTAATTGTTTTTTTTGCCGACTGAGCATCTTTAACCACCTTTGCAATTCCTGCAGCTCCACCACTAAGAGCTCCTAACGCGCTAAGTCCTGCAAAGATTGGAATCAAGGGTAACATTCCACCTGTTTTTGGCACACGTATTACTCGAGGAGTTTTAATAATCTTGTTTCTCTTTATTTTATTAATTGTCTTAACAGCAATATTTGTAGCATCGCTTAAGTCTCGCAGCAGTCCTCCTTCTCCTAATTCAGTTCGTGCTTTTTTCACTACCTGATTGAAAGTAAGCGTATCTCCAGGTGTTCTCTTTCTCTTTTTACCAGTTTTATTTTTAGCAAAGATTGGAATCAAGGGTAACATTCCACCTGTTTTTGGCACACGTATTACTCGAGGAGTTTTAATAATCTTGTTTCTCTTTATTTTATTAATTGTCTTAACAGCAATATTTGTAGCATCGCTTAAGTCTCGCAGCAGTCCTCCTCCTCCTAATTCAGTTCGTGCTTTTTTCACTACCTGATTGAAAGTAAGCGTATCTCCAGGTGTTCTCTTTCTCTTTTTACCAGTTTTATTTTTAGCTCCCAACCCCATTTTTACTTTTGCCGTCATAGCTGTAGCTACTCCTGCAGCCGAGACACGTTCACCTAAGCTAGCGTCTGAAGCTCTAATACGTCCAATAGCATTTTTAGCTAAAATTCTGTCAGCTTTATGTCGTTCCTCCATATTATCAGAATGTTTTGCATAAGCCAAATCGTGCTCACGACACGCTTGATCTAATTTGTTAATTCCAGGATCTCCTCGTGCAATTCTTTTCTCAAGTTTTGTGCCAGGCCCGCAATATTGATATCCTGGTATGTGCAATTCGAAAGGCAATTTATTAATGAGCGTATTGAGTACACCAGCACCTCGTCGGCGATGGACTGATTTGTTGTTTCGACCTCGAACCATTATATAGAACTGAGAACTGATCGATTAGGATCTTAATATATATATATATAGATATACGTAGCAGTTTTAGTATGAGTTTCCAAGTAGACGTCATGAGGGTAGTTAAACTAAAAAATAGTTTGCCAATAAAAAATCATGATAATCATACTGCATCTCTAAGCAGGAGACACGGACCGTTGTTACCTTCCACAATACGATGTCTTATTCTAGGCCCATCGAATTGCGGTAAAACAAACATCATTATATCGCTAATAAAAGATGTTAATGGAGTACGATTTGAAAATATTTATATATATTCAAAATCGCTGTTTCAAGCAAAGTTTGAATATCTAAGTATGTTGTTTCAATTAATTCCTGAAGTTGGCTACTATACATACAGCGATGGTGTGAACATTGTACCACCCGACCAAGCTAAATCTAACAGCATTTTTATTTTTGATGACATTGCTTGCGACAAACAGGACGTTATGAGAGAATATTTTAGCATGGGTCGACATAAAAATATAGACTGTTTCTATCTTTGTCAAACATATGCATGTATTCCTAAACATCTTATTCGCGATAATGCTAACATGCTGGTGCTGTTTAAGCAGGACGATATGAATTTACAGAAGGTCTACCGAGATCATGTTAATACCGACATGACTTACGAACAATTTAAAGAAATGTGCGCATATTGCTGGAATAGTCATAAACACGGATTTTTGGTAATAGACAAAGATAGTGATTTAAATAATAGGCGCTATCGTTATGAATTTGATTCGTATATATACATTTAACAATTCTGATGTCTATTATTTGATAGAAAGCTGTTGACGTGTGAACTAGTTTGAATCTGTCAGTCTGTCTAACTGGCTGTTTACCTGTCTAGCTGTCTATCTGTCTACCTGTCTAGCTGTCTACCTGTCTAGCTGTCTACCTGTCTAGCTGTCTACCTGTCTAGCTGTCTACCTGTCTACCTGTCTAGCTGTCTAGCTGTCGACCTGTCTAGCTGTCTAGCTGTCTACCTGTCTAGCTGTCTACCTGTCTAGCTGTCTACCTGTCTACCTGTCTACCTGTCTACCTGTCTAGCTGTCTAGCTGTCTACCCGTCTACCGCTTACATACTTGCGCCGATAATGAAATCGAATGTAGCGACAAAACTTATTAAAACTAAAAATATTATAAGACAGAAAGTTCGAGCTCTTAAGGAGGGTAAGTTGGTGGAACAACAGCTCCTCGGTAAATTTTTTAAACCTGCTACCGAACAAATGCAAAGTGTTGCAAAAGTGATAAATAAAAAAGAGAATCTCCCATCTTCAAAACTAGAATTATTTACACCAAAACCGGTTGATGAAGTATTGTGCGAAACCGCCGAAGATGATTCTAATACGACTATAGCAAACAAATTTCAACCGTCTACCAACATAGAACCGCAAGCTATAAGTTCTTTCTTAGAACAGTATGATAAACTTCCTAGGAAATATGTAAGCAATTATCTTATAGAAAGACCAAATCTAGGGAGGTATGGAATTAGATATGATTTTGACAAAAACCAATTTTATTTTGGTGGAGATGAGCTAGATATAAAGGGTTCTGATATAATTGTAAAAAATGTTCGCTATGAAGGTACGCCTGGTTTGTACGAATTACTATTTAAAAACGATCCTCAAATAACTCCAACGTCGACAGATAGAGCAAATTATAATGATATCATAAACAGAACAGGTGCGGCGCATAGAAATTTTGATAAAAATGTGCAGAAGGTAGGTTTCAACCAAACGAAATACAAGAAATTTATAAAATCTAACCTGTCATCATCACCCTCGTCTTCATCAGTGCCATTAAGAGCTAAAAAGCGTTCTGGTAAAGGTATGCAGCAAATGTATAAACAAGTTAGCAATAAACCGATGGATTATGTTTACTGGGATGATCCGAATGAGTTAGTCGATCGATTAAAGTTACTGTATGCCTCTCAAGCATCCGGTCACACAAATCATAGAAATGAAATTGTTAGTATAATAGAAGAGTTAAAAGAGGCGGGAATCATTGAATAAAGTCAGTTCGACAATGTCGAGAGATAAGTTCGGTCGTCACATTCAGCACAGAAATCTATACTTTTACGATGACTGTGAATATTTTAATCTTCAACATAAACGATTAGCCAATCTTCTATTGGAAGAGGATTCTGTCAACAAGACCCTCCTTAACAAAGAACTTAATAAGATTATTTATCGACTTTCCAAACACGAAAACTCTGCTAGTACAAATATAGAAATAGCAAATGAAATTATTGCAGACATTCAAGCTGAAATTGATCAACTCTACTTTTCTCTAAAACTAACTAAACCTCCGGCTAAACCTTCAGTTAGTGAAACTGTCTCATTTAGAGAGGTTCAAAATGACCCGGAAGAAAATAAACAGTTCGATTAAGGCTCAAATAGTAGATGAGTTGCATAAGCCTGCACGAATAAATTTTCGAAGGCGTCGTGTAATAGTAAAAGGATTGGATGATCTTCATCAGGCTGATTTAGTAGAAATGATACCATACTCTAAAGTAAATAAAGGTTATCGATATATTTTAGTAATTATAGATGTATTTTCAAAATATGTTTGGTTAGAGCCTATAAAAACCAAAACCTCTAAGGAAGTTACTAGTGCAACTGAAAAAATACTATCTGAAAGCGGTAGAATTCCGAAGAACTTGCAGACAGATCAGGGTAAAGAGTTTTTCAATAAAGATTTTCAAACACTAATGAATAAATATAAAATTAACCATTTCTCAACATTTAGCTCGAAAAAAGCGTGTGTCGTTGAAAGAGTAAATCGTACACTTAAATCTATTATGTGGAAGATGTTTAGTTTGCAAGGTTTATACAAATGGCTTTCTCTATTATCTCAAGTCAGTCACACCTACAATCACAAAAAACATAGTACAATTGGTAAAAGACCGGTTGATGTGAATAAGAGTAATGAGAAGGAAATTCTCAATCAAGCCTATAATCATATAAAAATGACCGATTTAAGTAATGTAAAATTTAAGGTTGGCGATCCTGTGCGAATTAGCAAATATCGAACAATATTCGATAAAGGATATACGCCCAACTGGACTAATGAAATATTCACAATCGATCAAGTTAAATTAACTAATCCTATTACCTATCTACTAAAAGATGCTTCCAATCGGTCTATTCAAGGATGTTTCTACGATCTTGAGCTTCAAAAAGTTAAATATCCAGACATACATCTCGTTGAACGTGTAATAAAACGAAAACGTAACAAAGTGTTTGTAAAATGGCTTGGATTTTCAAATCAGCACAATAGCTGGATTGATGCTAAAAATATTGTCTAAATTACCACGTTGTGATGACTCATCACTTAATTTTCATCGGTGCTATATAAACCTGATGTGCTGTAGTATTTTTATCATTCTCCTGTACACGTTCCTTCCAAAAACATGGCAGATTTCAACCAGAAACTTTGCAACTTAAATGAGGTTAAAGAGTGGGGAAATGTACGAGATTTGAAGATTGACGAAAAATATCTAATAATAAATGTGTATCGATGTTCGACTAAATACGGCAATAAAGTGGCGGTGGAATTGGACAACTTCAGATTCATTCTACCAGCACGCTACGATTGCCTAACAGATGCTGACTTGCAACAATTAGGAAAACGTCGCTACAATATCATCTCGGGTGGCAAGTGTGGGAGCAGCACGAAACTTGTCTTCGAGGAAATCGTTCAGACAGAGATGACATCCGTAGCACAATAATTAGCTGATATGTATTTATAATAATTTTTATACATGTATGTTTTAGGTAAATAAATACAAATATATTTACATTGTTGTTTTATTACACCATTGTGCCCGATTACAGGAACATGCCAGGTTGGCCGAGTGGTCTAAGGCGCCAGATTTAAGCTCTGGTTCCCTAAGGGAAGCGTGGGTTCGAACCCCACACCTGGTAATTCTTTTTTGTTTGTCTAACAGACATCAGTACTTGACAAATTTATTTCAAGATCATTTTTGCAGATCAGCACATTTTAATCTCTAGACTCATCAACTGTATTAGCAAAAACTTCTAACTGTGTTGATTTTTCTAAAACAATGGGTTTCTTTGTTTGAATTTTTTGCAGATCAACACATTTTTTAATCTCCAGACAACAATGGCTTCATTGTTCTCGAATTTCATGCCGATTTTAAAACAAGGGATGCCATTGTTCAACAACATCCTGCAAGAATAGGCATGTCTGTCAGACGATGACTCACATCCGGTCGAGCCTGAGAAAATGTTGATAGCTTCTGATTTACTGATAACATCCTGCATGAATAGACATGTCTGCGTACTCAGACGCTCGAGCGTGGGAAAATTTCAAAAACTACACTTTTAACCCAAAAAATTCCCGGAAGTGGCACGTGACCTAGGTGAGGCCCGTGACCTCGCCCGTGACCTTCGACTAGACTTAGCCAAATTTCAAACCAGAGGCCAATGACCGGGGCCCGTGACCTTGACCCCGGCTAGACCCGTGACCTTCGACTAGACTTAGCCAAGTTTCAAACCACCGGAAGTGCGCCAGAATCCCCCTAGGTACTCTACTTGTGACATTAATGCATTTACAAATTTTTCATCATATCATTGAAATTCAAATGTTGCAACATTTATTTTTCTTGGTTTTTAAGCATAGATATATTAAACAAGATACAGCCATGCGCGGTAAACGTATGTCTGTGCTTAGAAAACATATCAAAGAATTCGGTACATCTCTCCATTTCATTCTGCCACGCATTTAATGTATTTGTTATTTCTTTTTATTAGTTAGCCGTAAGTCGCACGAATTTCGACTGCTTTATTTTGAAGTGTCATTCAAATTTCAAATTACGCCAAACTCGTAATTTACGTAGTTTATTGCAATGATAAAGAGCTCAATTAATATTTATAATCAAAATGAGGACTTGTATTCTGTATTCTATTTCTTATAGTTCTTTTTATGAAGATTTATCCTTCCATCGATGCGTAAACTCTTTTAAAATACCTAAATAATACCTACCTACTACCTGTACTTAATATTCTTTGGCACCTCAACCCTGACAGGTTATGGAGGCCGTGTATTAGTTTCTAGACTGCTTTCTGTCTTGTTTCAAAACTGCGGGTGTGTCCTGGCCTTTCCTATTATTTTTCCAGGCTTTTCAACCTCAGGTTTTCCTTAAGTTGTACCATGGTTTTTAGGTCTTACAATATGCTCTCCTCTCATTGTAACTAATATAAAACATAATGCACAATCAAATAAACGCTACTATTTATTTAATACCCACTGCTTTGGGCTAAAATGCAGAATCCGAGGCCAATTATAATCCTTCTACATATTTTCCTTATAATTTTGAACATTTAACTGGTTAGCAGATTTACCAGTCAAACTGCTGTTTTCATGGTTTTGATTGCTATATTGAGACAACAAAGACTATTACTGGCACCATGTAACACAAGTTAAATGTATTTTGTCCGAATTTCTCTCAATATCGCATCAAAGTGCCATTGCTTGCATAGAAAAGTGGGACAGTAAGAAATTCTATTTTGAAAAATTTGTTGGTGGCACTGTAAGTCTATGTCAAATTCGATGTTAGCAGGTTAGGGTTTGCGTCAGTTTTGTCACAAACTGACGCAAAAGCTAACCTGGTAACCTCGAATTTGACATAGACTTACAGTGCCACCAACACATTTTTTTATGCAAGCAATGGCACCTCTCTAAAGGATAGCGCTATACGTAATTCAAGCACTAAGAGTGACAGCAATAGAAGGTACGTCATTTTGAACTATGTCGCCGCATGGCTGTATCTTGTTTAATATATCTATGTTTTTAAGGTACAATTGGTGACATCTGTTGAGAAAATCTGGAAAAGTTACCACTCCTTTTTGGGGCACCTTGTATTAATGTTTTTTACACCCTTAATTTTGTTTTTCGCGACACCGATTTACTTGCAAATATTTTCGGAAACGCACTCACCGATTCCATTGCTGTGGCTATTCGCTTATATATTTTTTTTGAATTTTGCCGTTACTTGTTATTTCTACACCTAAATATTCTGCACTGTTCCTTCTTACTAATTTTATAGAGCTCGAGTCTAGACGAACTACTAGCTCTGGTTTTCCTTTCTCTGGCTGTCGCCTTAACACCATGTAATTTAATTTGTTTCAGCCCCACTTTTCCGGCTTTCTTTGCAAACCTGCTCACTATATCTTTAACTTCCTCCCTCGTTCTTGCTAAAATAACTACATCATCGGCGTACCCTAAAATCTGATATAAGTTTCTGAGAATAGTTCCTCTCTTATGTATCTTGCATTTTCTAATCACTCCTTCATCATTTGACTAACCTTACTGAAATTATTAGGCGATAATTTTTTGACATTGGCTGTTGTTAATATATGATGCGGAAAGTTCTTTCCCCACATTTCGTTCCCCACATTTCGTACCCCACATTTCGTTCCGGGGATATTTCGTCTCCCCACATCTCGTACCCGGAAACTTCGTTCCCGAGCGAGCTCAATTTGTTTCCTAGATTACAGGGTGTTGAAAAACGAGTGCAGCGATCGGAATACAGTTAGAAAATAAAAGATATTTTAATTAATTTATATTATAAGAACAAAATAAATTGCATTTATTAAAAATGACGGTTTAATCTAAGTACGTATCTTCCTGATCTTTTTTATAGGGCCACAATTTCTCATTCTGAACAACTTTTCTTAGTAATATTTTGCCGTATCATGAACAAAAAGGGTAGTTTACCTGAAAAGAAAATAATTTTTGCTTAACTGTCAAGGCCGACTTGTTTTTGAAAAACTGAAAATTTTCTTAAAATTCTCGACAAACCGAGCAGGAATTATAATTCCTATAACATTTTTATGTAAAACCAAAGAGCATATGCTCTTTGGTAAAACTAAAAATAAAATTTAGTTTCCTATTGTAAACTCAATCCGGGGACATACTGTATATAGTTCTTATCAGTTTATTATAATAAATAAATTAATTAAAATATCTTTCATTTTCCAACTGCATTGTGATCGCTGTACTCGTTTTCAACACCGTGTAATCCAGGAGACAAATTGAGCTCGCTCGGGAACGAAGTTTCCGGGTACGAGATGTGGGGAGACGAAATGTGGTCTATGTAAAATTCGAGGTTAGCAGGTTAGGTTTTGCATCAGTTTTGACACAGACTGACGCAAAACCTAACCTGCTAACCTCAAATTTGATTGTCTTGCTGAATACAATTCGTGGTCTGACTACTTTTTCAATATTTGTCGTTCAGACCTTACTCGTAGCTGTTGTTTTTCGAAAATCTGAACTCGCGTTTCGCTTGTGCAGATTTTCGTTACAGCAGTTACTCTTGCTCCGAATGACAAATATTGTCGGCAATAATCAGATCACTCGTTGTATTATATACGAAAATACAGAAACTAGGCAGCTATAAGCGTCAACACGTACTCTTACTTTAAATATAAATACGTTAATGCTGCAGCAACTAACCAGTTATGCTGATGCTTGAATTTTGATGTAAATGATGTACTTTTTTCAAGCTTTCCTTTATGTTTAAATCTCCTCTGATTCAGGTTCATTTTCTGACATATCGATTTCTTCATCATTGTCTCCATTAAGCGGGTCAGTAAGGGTGTCACTTCTTACGGTCAAATTGTTTGACAACGTTGGAAGCAATTTACCAAATTTACTCTATTGTACTCTATTTTCTTTCCCAAATTTGGAAAAATGTGGTACATATTATATCTCCCTCTTTGTATCTCCTTCAGTTCTGTTGGTCTTTATATGCACCAGTACTAGGAATTGAGCGTTTCCTTGTGTTGTTTGTTTGATTTGTTGAATTGAAATCTACTCTATTGAAAATTTCATTTTTAAAAGCAAATTTGTAAAAAATTGGTCAATATCTATTATATAGTTACAAAACAGTTAAGTAGTTTTAACTTATCACATGTGTTTTTGCATTTGTCATTATATGTTCTAAAAGACCTACTTTATATTGTAAAAAATCTGAGTTGGTTGAGAAACTGCTACGTACTTTCTAATATCTTTAATTATTTCAGATCCTGGTGCAGCATGCCCAAACGATCCGAAGGGAAAATGTACATATGAAGACGATTGCCCAGCTTTTAGTCGACATGGCATTTGTGGTGCAGATAAAAACTACACAGCACTGGTGTGCTGTACTTCCAGTGCCACAATCACAGTTTTAAAGTATTACAATGTTCGAGAGTTTCCAGAGAGAACACAATGTGGCCGACCAGGCGTCTTAAATCAGATCTACAACGGTGACAGAACCGAAATCGGAGAATACCCCTGGGTGGCTGCTTTGTTATACGTAGCTACGAACAATACACCGTATGAAGGAGTTAAGTGTGGAGGAACATTAATAACCGAAAAATTCGTTTTAACCGCAGCGAACTGTGTTATTGACCAGACTGCAGAATCGTAAGTGTTCACTCTGCTGTATCATGAATCTATAAATTATTGTTTGCTTTCAGTATACGCGTGCTACTGGGTGACTGGAACATAACTTCTGATCCTGACCCTTATCCTGCAGGACAATGCAAAACTTCTAAGTGCACTGCCAAAATCGAGTATGCGGCTAAAGTTATTAACGCAACGATAGATAAAATAATATTGCATAAGCTGTACAGTCTCAAAACAAAGTAACATAATATTGCCCTTCTTCGACTGAAGACCCCTGTACATTTTACTGGTAAGACTTTTTAGTTTTCAAATATGAAATTTAAACCAAGAGCGCGGATTTTCAGTTTAGGTTTTTAGAGTTTATAACCCGTTACCTAAGTGGAACATAAACGCTAAACTAATGCATCTTGAACATACGATTTTCACATTTTTAAAAGGCTTTTTAAAGTATTTTATCAATCAAACGTTTTCTCAAATGAATAAACTACGTGATATACGAGGTATGACCGTAAACTGATAATGAAAGTCATGCGCTAATTGTACTTTAATTTGACAGAACCACATTTTAGCTTTTATCTCCTTTAATGTTATACTATCCTCCTGCTTGTACACACCGTTGTTTGAAATCTCTATTGGTTAAAGCTGTGTTGTAGCTCATTTCCCGACAGCGCCTTCAGTAGGAGTCTTGTTTTTTTATTGATTCAACCTTTTCAAAATGAGAGTCCTCTTCGGCATACTTTCAACTATTAGAAATAGAAAAAATCAGCAAGAGCTAGGCTACTTCACCGTGAGCGTATTGGTATACACCGGAGCCATTCCCCCGCCCTCTTTCTCCTTAAATATACTCTTTGTGTGATCAGAACGTGTTTGTAATACATAGTGTTTGTTATCTGTCTGTGTTTCTGGTAGCCACTCTGATAGTATCACACCTTTAATATAGAAGTTTACACGAAAGTTTCCTTGCCGAATTTGATCAATTTGCAAATAAAAAATATAGTCAGCTGTAATTCAAACTCCGCGCTCCGAGGCGAATATTTCGAGCCATTTTCTTATCCGCCGCTAGAATAACTGAACCACCGGTGTGTTGGAATTCGGCCAGTTTCTGCTGCGTTATACAGCATTGTACTATTCTGTCCTATTTGTGGTATTAACCTTGTATCTGATAGGTCTCATTTTCGCCAATGATAATGAGCTATGTACAGATGATTTGTAATATCTATTTCTCAGGTAAAGCCAAACTGTATTATTTTAAGATGCTCACCCTGTATATATTTTTCCGAAATTGTCTCGGTTTTATGCTAGGTAGACGTATAACATGTATGCAATATATCGTCTTTCTCCAACAAATAGTTTTTGAGTTATACCTCCAACAGACCGACAGACGGACGGACGGACGGGCTGACGAATGGATGGACGGACAGACAGGCAGACAAACAGACTGACAGACAAACGGAATTGAGAAAATCCCTTAAACGTGAAGACGTGAAGAAATCACGGAAGGTGATTTTTTCGTGATTCTGTGTTTCAGGAAGTAAGGGAAGGGAAGTAAAATAGCAAGCAGCATTGTCTTAAACTTTGATAATGTTACTGCTTGCTATTTTAATTCCCTCGTCTAAAAGACGCAAAATATCTCCTTCCGAAATTTCTTCAGTTCTCACGTTTCAGGTTCCTAGATGACAAAGAAAAGGTTTTCTCAATTTCGTCTGTATGTCTGTCTGTCTGTCCGTTGCCGGTATAACTCAAAAACTATTTGTCGGAGGAAGTTGACACTTTGCATGCGGATTATATGCCTTCCTAACATGTAACCGACAAAATTTCGGTAAGATATATACTAGGTGAGCACCTTAAAAACATAATTTTGCGTATTTTTGCTTTCGCTCAAGAACTAAGACTTAAATGAAAGTAATATTTTGCACATAGCTCAGGTTTTTACCCTGACGAAAAATGGCATATTTTGCACACAAAATACTCAGGGAAGCACCTTAAAAAATAGATATTTGTTTATTTTTGCTTTACTAAGAAATACATAGATAAAAGTAGCAATTTGCACATACCTCAAGCCTTACCCTTGACAAAATTGGAACCAACAGATACATAGTAAATGTGTCCTTGGTGGGCGAGGCAGCGAATGCGTATTTTACTTTGAGCTGCGAGCAGATCATTGAAATGCATTCGCTGGCTCGTTCGCAGGCGCTGAAGTTCGAATCCCATCACTGGTAGTTTTTTTATATGAAATATATTTAATTTGTATTGCCAAGTGTTTCCTTTTATTGTTTCAGTATTCTTACAAACGTAAAGATATGTTTACCCCTATTTTCCTATGATTTTAAAAATTGCTTAGTGTCACAACGTCCGCTTGCGAGAGAAGTTCTGAGTAAAACGCTTTACAGATTTTTCTTTGATATTTGCGAAATTTGTAGTTTCAAAACTTCCAATTGTGGGGGAAGTTGAGAGTAAAGCCCTTTACTAATTTTTTCAACTGATAAGTATGGTCTATATTTCTTTCTTGTATAAATGTAACCAACAATATATATATATAGGTACGTCTCTTTTTCGCTTTAATTTTATAATTTTCTGGCGATCATCTGGGGAAAATTTGATTTCTTTCCGCAGCAGTGGCTAAAGTATTCAGCATTTGTTCATAATTTATTACTCCGTGAATTAAAAATATAAGCGTTATAAGTGGTGGCTTTGTTGGTGTTTCTGGAGAATGATTATATTCGCGGGGGTCAGTATGGATCGTACATCTGCTTGAGCTGTATGTTTATTCTTGCTTTTTCTTTTACAACTACTCACTACCTGCTGCGAATATTTATTAATTCCAGTTTCGGCTACATCACGTTTTCATCACCATATTCAATTACATTGGTATTTTGTGATGCATTGGTCCTATTGCTTATAGATTGAAGGTCAAATTGGACAAATTGTGTTATATTTTCCTGCATACTTGCATTAAAAAACGTTTTTCGTAAAATCTGGCTCTTGTCCTCCTCTAAAAATTTTTGTTTGAATTGAAGTTGGTCTTTCGCAGATAGCTTATCCACTGTTCATCACAAAAACAATTGGCCTTACGACCATACTTACTATAGTAGGTTTACCTTACGCGTTAAAGGTCAAGCAATTGCTACAGAAACATAATATGAGATAATAGTTTATGGTACTATCAGGTTGTATTTTTCAATAATATCAGATTTTGTGCTTCACTTCACAGCATTGTATCTCATTGTTAGTCATGTTGAAAATATCAGTCTTTTTAATTTCACGTTAATTTTTTGTAGATCCTTGCTGCACTTAAGTCAATCGGTTCCATATTGTATTCCTAAATTACAAACGTGTAAATGCTATGTATGTATACCAAACTTTCTCTTGTTATTTTAAGGGTGTAAGTTGTTTTTGATTCTTGTAAAGTTGTAACAGACTAGGTTTGTTCTGTTTGGCAATGTTTTTCTAAGGCCTTCTTAGATTGCCATTTAATAGCTTTCATAGCGCCTATCTTTCAAATATAGCGATGTTGTATGCTTAGATTTAGGTTACCTTAAGCGTCTGTATGTTGGTGGGTCGAGTAGTTGACTCTTTTTATTTTGGCTAATTTTTCGGTATTTGTCGCATATTTCGTGGATATACTAGGCTATAGGATGCGTCAGTATATCCTTGATTGTTAGAATTCCTATGGTTTTGTAAAAGTTGCAGTGCTGGTACGAGGATTTGGATTATACAGTGAATTTATTTTAAAGGTTAACATAGCAGCTTCATTTCTATGCCAGCATTTAATCATACAGGTCACTTCCATAGTTACCAATGAAATCAATAGATTGGAGCGTTTATTATACGAGTTAACATACGAATTTGAATTAGGTACTTGTTAATAAGAAACTTTAATTTTGTTACTGGAATGTAGGTATGCAACTAAAAAGTAGATGCGTAGGAACAACTTGTGTGTTGTATCTTTTCTTCAGTGGCATACATTAGGATAACTTTTAATTATCCTTTTGACGAGTAATAATTCCTATGTTAACTGGTAAAATACACGCTCTAATCTATTGGTCTCATTTGTAACTATGCAAATGGCCTGTATGATTAAATGGTGTCATAGAAACGAAACGCTTATGTTAACTATTAAAATAAATTTCCTGTATTTGTTACGGCTTTGTTTTGTAGAATTTCTAAAACTTTCAAGGTAGACTGGTTTGCTCTTTCTCAAATATAGGCTAAAAATGATGAGTGCGAATGAGCCTGCAAGGAAAGTTGAGCTTTTCTCATTATCCCGTTTTCCTATGACCAGTGTATTATTTCAAAAATTTTATTTACATCAGTTTGCCATGTTAAGTTTTCATTCACTTCTAGTCGTGTGTGTTGTACGTTGGTAACTTGCTTGATTCGTATGTAGTTGTGAATTATTTTGCTATTGCATTTAATTTTACCATTTAATTTAATATAAATTGTTTTATTAGTGTTTCGACTTTTAGAGGAAACGTATTTATAGGCGAAAGAGATTGTAACTTTTCGGCCTGCTAATAGGGTCGGTAAAACATTTCAGATTGCAGCTGCCTGCTACTTCTGTGTTAGTTTCACCATCACTATTAGCAACTTTTGTAATTTACACGCAAGACTATAATATAACAAAACAAAGTTACATTTGCACTTTTCCGTGGTTACCAAAAGGAACAGCCTGCTTTGTAATATTAAGTTTGAACATTTTGTAATCTTAGTTCAGTGAATATAATTTCAATCAGCTTTCAATAGTACATTATAGTTGTAAAAAAATGTTGTCTGTGCATTAACATCGTTAATTACAAGTACTTGATACAAGAATAACTATTTCGATTTTCTAAAGTGAATTTCGATGTGAAAGCTCACTAAGGGGGAAATATATTTTTCAGATTACGTCCGCCCCATCTGTCTACCTTCTAACGATTTTCCTGCCTTAACAAGTGAGGATGAACTGGTCATTGCTGGTTGGGGAACAACAGAAACAGGTATGTTTTTAAACAATTTAAACATAAGGTTTCCGAAATGTTTTCTTAATATTTTTCTCTGTTCAGGCAGCTATTTTAGAGCTTTAGCAATAATAATGGCCCTATTATTCATAGAAATGTAGCATTTCTGAACAATACTAAATTATTCACAAAAATTGCTTCCTTGGATGTTGAAGAAAAAAATAAATCACACCCATTCTGTTTTCTTAGTTATTAGTTCTGAGTTATTGTCGTAACACCCACTTCACTACCTTTCCACCTACTATTTTGAAAAAAATGTATTTTATAAATGAATGTTAATGAAATGCCATTTACAGGTTCTCAATCAGACATACTTTTAAAAGCAACGTTACATGTGTTGACAAACAATGAATGTCTTGAAAAGATTAAAAAAACAGAGGGAATTCATGAAACTGAATTTTGTGCTGCCGACGTAGATAGCGATGCTTGTGCGGGAGATTCCGGAGCGCCGCTTATGAGAAATTACAAAGATTATCGCTCTAATTGGTTCCAACTAGGAATTGTAGGATATGGCGGCAGCTGCAGTTTAGGAGCAACAGCCACTGTTTATACTCGCGTTTCTTCTTTTGTCGATTGGATTATCGAACAGATAACTCCACGATCAGGTTAGTGATTATTTTATTGACAAAATGTGATTATCAACATTCACAACAATTTTTGGTTAATTTTGACTCGTTACAATTAGTACAATAACAGATATTGAGAACATAAAGAATAAAGCTTAATACTTGTACTGCTAGAGAAATCGCACGTCTGTTCTTATTTAAAAATGTAAAAAATGTCCATATCGGCGAATTAAGTAGATGATGATCTTAAATGTATGAGGTGATATACCTATTAAAAAATAACCTTAAAATATATAGATATAACAAAATGTCTACAGAGTGTTTCAGCTACAACAGCTAATTAAAAAATCTGGTGTGATACACGCATACAACTTCCTTTTACAGTGATCCTATAATTAATCAAAAATTTGTTTTTTAATTTCTAAGCATTTGTCAAAAAATTTCAAAAATTACAAATTCTACAGAAACCGTATAAAATAAAGAGTTTGTTGGACAGACAAATTTTCTCTAAAATATTAAGCCGCATTCAAAAATGTAATAATATACCGAGTGCTCTATTTAAAATAACAAAATTGATAGCGACTTTTGGTAAAACCGGAAGTAATATCACAGTCAAAATATTGTAGCTGTAATCGCTCGTACACATAAAGTTTCAGATTTTCAATTTTATTAGTTCTCTATAATGCCCTGGAAAATAAGAGTTAATAAAAACAAAGAAAAAAAATCCCATTTTAGAGATATTCAACTGGAAAATCACCTATCTCACATCAATACACATTAAAATTGTAATACCAATGTAAAATTTGAGAAAAATCGTTAGAGCCGTTTTTGAGAAAATCAAAAAAAGGTGAAAAATCACAAGAGTCAAGACCATACTTCTAGTTATGTGATTTTCTTCAAAAGCTTGCTGTCGCAACTAGATAGTACACAAAACTTGTGGTGGTTGGTCATACCCTTGAACATAGGCAATTTACATGGCTTATCACGGTTATGCATATTCCTATTCCTGCTCACCATTTTTATTGAAAAAGATGGTGGTGGTACTAAATTAAAGAGAATAATTTTCCGCGTCGTTTAGTATTAAAAACTTATTGGATACTGTTAATTGTGTCTAAAAATATTAACTTTAAGATTTAGACGTTCCCAAATATCTAAATTTTAAAATTAATATTTTTAGACACAATTAACAGTATCCAATAAGTTTTTAATACTAAACGACGCGGAAAATTATTCTCTTTAATTTAGTACCACCACCATTTTTTTCAATAAAAATGGTGAACAGGAATAGGAATATGCATAACCGTGATAAGCCATGTAAATTGCCTATGTTCAGAGGTATGCCCAACCACTCGGTATATGAAGTTTCAACGTCATATCTCTTTTCATTTTTGAGATATTCTGTTCACACACACACACACAAGCAGACCAATGAACTAAAACATGTTTTATTTACGACCACTACTAAAAGTAGGCCTTTTAACACTAGCTTGTTTCACTAAAAGTGACGATTTATAGTTTAACGTGGTTAAAGAAATCAGCTGTTTACTTTTAGCTCTAGTGCTAAAAGTGAAGTGAGGTTATAAAACTGGAAGTGAAGTTGTAAAGTTATTCTAGTTGCTTCTTGCTTTACAGGTAAAGTGTTTTTGAAATAATTAAAGCGTTATGTAATGAATACACTCAGATGTGGAGTATTAATAATTACATTTCGTAACTGACCTTGACAGCACTGGCTTTGCAAACATTGCACATGGCCTACTATTTATTATGACATAAATTAGAAGTGTTGTAGATGCAAACATTTGTTAAACCGATATTTATGGATTAATAACGGTAAAATTAAGATCGTAGATAAAATATTGTATGCAACGAGTGCTAAAAGTCGTTTATGCACGAGACATGAAAATTATGAAACGAAGCCGAAGGCATAACATAAACGTCGACTTTTAGCACTTGTTGCTATTGTAGCTATTTTGGGTTTAGGAGATTCGAAAACGTAAAGACCTGTTGAAAACTCAATTTGAACTTATGGGATGAATACATTTTGAGTAAATATTAAATTTAAATTTGGTACGCTGCGATGCTGTATGGATAAATCACGAATGCAGAAAAGGTATTTCCAAAAAGAATAACGTAGTTAAAAGACAAATGTTTAAGCCATGAATCGATCAAATTAATAACAGCGGTGAAAGCAAGGTCACATCATCCGCCAGCACGGGATTTCAAAAGAAGCTTGCCTGTTTCGATAAACAAGCGCACGAGATTTAAAAAGTGAATATCAACGCGTTTACAGTAAGTGGGTCTTCCGACTCAACGCGACGTAGTATTCGGACCCTTAAATTTATACGTTTTATACGTTTGAGGATGTAGCATTCACGATTAAAAGTGAGGAAACAGTAGATACATTATTCTGCGAAAAAATAGTGAGAATATATCGAGAAATGAAGTTAAAAATATTTGTACAGAATGTGAAAAGGGGATTTTGGAGCAGGAGGAGTTTTACATTTGTGACATGTATGGACAATTTACATAAAAAATGCGCAAACTTAAACTCATCGGAAGTGAAACGCAAGTGTTTACGGAAAATACCAAAAACCATGGCAATAGTAGAAGATATGCATAATGAGTTAACAAATAAGACAGTTATAATCGAGGAAATGAGAAATGAAATTAAAGATATAAAGAAGATTATTGCTGATAATAAGAAAAGTCAAGAAGCAGAAACTACAAAAGTAGATGAAAGTAAAAATAAGAAAAAATACATTGAAGTTGTTAAGGAAGTGATAATAGTAAAACCAAAGAAAAATAAAGCTCATGATGAAGTTAAGAAAGAATTGATTAAATCGGTGGATCCGGTAAATTTAAATGTCAATTTGAAAATTAGTGGCAATTTAAAAGATGAAAATGTAGTTCTAGAATGTAAAGGTGACAATGGTTCCCGTTCACGTCAAACAGTAAAGAAGCAGCTTGTAAATAATATTGGGGATAAATATAACGTATCAATGCCACAACGGAAGAAACCCAAAATGAAGATCGTTGGAATACCTGAAGAAATTGGACAAGATAATAATCCAGAATAGAATTAATAGAAATTGTAACCATTTCAAGTTAGACATCATGCATATAGGTAAATTAATAAAAAATAGATTTAATATCATAATAGAAGTTGATTTTGAGAGTTATAAAAATTTAATTGATAGAGAAGTTATTAATTTAGGTTTATATCAATGTAAGATATATAAATTTAAAAATGTAATACGTTGTTTTAAGTGTCATGGTTTTGGGTATACTACAAAAGGTTGTAAAAAGAATATAAATTGTCCAAAATGTTCTAAAAATCACGATAAGAAAGACTATAATGAAATTAAAGAATTGTATTGAAGCAAATTGTAAATGCAAATCATGCAGTATGGGATAGATCATGTAAATGTTTAATAAAAGTAGAAAATTTGGTAAGGAATAAATTAAACTATCGTTCATTGACATAGCAATTCAAAGTAATATGTTTAAATGTAAAAAGCCTGTTGTCGAGAAGTCTGTTATAATGTACAAAAGTGTGATATAGATGTATAGGCATTTACAGAAACCAGAGTAATAGAGGAGATAAAAAATAAATAAATTTTTATAAGCGGATATAGTATTTATAGATGTAATTCACAAGATAGGTATACGGGTTAGTATACAGATAGGTACCCTACTATTAGTCCAGCAAGTTTTGTTCATTTTTGGATAATATATTGGAAAATATGACTGATAAAAACTTAAGAGGATGATTATACACATATAACTAAAAATACAAAAGCAAAGATTGACTTGGTATTTACAAACAATAAAAATAATACAGAGGTTACAGTAATTAGGAATCCTAAAATTGGGGACCTTTTTTTTTGTGATTTATTTTACCAGTTCGACATACAGTGTCATGCATGGTTAGATTAATATAGAAAATTTTTAAGAATGAATAACTAAAACTAACAGTAAATTATATAAGGTACATTATTACAGAAGGAACCGTTATCCGTTATAAAAAATAATAAGACATAATGTGCTAATTACTAGGTTTAAGATTTAACAATGATAACTAAAACTAAACTAAAAATAAACTAAAAGTTATTTCGAAAGAAAACATTATTTGATGCGTATAATAGGAGCAATGTTATGTTAATCACTGTCATCCGTTAGTAAGACATCCTGTGGAAGGCGTCTTTTGAGGCGCACGTGAAATCCTTGTTGGCCGAGAGAATAATACCGAGCACTTGGACAAGAATTAATATTTGCGAAAAATGTTTTTGCAAGTTTTCTGATAAACTGCACTATAGTTGGCATACCCAGTTCTTTGTGCACCTGAGAATTTCTAATGAACCATGGCGCCCCAACTACCATACGTAACACCTTGTTTTGTAATACCTGTAGTTTGTGAATATGTGTTGGAGACACTGCACACCATACAGGACATGCATAAGTTATTATGGGTCGTAGTATTGATGTATAAATCAATATCCCGCACTGCACTTTGAGAAGAGACTTTCTATTGATGACTGGATATAGTTTGTTTAGTCTAACGTAGCACTCTTTTATTTTGTTTTGTATGTGGGCACTCCAGTTAAGCCTCCAGTCGAAAAAAACACCAAGATACTTGACAGGTACTTGTTTAGGAGTCCATAAGACTGCTTTGCCATTGATTGTGATATTAGGGGGCTCCACTACTCTTCTCAGTGTAAATATCTTGCAAACGCACTTACTTTGATTCAAGGTTATGTGCCATTGATTGAACCATTCTATCAGTATGTTAACAGCATCTTGTAACATTGCCGCGGATGTTATTAAATGATCGCTTTACGTTATTATGGCAGTATCGTCTGCAAATATCGATAGAGACGAATTTGTAGGTTCTGGAATGTCATATGTAAACAAGTTGTATAGTATTGGGCCTAAAACAGACCCTTGAGGTACTCCTGCTCTTATTGTCCTGGGAGTTGATGTCTTGTCGCGTACCTTGACCATAAACGTTCTGTTTGTTAGAAAGCAGGAGATTATCCTAACAAGGTATGACGGAAGTGGTAGCTGAATTAATTTGTAGATTAAACCCTTGGTCCAGAAGCGGTAGAATGCTTGTTTTACATCAAGAAAAGCAATTGTAGTATATTTCTTCTCTTCGAATCCTCGTTCTATGATTTCTGACAGTCTGATTAGCTGGTGTGTGGTAGAATAGTTGGTCCGGAATCCAAATTGAAACTTTGGGATGATGTTATGATTATGAAGTTCATCGGCCAGTCTAAGTTTGATTATTTTTTCCAGCAGTTTAGAAAGACTTGACAGAAGACTAATAGGACGGTAACTGGAGGGTTCGTGTGGATTTTTGCTAGGTTTATGAAATAAAATGATGTCGGCGTGTTTCCAATGGCTGGGAAAATAACCTAGTCGCAGGCAACTATTGAATGTTGTTGCTAACAAAGCGAATGCTTTGTTAGTTAGGTTGCGTAGTATGATGTTAGATATTTCATCTCTACCTGGAGCTTTTTTAATTTTTAACCTCTGTGTTAATGTTCTCAATTCTTCTGGGCTTGTGGGAACTATGGGTTCAATAATTGAGGGTGGAATATCATCTACATGACTTGCCAAAAACAAACAGCACACTGTGTATATTGGATACTAATAGTAGTAGTACTTGATGACAACGTCACGTCAAAATTAATCATTATGAGCCCATTTCAACTGTACAATATAACGGAAAAGATAGAAGCTCTAATATTTGTACATTTTGTAAATACATCTTTTTCATGTAATTGAATCATGGTCGTCACTTATCGGTTCTATTGTAATAATTAATTGTCAATGTAACATTGTGCTAAGTCATTATGGGTTCAATTAAACTGGAAGTACCACACAGAGGCGTTAACAAAGAGCTTATCTAAAAATATTTTTTTAATCCGCAATCTGGTGCAACTAGTACTTTTAAAAATAATAAAAATTGCATACCATGCATTAATTTTATCTAAAATATCATATTGTCTTCTAGTATGGGGCCATAGTAGTGGCGCACATGCAATTTTTGGATTACAACGAAAAGTTGTTACACGATAAATTGCTCATTAAGACCCCATGGGATGCTCGTAGCAGTGTCCGCCCCTGCTCGTACCCCACAGCTCAAATGCTCCGGCCAGAACTCAGTCGCGTGGGAGGGTTCACAGGTTTAGGGTGCGTTTTGGGGCAAAATGCCACGACGGGGTGTCGATATCGGGTTATTAAGACAAAGTTATGGGGCGCCACGACATTTGAAAGATGTTAAGATTGATAATTAACGGACGACCGGTCAAAAGTCGAAAACCAATCGCCGTAGCGTTGCGTTGCACTCCAAGGGGTACTCCTACGGCACTGGCTTTTACACCTACCTTTTTGGTGTCCTTTCTCCAGTTGCTTAGGCCCTGTACAAAGGAATACATACACAACGCAACAAGAAACTCAATTCTTGTCAGTCACAATAATACACAAATAATTGAAATGAAAAACAAGACGTAAATTAAAAGTGGGTAATCTATTACCTTACTAGTTACACGCCCGAAGGCAAGTGTGCAGGTAGCAAATGCTACAAATTGGGGTTAGTAAACAATGCAACACAATAAAGGCTGAAGGCTTCTATTTACATTACTTGACGATAACTAGGGCTCGGGTAATTAGCACGCGGCCCACAAATAGCATATACGATAGATTGAGAGTTCCGAAACTTCGCACGTCACTGTATAATACGCAATGCACTGTTTTATTTAATTACTAGTACAATACCTTGATTCATCGCTAGGGCTCCAAGCAACTGTGTTGTTGAAGTGCTGATGCCGGAAGAGTTCGACCTGGAGATTCAACGCTCTGGCGATGCTTACAGAAAAGGGTTGCGATAGCAGCTTAGATGCGGCAAGGGTTGATGAACAGCTAGGGACGGTTGACCAGCTTACTCGGAGAATTGTGGCGGCAAGATCCTTCGAAGAAGTCGCAAGGTGGAGCCAAACGATAACTCACAACTGCTCACCCTGTATATTGATGCTTTGTGTTCGTTCCTATTACAAATCCGCCAACATGGGCGAAGGATAGTACACAGCGGTACTTGGAACTTTAAGGGACGAAAAGCACTTATAACTGCCACAGGTCCGAAGGTACAACGCGCCCCTGAGAACGAAAGGGGTTGTTCTTTGTTCTTAGATTAACTCGCACATCCGTGCGTTAACGAAGCTTCAATTGGACTCTCCGGGAGGGAACGCGCTGGACGCAGCGTTAAAATGTTATCATTACGTCATGCGTAAAATTTCCATCATTCGGCAACTCACTCGAGTACACAAAGGACCTATTGTTTGTAGTGCTGACTTGCATTCGCCAAAATACAGCGCGCAACAAGGCGCGGGGGTTCCCCCGTACATCACGCTCGTCTCGTCGGCGCGGTAATCTGATCTTCAAGGCCTCGCCTTTTTTTAACTAGTGGACTAAATGCAGACTCCATCTACCAGCGAATTACTAAGTCACTTAGCAGGGTTCTGATGCTATGATCATGCGTTACAGCGTTCGCATCTAGATTGAAGCAAATGCCTTAATTAAGATACTTTATGCGACAGATGTCGGGATCTGGCCTACATATGTGCCAAACAGTTAAAGAATTTGGGAAAGATGCCCGATGGCTTAAATTATGCTGCAATATGCGGGAGCGGAATGCGGAATTACACATAGGTTTTTAACGAAAATCGGGAGTCTTAACAAAGTAATCAGAATTATGCTTGGATTAGACTACCGGTCTGATGTGAAAAATAAATTTGCATCCCTGGGATTGTTTGCAGTACCAGGTTTATATATTTATCTATCGATCTTGTACGTTAGAGAAATCTTAGGCTTGTATCAAACACATGATGATGTACACAGCCATAAAACAAGGGCAGCAAGCAATATTAGGATTAATTTTCTGAGGCTCAAATCTAGCCAAATGAGTTTCAATTATTATGGTCCTAAATCTTATAACAAATTACCGGAAGCTATTAAGATCCTCTTGTTGATTTTTAATTTAATTAGTTGATGTTGATAACGGAAGAAGATTTGTTTTCCGAAACGTTCATGTTTTAATATTTTTCATTTTGTAGTGTGGCGAAATACCCATAAAACAAATATTTGTTTGTCTGGTTTATTGTACTTTGTTAGCTTATTATTACCGTCATACTGAGCTATCTTCCAAAGAACAAAATTAGGTAAACTTAGGTGCAAATGCCGGCTGCCAGCTCAGCGTTCGGAGGCGTGTAGTTCTTAAAAACGAAAGTGACACGGTAGAACAATAATTAAATGAATACCCAGACGCCAACAAATTTTTAAATTACGGTGAATGCACCCCGGTGAACTAACGAGAATTTGTAAACTCAATACCCAGACTATATTACACTTTCTGAAAGATAGCCCCAAATAAAGGCAATTAACCGTAACCAACTCACCCTGTATGATGGCAATAAAGATCATATAATTTCATGTAAATTTATCACAGTACAATGTTTACAGTAGTTAACACACATATAGCATAAATCGAGATAGCAGGATCGCTCTAAACTAATTAATACATGTTCTAATATACTCACAGTTTTATGACACAAAACAGCAATTTACAACACGTTAAAAAAACCAGTTTCGCAAGCTACCTAGCCCGCAAGAGGTCCTGGGGCTCAGTTTTAGTGAAAACTGAACGCAGTTTTCGAGCTCTCGGCCGAAAAGTTTCTGCGGTCGTCGGTGGTGTTTTTTCAGCGCAAAACGGCGCTGCGGCAGCGGGGTTGAGGTGCCAAAACCCGGAGGTCAAATGAACCCCCTAATACTGGTCCTTCTTGTGCCCTAGACAGGCGCTGGCGACAAGGAAAAGCGGCTCCGTGAAAGCTCAACACGGTCGACTCGCACGAACTGCAGCACGTCGCCGTGGACACGGGAACAAATGAGCGGCACGCCAAATTCAGCTCCGCGACCGGGCCCAAATTTTCACTGGCGTATCTAATTAAAAACCGGCACTAATTCTGCCTGGTACTGCTTGCTGTAAAAAGGGAAAGAGGTTCGAATAGAATACTCAATGACAGGGGCCTTGAGGCGTCTAGTTATTCACCCCAGAAGATGGTTTTGGGCACATAGAACAGCTCGTGGTTGCAATCACTAACAAAACTCCGCACAAGGCGTAGGAAAAGCTTCCTTTAATGATATCGGGGCCTTAAAGCCACGAATACGTGAGGGCTTGCCTAACAGCACCACAAAAACTAACTAAAATCCCTACTAAACATCCCCGAAGCTCGTAAATTGCTAGGCCATTATACTGCTCGTTTTAAACTGCCAGCGGAAAAGAACGCGTCGATGTCCGCAATCGGCTTTCTAAAGATAAAAGCACATTGAGGTTATTATGGCCAAATGTCCCAGACACGCGATGCTCGGGAAAATACCATTCGAATTCAAAATTAAGAAAGGCGGCGTATTCTAAACGCACAACTTATGTATGCGTATAAAGACATTCACCTCATCTAATTGTCTGCAAGGATAATGACTTTCGTTTTACTTGTATTAATCTTCATGCTAAAATTCTCGAAAGCATCACTCCACATTTCTATAGTTGTTTGTAGAGCATCCGCTATCCAGGTTATTTGCAAATAAAATAAGGTCGTCTGCATATAAAAGTTCTTTCAGTGTTATCGGTTCGAAATCTTTATATGCGATATGTGCTCCTCTAACCTTCCCATCGATAGAACTTTCCATCTCATCTATTACTGTTATGAACAAGAGCGGATTGGGTATACTTCCTTGCCTAATGCATTTGTACATTTTAAACTTGTTCGTATTCAAGTTGCTAATTCGTACGATGTTATTGGTTCAGTAGGTTAACAAACCCCTCTTCTAAATCGATAGCACAAACATAACACTTCCTATCGTAGTTAAGCAATTTTCTCACTTACATGTCTAATTACGAAAATTCAGCATTTGGCTGGTTTAAATCCCGCCTGTCTTTCTCGAAAAGTTCGCTCCAAGATGGTCCTTAATTTCTTGTCAAGTATTCTTTCGCAAATTTGGAGGGTACGCTTAACAGCGAGATACAGTTAAAGTTGACACGCACCTTTTTCGTGACAGGGATCACTACCGCTGCTTGCTAACCTTTCGGTGTTCGTTTGATCGCCCGTGTTAGTTTTACTATTTTATATAAAATTATTTTCACATTCTTTTCCATACATTTCAGCATTTTCGGTTTTATATTATTCTGACCAGCTGCTTTCCCCGGCCTTTCTATTACTAGGGCTTCTTCTAATTCACTGAACTACACATTAATTTATACTAACTCCTTCTACAGTATCATCCACCTCTAACTCATAATTTTTCTAGCTACCTATTTTTATATTTTGTATTCGGGTTTTGATTACTTTCCTCCCTAGTACAGTCAAAATAAATTTTGACTTGGGCAAAATTGCAACACAAATGATTCTTTTTGCATTATACTGTTAAAATTGTGTATTTTAACATATTCAAAATCCCCATTAATCCTGGCCCGGGAAATCAGTCAAAATCCAAGATGGCAGCTGAATTTGCCATGTTTGAAATAACAGAGCTAGGTCAATAGTTGCCTCCTCTTTCTTGAACTTAATGAATGATACAGAAGAAATCGTTTTTTCCTTGTCATTTTGTTTCATTTTATAAGAATACACTTCCTGTCCCTTCATCTTCTCCACAATCTCCATACCAATGGTTTTAAATGTTTCAACATTCACATGTTCAGCTGCTGTGACACCAGTACTAAAGTTGGATTGTCTGAATAAGGTGAAATCGATCGCAGTAGCTGAAGTATTTTATCTGAGTCTTCTTTGTCTCGTTTTTTCCGTGATGGAGTCATATCTTTATGCTGTTCGCTAGACTCGTATGAAACGTTTGTCAGCTTCTGCATTGAGTTGTTGTATTCCGAATACACAGGCAACATCCAAGTAATTTTTTGTATTTCGGACATACCACTACATCTGGTGAAACCGTCACTTGTCTTGAGTAACCTCATTAAACACTGCTCAATTACCAAATCTGCTGGCAATCCCGCCCATATTTTATTAGTACGTCGTATCACATGACCACCTTTATTGAAAACAGCATACTCTTCAGGATGAGTGTTGTGAAGTTTAGTCATGTTCTGTAAGTGAAGGTAAACTGATTTTGTGTCATTCGTGTGCCCAGAAGCTGCAAAAATGGGCAGGGCTTCTGTAAGAGACTCAAATAGCATAGGAAATGGCCCTAAACTCTAATCTAGCCCTGTAAATTAATTACTCTTACAAAAATCCTGTAAATGTTCTTTTACATTTGTTTAAATGAGGAGATTTTTCTTTACCCAATTACATGTTCTAAAAAATCTCCTCACTTAGACAACTGTAAAAGAACATTTACAGGATTTTTGTAACAGTAATTCATTAACAGGGCTAGATTGAAGTTTCTTGAAGCAATTTAAATAGATTAATTACAAGAAATAATACACACGAAGAAATGAGAAAGGTAGACCCACTATTTACACTCGATAGGTAATTCAACAAAATCATAAATTTTTGGTAAAATTTTCTTTCATTTAATTGTTTTGTGTTACTTACATCAGGTACCTGAAATTCGTAATTTCTAAAAAACAATTAATTTAGTATATTATGGGACAAGTGGTTGAAATAAAATTTCAACGTTGAGAGTGGTTTTTTTCAACAAGCGAAGCGAGTTGAAAAAAGTAACTCGAGACGTTGAAATTTTATCAGCCACGAGTTACATATACTATTTTTTCTACGAATTTTCACTCATTTTAACAAATTAATGCACTTTAGAAAAAATTAAACATAAAGTGACATTTCTCTTGTCATCAGTTGAATGTCAAACAGTTTGAAATCCCGGTAGTCCGAGCATTTCAATCTCTAGTGGTTGAAATGCAACTTCAACCACCGGAATCCATGTCAAAATGACTGATTTCAATGTCATGAGTAGAAAATAGTATATTATTCAACGAGTGTGTATTGATAGCTATTAGGTACTCATGAGGAGTTTGCAACATGAGCCAAAAGCGAGTGTCATAATTCAACCGAGTGAGTAATAGCTATTACACGCAAGTAGAATACTATACTTTTTCTACGACTGTTCAACAGGAATACTAATGAGCGATAATTAAAGTTAAATTTGTTATCAATATTTTATTCCAATGTGATATTAGCCACACGTGAGCCACACTTGTGTGGCAATCCAAGTTGACATGTTGTGTGATGTTTTTCTACCAATTTTGAATTTTTTGTTTATATACCTACATTGTTATTACTCAAAAGAGTATTTTTAAGGATTAGGTAAATTTGAACGATGGTTACAACTTTACAGTAAGTAAACTTTGCAATTAATTGAGAACATTTATAATAGTGTTTGTAAGTTGTAGGTTATGTCTACCCTTGAGCCTAACATTTATTATCGAAGCATATTTTTGAAATAGCCAACGCAAAGAATGATGGTGAATGGAAGTATTCAGTAAATTTGTGTATAAATGAATTCGTTAATCGGTTCTCAGAAATCTGGTTCCAATGTGAGAATTTGAACAGGCATGTACAAATTGTGCATTATTGTCAAACATCCAGAAATGTTGATAAAGCAGACTTTTCTAGAAATTAAACACTTTTAACTGGCACGCATGGAACGCAGTCTTAAAAAATCATTACGACAGTTATCTCAACAAATAGGTGTGTATTTGGTAGAAAATACATTTTTGCATATTAAATTTATTACAATACTTAATTACAGGGTTAAGCTATGGAAAATGTCCAAGGACGTTAAAGCAAAACTACATTTATATCCATGCAATTGGTTTAACGACAATTTAAATAACGATGGGAGTGTTCTTTTCCGAGAAGGCTTGTTCCATCTCGTAAATTCACAAAATTACAGGTTATGGCCTGCAGAGGTTCATGGTGAATTTTTAAAAAGCGACAATACGTTCAATCTTTTGACGGCAGTAACTGGATGATCACCCCGCACGCACTTGCGTTGGCATTGGCTTGTTTCAATAATTCCATGGCATCACTGATTTTTTTAAAAATGCTAGTTTTATTTTTTGCATTCCTTCGGTTATGGAAAATGAAAAATGGTTAGCAACAGTATGAATAGATGCAGTATTTTTTTCTCTACAAAAAATGTATTTACACTTTAGCTCTAAAATAATTAGGGGAGCCAATAATTGGACATTAAGAATTTAACACGAGATGAAAAAAAAATTGACCGGAAGTCGACCTCGGAAAAGAAATCCGATTTCCGGTTTCTATATATTTTTGGAATCTACTCTTCAAGCTGAGTCGAATGATCTATATCTCGTCCTCCTAAAATATATCTCCATTTTCTTGCTTCTCAGTTAATAATTGAAAAATATTTCTCTTAAAACGCGTCTTGCATAAAAAACGTAAAAATTATGCAAACATACTATTTTTCGCTAAATAATAAAAATTCTAAAGATGTAATTAACATTTTATATTATTTTTTCCAATTATAAATCTGTAATGTCGTCACATAAAAAAATTTGAATTTTAATATTAAGTCTTGGTATGTGAAATTTTGAAAAATTTTTAAAAAATTGAAAAATGAATTTTTAGCTAAAGTTAAAAAAATAGGTCTTTTCTGGCCTTGAGATTGCTCAGTTAGCTAAAAATAACACACTCTAAAAAAATCTCATTGAAATCTTATTTAATTTCCAAAAAATAGCAATTTTTGGATTTTTAAAATTTCGAAAAACTCCATTTTCTCAATAAGTAAAAATCACTCGGTATATATGATAGAGGCTAAATAAGTTTTTAGAGAAGCACAAATTCACGACGTAAAAAGTTTGTTTGAAAAATCTAAAATATAGAATTTTCCCATATTATGCCGACTTTTTGGTATACACTGTATAACGATACGTATGAAAGTAATTCAAAAGTATGATGTAAATGGCATGCTTTAGTACATAATAAGTATCTATTTTGAGTGCACACTATCTTTTTTACGGCAATAAATGCAGCAAAATAGAGAAAAAAAGGCAAAAATCGGGAAATTCAGCCGCCATCTTGGATTTTGACAGATTTCCCGGGCCGAGATTAATGGGGATTTTGAGTATGTTAAAATACACACTTTTCACAGTATAATGCAAACAGAATCATTTGTGTTGCAATTTTGACCAGGTTGATGGAATTTTTACACTATTTTGACTGTACTACTCTTATTCTTAACCTAATTGCTAAAACGTTGTTACTTATTTCTCATATTTTTAGTACCTTACACATAAGTTTCGCATTCCCCTGACCGAATTTTTTCATTTTGTCACTAAACTCAACCCAAGCCCTATTTTTCGCTGATTTCACTAAATGCTTAGCTTTCGTTCTTTGTTCGTTATAATTTTTATAATGTTCGGCTTAGCTTTGCTCAAATTTCCAATTTTTATTATTTTATTTCATCAAAGAGTTTGTTTTTACAATTTTTATGTTCCGACTGAGGCCGCATACTTTTCCTGCTGCTGTAAGAATTTTGTTCATAAAAAATTCCCATCGCTCTTTCACTCTCCCGCCAGTCACCCCTTGTACTCACAATTTGTATTTGATTTCGCTCGGCTTGTTTTAACTTGACTCGTAAGCCGCTATAACTGTATAAATTGCAATAGCGTTTTCTTCTAGTTTCATTTCAAGTACAATAAATTAGTCTTTCTGATATAAGTCGCCAACCTATAACTCGATCTAAAACTCCTTATGCACCAAACATGCTACTCTTGCTTCCGATCGTTTCTGCTCCTTAACGCTACTATGCATACAGAGATCAGTGTGATCTTTCTACAACTGCAAATGCTGACTTTGTTTTTTATGTATCCGATAGCATTAATATTTTGGTTTTAGGGCTATTTGAATTCTTCTAACATTTTCGTTTTCTTGTCCGTTTGCTTCTCCAGTGTTCTAGATACCGATTTATGCTTTCATGTTCGTATTCATGTTCAAGATCATTACTTGGGTCGCCATAGTAATTATCTGTGTTTTATCATTCTGTTTTTTAACTTACTACTCTTTCCATTTTCTCTTCTTATTGATCTTCTTTCTAGTTCCATATCTATTCTTACCCCTTATCCAAATTTTTTGGTGTGTGCTCGTTACCTTCCTACCTTTACTTGTTTCATCTTCCGCTATTTTTCACAATTTATAATAATTTCTCAAGTAGATTTTTGATTTTACTCTTATTTTTCATTATTTTCTATTTTTCTTGGAAATTGTTCAATTCTATCTTGTGTTTTGAGTCTCATTTTTAGAATGTCTTTAATCGTCAATGCTACTTGCAAGTTTTGCTTTATACAATTTTCAATTTCAATTTCAAGTTATTTCTGTGATTTGTGTCTATTTCAAGTCTTGCTATTATGATATTATTTTTTCGACTTTTTTAATCTGCTCTCTCTCGTGTCTTACAGATACTTCTTAATTTCCTCGTTCTCTATTTTTAGTTCTTGATTTTCGAGCCTTATTCTCGTTATTTCGTCCCGATACGTTGCTTTTCTTTAATTTCTTTCGTGCCATTCCTAAGCTTTATCATCATTATTTATTTTTTATTATTTATCATTTCATTATGTTATCTACTTTATCCCATTACATATGATACTGTATTGTATTTCTACATTCAAAATCTTTGAGTAAAGTGGTATTTTACACTATAGATAGCAACCATTACAGCATAGCAACGGCGATTCGTCTTTCTTTTGGCAACACTAAAATGTACTGTTGGTGGCGCTGTCAGTCTATGTCATATTCGAAATCAAACTGGACACAGACTGACGTAAAACCTAACATCAAATTTAACATAGACTTGTAATAACACCAACTCTACACTTTAATAGTGTCAAACGCGTAAAGTTAACTGGAGGTGCTTATTGTGCTCCAGTACATAAAAACCAGTTCTGCTCAGCTTGGTTATATTTTGACATTTAATGTCACTTTTATATGAAAATTTAATATTTTATATTGCCGTATGAAATGCGATGAAATAGTATTCGCTTTACTGAACTCGTATGGCTGTTTAAGTACTCGCCGCTCGTCTCAAACTAGCTGTACCTGTTCAGCAAAACATTACTACTGTACCATTATAATTCTAATTTTCCTTGCCCGTTTCTGCGGTTCTAAGCGTTTTATTACTTTTTTTAAAGTTTTTCTTCAACGTCGCGTCGTCTTCTCTTCTCTTTTTACTATCATCTGATGTACTTCCGTCGCTATACATGTTGCTATTTGTTTAACAATGCAACTCAATAAACACACTTTAGTTGAATTAACGTATTGATTTCTTGAGGTAACCTTTTCCGCGCTGGCACCACCTCTTTTGCTAAATCTTTTTTAATAATTTTCGCGTTGTGTGATTAAGCCGTGTTCACGGTTATCGCGTCAACATACAAAAAAATTAAACTTATAAAGCCTTAATATTAGATTTAGAGAAAATTATCGGTATTAGTCCACCTTCAGTTTGACTATGAATACCAGGACAAGAATAATACACACTAGCTCTTGAGCGCACCACATAGGTGGCCTTACTCTTATTAAAATAGGTCTTGCATTTTTAAAATTCAATTGTAACTAAAACAAGTTACAGAAGGATATGTTTTAACACCTTTAATTATTTACTAAATATGTAAAAATATCTTAATGTTTCTAATTGCTAAACTGGTTAATGTCAATTACATTAATTCGCAAAGAAAACATGGCAGTCGGTGCGATTCGAACTTGCGAATTCTGATTGCTAGTCAAATGCTCTAACCGCTTGCCTACGAAGGCGTATCTATGGTGCTTTCTTATCGCTCCGTAGTAAAAAATGCCTGACACAAAGGCCGATTTTCGACGAAGTGCGCCCGATCGGTGCCGATAGAATGGTTATGCAGAGTCAGGCCCAATATACGTTTACACATGGTGTTTCCTAAGTACGTGTAGAAAATTGACTGGCATGTTACTTGGTTTAGTCCCTATCAACAAGTTCTTCGTTTTCAAAATACAAGGTGTTGAATTTAAGAAATAAAAATCCTAAAATGTCTAAATTTTTGTAAACGCGTTGGGATATTATTTACAAATTTGATGTGTGATTTTTCAGTTTTGATAAGTTTTTTAAATTCCCTTATTAAAAGTACTAATAATTCCTTTTGTTTTTTTTTGCTAAAATGCGCCATTTTTTTGTAAAAATTATAAAAATGAAACGAGGTGCTGCCAATTTCGTTTGTTCATTATCACAGCTATTTTTGTAAGTAATTCAGCGAGATGAAGAGCATGCGCACATTATGTCGCAAGGTGGTCATTTCCAACAGTTTTTTTTTGGTTCACTGATTTTCTGAAAACTTTGTTTTTTCTTAATTTGAATAATTGTTGCTTTCATAAACAAAAAAACTAGGCAGCACCTGGTTTCATTTTTCTAGTTTTTAGAAAAAAACTTTATCTCGAGACAGGAATGAAAGTTTTTACCGTGGTATGTATTCTATTTTACTCATAATCGGTGCTTGTTATTATTTATTTAATTAGGTAAGTTTCAAATGACACCTATTTTTATCGCAGTTCAATAAGTCATTTTACAAAGGAATCTGTGCCGCTATTGCTAGGTAACATGACCAGTTCATTGAAATTGACGTTTGGCTAGCCGGGAAACACCTTTCCCGGCTAGCTGGAAGGTAAAGTAAACAGTGACTCGTTTTCTTACCGTTTTGAAGGTTAGAAACGTACCGATTATTAACCGATTGTGAGTAAACATTTAAATAATTTATTATAGTTCTTTTCTATTCTTCGCATAAAAACTGTGGAAGTTTTTCAATAATACATACACACAAAAAATAATTTCTAAAGATGTTTATTGACATCTAATTCAAATCACATCTTTTCCAAATCATTGAAAATATATATTAATTCTTTTAGAGAACGCAATGGAAGGCTCATCGTGCAAAACGCCGCACCCGGAATCAAAAGATGGGAGGTGTGTGCGTATTACAAATTGCCCAGCACTTAAAAATGCCTCTAAAGCTGCTAGAGAAGATATCCAAAAATCTCAGTGTGGATTTGATGACGAATTACTAGTCTGTTGCAAAATGCAGGACATAGTAGTTGCTTCTGAACCGAAATATTTGGAAGAGTTTTCCAGTGCAAATATTCCAAACCGCACAATTTGTGGTCGAATAAGAAGCGATAACGCAAATAGTGAATATCCATGGTTGGCTGCTTTGATGTATTCGGCAAACCCAGGCGGGAGATATTTTTTAAGTTGTGCTGGATCATTAATAAATAAAAGATTTGTTTTGACTGCGGCCTCTTGTTTCGACGGTGAACGTATCTTAAAGTAATATCGCTGCTACGTTATAAACATAATAAAACAAAAATATGTTTTTAGCCATAGAGTATTACTGGGAACAGGAATTGAAGATTTACTAGATTGTCACAAAACGTCTGATTGCCCTAGCAGCCTGAAGAACTTGACAGTAGAGCAAGCAATTCTTCATCCATTCTACCACTCGTTGTATTCCCTAAATAATATCGCACTTGTTCGTTTAGGAAGTGACGTTGTATTTAATGGTATGTAGTGTCGATATACTTCCTTGATCTTGGCGGCGAAATACAAACCTAATTTTTTTCAGATTATGTTAGTCCTGTTTGTTTGCCTCCACCGAACTTGCAGCCTCTGAGAACAAGAAGTAGAAATGAAGTTACCGTGACCGGATGGGGAAGAATGTCAGGCTCTGGTGAGTAGGAGCACAATTACTTTTAAAATATTCTTCTTTACTATTACCCAAATCAAACGGTTTTAGAGTTTGTGTTTTCATATATAAATCGGTTTTGCTTTTAGGTGGGCAGGGAATAGATACAGTTGTAAGTGGTAAAACTGACTTGTGGGATGCTCAAAGTTGCATTGAAAACTCCGATTTGAAAACAATTCACCAACAAGAATTTTGCATTCCTACGAATCACTCAATGAAGTTTTGTACGACAGTACAGGGAGGGCCCATAATAAGAGCCTATAAAGATCAACTTGGCCAAAATTTATTTTTGGAAGGCATCTATTTGGGTAGCTGGAACTGCACACGTCATGGATCCCGACTGGGCAATAGTAATGTTCGTATTTCTGCATATACCAGTTGGATACTGCAAACAATTACCAAGACAACTTAAAATATCATTATTGTCAGTACTTGTAGTGTTTAAATAAATGTGTTGGTTTATGTACTAAGCGTTCAAAATAACAAATAAATGAAAGCTTTCCGTAGCTATGTACTAACAAGTTCAATTTATAATTTTTCAATAAATCTTGTCAAATTAAATGCTTTTAGAGTATAATTTTTATATCTAGGTTTTTATACTACGCACCATATTGCATCAGCTAGGTAAAATAATTACAAAAATATAATTCATTTCTTTTAATAATGTACGACGATGTTTTTTTTGAAATTGGGACATTTCTTCAAGACTATACTTACCGCAGCGATTATGCAACCCCAATTACTAATTACAATTAGGGTTTGCGAAGACTCGGGCTTTTCGGACCCATCGATAACGGATAGAACTCAGTTGGAGCCCACGGTCTAGGACGTTTAGGCGCGATTCTTTAGGCGCGCATCTTTAGGCGCGCACTTTTAGGCGCGAGCGCTTTAGACGCCGACGCTATTAGGCGCCTGGACGTTTAGGCGCCGCCACTTTAGGCGCGGGGACAGTTAGGCGCCACATGAAAGAAATTCACATTATTCTTGATTTGAAAAGTTTGGTTAGGAAAACAAAATTACAGCCAAATAATTTCAAAATATCCAAGATGCTTTACTGGAATTACTTTTCGTTTGCCTTGGCAAACTTCTTCAGATTCACCTATTTACATATTATGTATTTTTACAAGATAAATGAGTTTCCTTGGATAATTTAAAACATTTCGAAAAAATTAAAAACACTAATTATACATGAAATATTTAGAGGGAGGAATTAACACACCCTTTCATTATTTTTAAATAGCACAAATTTTGCAAAGCAAAAAAAAAATTTTGCCAGTAACGTCAGATTATTTAACGTATTGATCATCAATACATCATCTGACGTGACTGGTAAAAATTTTTATTTGCTTTGCAAAATATGTGCTATTTAAAAATAATGAAAGGGAGTGTTAATTCCTTCCTCTAAATATTTCATGTATAATTAGTGTTTTTAATTTTTTCGAAATGTTTTAAATTATCCAAGGAAACTCATTTATCTTGTAAATATGCATAATATGTAAATATGTGAATCTGAAGAAGTTTGCCAAGGCAAACGAAACGTAATTCCAGTAAAGCATCTTGGATATTTTGAAATTATTTGGCTGTAATTTTGTTTTCCTAACCAAACTTTTCAAACCTTCAACATTCAGCCGTATAAATCTTACATTTCTCCTTAAAACTTATTCTTGATTTAAAATTTTTTTGTTGGGTAATTATTACAGTAATTAATGTTGAAAAAAACAATATGTATTTGGCGTTTTTACGAGCCTTCTTCAGTGTTGAAGTTTTACAAATTTACATATTTAATTTACATTGTATGGATTATAAAAAATGAGTTATTTACATTTTGTATATGGATAGTTTAACGTGGTGGAATTATACACACCATATAATTTCACTACGTTAAACTATCCATATACAAAAAGTAAAAAACTAATTGTTCATAATCGATAAAATGTAAATTCAATATGTAAATTTGTACAACTTTACACTGAACACTGAACACACTGAAGAAGGCTCGTAAAAAGCTGAATATATATTGTTTATGAAGGTTTGAATTTTTCTTCAACATTATTAAGTAACAAAAAATTTTAAAATCAAGAATAATGTGAATTTCTTTCATGTGGCGCCTAATTGTCCCCGCGCCTAAAGTTGCGGCGCCTAAAGTTGCGGCGCCTAAACGTCCAGGCGTCTAATAGCGTCCGCGTCTAAAAACTTCGCGCCTAAAAGCTCGCGCCTAATAATGCGCGCCTAAAGGTGCGCGCCTAAACGTCCCTTTCCGGGAGCCCATATCTTTGACTTACCTCCACTACCCTTGTCATTATTTCTTGCAGGCTTTCGAGGTTGTCTGCGATTACCACCGCATATCTTATTAATATACTCGCCATTAATGTTGATACCGCCATTAATCTCTTCCAGAGCTTCTTGGAAAATTCTCTCCGAGTATACATTGAATAAACAAGGGTGACAGTACGCACCCCTATCTGACTCCTGTTTTAATACGAATCTCCTCAGAGTCCACTCCCTGAATACGCATGGTTGATGTTTAATTCCAATATAGATTACTGATTATCTTAATATCTTGCTCATTCAGTCCAATCTCCTTAAGTACTTCAATAAATTTATTATGCTGTACACTATCAAATGCCTTTTGATATTCTATGAAGCACAGAAAAACATCACAATTAACATCTCTGCAGCGTTGGATAAGAACTTGAATACTAAAGAGAGCGTCCCGTGTGCCTAACGCATTTCGAAATCCAAACTGTGTGAGGCTGATGTGCTCTTCGAATTGTCTAGTAATTCGTTGATGTATTATTTTTAGGAAGAGTTTTAGGAGGTGAATCATGAGGCTAATGGTACGGTAATTATTACAATATTTAGCTTTTTGTTTCTTAGGTAGTGGTATGAATGTTGACTTTAACCATATTTTTGGTATCGTTCCTGTAGAATATATGTTGTTAAATAATATTGTTATTTGCCTAATGGCATCTGTGTCCATTAATTTAATTAGATCGGCATGTATACGATCAGGGCCAGCCGATTTTCCATCTTGGAAATTGAATAAATAATGATAATTACATATAACACATTCTTAATAAAACGTAATGTCGATAGCACATAACTCGCGACTTGTTTTCTCCTTAATGGCTCTCTGGAGGGCAACAAAAACTTGTCAAGAAATAATAGCTGTATTACTTACTATAAAAATATTTAAGACCTTAAAGCGGGACATGCAACCCTACAGTTAGAAGTGTAGGAACGGTAGTCTGTATATACGGCATAAATTTCTTAATATGTCCTTCTGAAAAAAGAAAATGTATAAATATTAATTTAATACGAATATTGCATTTTAACATCTAGTATACATAGCCGACAGTACGGCTGAGTGGTATTGCATATCTCACGGCACTTGTAAAAGTAAAGCTCCAGTCTGCTTGGTCAGTACTTGGAAGGGTGAACATCTGGAGAGCGAGCGTGACAGGCTCCACTACCTCAAGTACCTCCGCCGAATTTAAAAATGTGCATACCCTCAGCGGCTCGGTGCGCCTAGCACCTCGACACTGTGTAAACAGTATAAAGGGTTACAGATTATGTATGTATGTATCATCGGCTGCATAGAAAACTGGTACAGGAAACAAATCCATCTACCCGAATACTTGAAATTTTTGTTGGTGGCATTGTAAGTCTATGTCAAATTCGAGGTTAGCAGGTTAGGTTTTGCGTCACTGTGTGTCAAAACTGACGCAAAACCTAACCTGCTAACCTCGAATCTGTCATAGACTTACAATGCCACCAACAAAAATTTCAAATATTCGGATAAATAGATTTTTTTGCTGTACTAGTTTTCTATGCAGCCGATGGTACATAGCAGACGTATCGGCTTCTGCGAATGTAAGATAGAAAATAAAATACCTCAACAAGAAGAAAGTCAAGGCGCCCACGAATATTCCATTAAGAAGATAGTACACAAGTAAAAGTTGCAAAAAGAAACTAATTTCTTAAATTAATTAAAGATTTAGTAACCTTAGTATAAGTTAAAAGGTGGAAGAAGGGCAGTAAATCAAACTATGGGCTACGATAGTAAACACGGATTTATTAAAATGCAGTATAAACAATGACTCCAAGTACAATCTATACCGGTTGGCGGTTATAGAATTTAGCCACAGCGCAAACAACGTAGACATTTCACATCAAGTTCCAACGACATGCCTTTTTATGTACGCCTGTAAATATGTAAATAAAGGTAAATAAACCACAATACGTAGCACCATCACAGACTTTGAGCATTCTTTCTTTCAGAACAGTGAATGCAAAGCCATTTACATTAGATTATAAGAATGTCTAACTCAGTGAACCCTTTCGCTGTCCTGCTCGACGGTGAGGGCTTCTCAGAAGACAGCCCCGCGTTGGCGACTAGCAACAGAAAGGTAGCCACAAGCATAGAGGAGATCTTCGGGTTCACCCGAAACAAACACAAAGGTAACCTGGTGTACCTGGAAGATATGGCGAAAACATTCCCAAGCGACGACATCAATGTCGAGGTGCTCGAGCACGCCCTGTTTGAGCGGATCTTGCTGCCCAACCCACAGGACTACGTGCAGTCGGCAAGCCTGGCCGAAATATGCGATACCAAAGTCATTTTCTATGCAGGAGTGACCGAGCTGATTTTGAGCAATGTTGTGACTGCTCTGAAGCAGCCCGAGCTGTACGAAGGGCAAGATTTGCATGCACAGCTGTATGAGATTCTAAAGGCAGACGATGCTGTTTCCAATTTGGTTTTTGTCAAAATTTAGAGGTTTCTGGAGGATGAAAGTATGAATATAAAAATTGCGGGCGAAGCAGTTTTGATTTGCAGGTTTTAGATGGTTTGGATGCGGTTAAAGAGCCATTTACGATTCTGTTGAAAATGGTGCATATTGGTACAGCCAGAGCTTCGTCAGTTGCTTTCCCATCAGTTGCATATAACGTTTTAAACATTTATTGCATGCATGAAGAATTGGCGCTGATTCTATGGGATTATTGCAAACCAAAGAACTCGGATAGTGGGGTTGAATATGCTAATACACTACTGGGTGCACTCTGCAGTGTAAGTCCTGCCGAAGGTTGCAAACGGAAGTTTCGAATCTTTTCAAGACCTGTTAGATCAGGTAAATATTTTGTATGAGAACAAATAGTAATAATCCATGAGTATAACAAAACCACCGATTGCAGGCCAGCAATTCAGGTTTGGAAAGCATTTTGTGGACGAACAGCAACTGAATTTCCCAGGACATCCACAGCATCATTCTAAATCTTCTCAAATGCAGCTAGGAAGTGCGAGATCGCACCTTGACCTGGCTGGGCAACTGCCTGAAAGCAAACATCGACCGAGGCAGGCTGTGGAACGCACAAGCCCCCGAGTTTAATCCCACGAACTTTACCAGTGTCAGTGATGGGTTCTCGATCAACTTTGCCATGGTCATGACTAGACTGTGTCAGCCGTTTTGCTCAAACATCGACGATGGAAAGGTGCTTAAAGTGGACCCCACCTACTGTGCGGTGCCTGTAGGTAACTTCGCTGCTAAGTGAGATGGTTAATTATGCGGTGCTTCTGTTTATAGAATGACGACTGCAATAGGAAGGGAATCCACTTGCTAGATATGGCGAAGCAGAGGTGTTTGGTGCCGGCTGAATCCGATGATGGCAGTGAGCAGGCACGGCCCACCAGCCCTCATTACAATTTTGTGACGGAGTGCTTCTTTATGGGCCATCACGCCTTCGAACTCAGCTTTTGAGTCTCTGCTGATAAGCTGGTTTGCCTCAATCAGGTACTTATTGTGGTTTTGTGGGAATTAATTAAAAATTTATACACACTGAAATTTAAGGAGTATTTCTCAAAATTTAATTTTTTTGCAAATAAGTTTGTGTTTTTAATATTCCGGACATATTGTGATCGAGTATTAAACATCTTTGGAGCAATAAATGTTAAGAATCGTAGACTACCGTCTTTGTGGTAGAAAGGAACTGCCAGTAAATGTTTTTAACATTTTTATGTTCGTGATTTGGTAATATGTGAAGGTATCGATTTTTGTGTAAAAATATGCAAATACAATGAAAGTACAGCAATCGTATGTTTATTATGGCACTGTTATATAAAATATAGGTGGGGAACATTCGGTTTTTTTTTACATACAATTGTTAGAAGTTCATTTTGGAGGACATTGAAAGGGTGCAGGGCAAAGTGGAATGATCCAAGAAAAAAATTGTTTCACCTCTGTCACAAAAGATTAATTCCCATTCACGTACTGGAAATTGCAATCTAAAATGACCACAGCTAATAATTTATTTTTTAAGCCATTCTGAGTCATAACGACGGTTCTATTACATTATTATCATTAGGGGCTTCGTCACGCAGAACAAAGACAAGGCCGAACTCAACTGCTTACTTTATGTTATTATTTGTTAGCCATATTTATCTATATCTTCCTTTACCTACCTTTAGGTCATCGCTATATGTCTTAGTTAACAATCGATCACTATAAGAGTATATTTGAGGCCCGTCTCTAGCATCAGTGAAGACGTCGCGGATTCTAGTTTATGATGTTGATAATTGGCGCCAACAAGTTAAACTCAAATATACTGATATTAGCCAAGAAACTTGTAACTTCACTTTCTATCAACTAATAACAATACGATTATTGAACTCCCTATCAAAATGAAAGAAGGCAATACTTGTAGCTAGTTTTATTACTACTAGAACATTATTACCATCGATCAGACAATTAGCATCTTTAATATTACAACCTAACGCAGGGTACCCCAAATAGCTTAACTTAAACCGCTCGTAAGTTTAATGGTTACACAGTTTTTATATGCAAAAATATCATCAGATTCTAGCTAAAACACTTATCTTTGTGCCGATATACTCGCAGACATTTAATACGTCCCGTTACTCCTATCACATGTCAGCTTGACAGGCCTCAACCTCGGCTGTCATTCGCTACACATCGACCCCCAAGACTGCGGTTGATTCTCCGTAGATTATCTTTCCAATATTTTCCGCCTAATAGTTGTTGCTATAAATCGAATTTCCAGATAACAAAAGGCAATTGCCACATTAAACTACATACCCTGTTCACAGGCAATAAACTTCGCAATCGTTGAATTCGTGTTTCCCAAATCGCTTCACAGCTTGAATATAATATTTATTGGAAAAATGACATCCGCTTAATGATCTCCCTTACAGGTTGGGTTGGCCAGTAACCCAATTCTTTACTATCACCAAAGCATATTAAATGGCGAGATTGTCATTTACACCCCACGAAAACTCTTCCTTTTTTAAAAGCTGATATACCAATTTTCTCTCAAACAAACAACCGTTGTTTTTATCTCCTCTCTAGCAACGAACAAAGCCAATCTGATATTAATTTTATCGCGTCACTCTCACTAGATTCCTCATTCAACACTAGTATTAATATCAAATGCTTTTGACACGTAACAAACTCCCCCCTTACCAGAAAGGAAAAATTTCAACGAAATTTTTAACTAAATAAAAACTTTATCCTAAAAGGATACATACATATACGCTAGAGAGTCAGTAAACCGTCTGTCGTAAGACGTCTCTAACAATTAATCTAAAAAAAAACCCAATACCCACACCACAAACAAGCAACTACACTGTAGAGACGGTGATGACCCCAGGAGGAACCCAGGACCAGATCAACCCCACGACAAGGATCAAGATTGTTCGTCGCTGTTGGATGTAAATGCTGCGCCGGTAAACAACCCTGTAACAACCTGTCGTGAAGAAGTTCCACCCCCATGAACCCCGCAAAATCACTCCAAATCCCCACAGCGTACCCCCCCTGACAACTTCCAATAAACCCCCGAGGCGGAAGCACACCTCCACACAGTTTCAGGTACTGTCGGACCGAAAATAGTTAAGCCAAAACGAAGAATAACCAGGGTTTTCCTTTTGACACGCCTGGGGAGGAAGTAACCCCAGTGACAGAGGGTTAAAGAAACCAAAAAATGATAGGCACAAGCCAACATCCACACAACTCTCATACGCTCCGACGGAGGGATCCTTCAGCGCCCCGAACGGCCTGAAGAAAATCCCCACCAATCTTCATCTCACATGCAACAATCACTCATCACCAGAGATTTCATCCGCACCAGATCAAAGAGAAATAAAAGAAAACAAATTGTCATTCATCTAAGTAAACAGGTCATTCAAAACAAAATCGACATTCACTACATTACAAGAGAGAAATATAGACAAAGCTTTAAGAAGAAAAGAAGGCGAAGAATGAAAGACTGGTCATCTTAAAAAATTTGTTTTGTAGGGAAACACCATATATCCCCAAACCCCAAGGGATACCTAAAAGAAACGAAGAAGTTGTACTTCTTTAACGATTAATCTCGTTACCCTTATGTCCCCTTAGGAAAAGCAGGATAACGTAACGCTCTTCCAATACAATCAAAAAGAAAACCATCCATTAACATTTCCCAACAGGGAACTCCCTGTTATACCCAAAAGAGGGAAAAGAACAAGATATTAAAGTTTCCCAAATAGTGTCCTTCCCGACTGTGCCCTTCCAACCACCCTATACCTTAAAATGGGGAAAGAACCAGATATTAAAAGTTCCCCAAAGAGTGACCTACCCTACTGTGCCCTTCCAACCACCCTATGCACATCTCACATCATTAATTCATCTCAGAGTTATCATAAGGTTTCAAATCCTTGGCATGCCAAGTCTCCTTTAATATTTTTCCGTCAGGATCTTTGAGTTCATAAACCCATCGTGAAAACTTTCGATTAATAATAAACGGTCCTATAAATTTTTCAGCAAGCTTGGAAGTAAACTGACGAGCAGCATCCGATAACACATAATGTCTACGCAACACTGCTTGATCCGGCACGAACTCGAAAGGTCGTCGACGAAAGTCATAGCGAGTTTTTGACTTTTGATAAGCCTTATCCAAACGACGTTTAACATCAGCATACAGTTGCTTGAGTACTGTAGAACGATTATCTAAATCTCTATCCCGATTAAATTGAATTTCCGGATTTCCATCACCAACTACCGGTTCGTGATTTAATATGATTTCTCTGCCAAAATTAATGAAATATGGAGTTTTTCCCGTAACTTCATGAACTGAGGTACGTATAGCACAAACTACGCGAGACAAATATTTATCCCAGTCTCGATGACGGTCTGATACGTAAGCTGTCAACATAGTTTTCAGCACTCTGTTTATACGTTCCGTAGGATTAGCTTGAGGATGATAATTGGCAGTGAACGAAATCTTACAGCCATACTTTTGATTTAAAGTTTGAAACTCATGACTGCGAAACTGAACGCCATTATCACATATGATTCGCTTGGGAACCCCAAACATCAAAAATACGTCTTCCTCAACAATACGTGAGATAACCTTAGCTGATGCTGTACGGAGCGGAAACACTAATGGAAACTTACTAAAACAATCAGCCACTACGAATATATACGCGTACCCTCGTACTAAACGCGGTAAAGGACCTACAATATCACATAAGATTAGTTCCCAATGCTTCGAAATTAATGAATGTCCACCCATATACCCTGCAGGGGCTCTCTGTTCTGGTTTAATTCGTTGACACGTTTCGCAACGGCGAACATAAGCAGCCACATCATAACGTAGTTTAGGCCAGTAGTATCTTTGTGCAATACGATGAAAAGTTTTCTTAACACCCGTATGACCAGCGGTCGGAATATCGTGATTTTGTTTGATAACTTCTTGGCGTTGAGTCTTTGGAACAACCAGTTTCCAATGATCTTCATCATCTGCCAAGTCTGGATAATCGGTTCGAACATATTTATACAATTGACCGTCACTAACTCTCCAATGGGGAAATTTTCGAGGATTGTTAATAACAAATCGGAACATACGATGATACCATGGATTACCAGCACGACCAAACTGAACGTTAATAGCATCAATAACAGGAACAGCACGAGACAAAGTGTCAGGCACAACATGTTCTTTACCTTTTCGATGAATAATGTCAAAATCATATTGTTGAAGGCGAACTGCCCATCGAGCGATACGACCAACAGGGTCTTTAATACTATTAAGCCATTTTAAGCTATAATGATCAGTTACTACCGTGAACTTAGTTCCCTCAATATATGGTCTAAGTTTTTCAATAGCAAAAAGGACAGCGAGGCATTCACGCTCTGTTGTGCTAAAATTTCGTTCGTTTCTAGTAAGCGACCGACTAATGTAACATATAACTTTCTCTCCATCAGCTTGATGTTGAGTAAGTACGGCACCAATACCATAACCAGAAGCATCCCTTTGACTAACAAAGGGTACAGAAAAATCAGGGCAAGCTAATATCGGAGCAGATATCAAATGTTCTTTAAAATCACTGAAGGCTCGTTCACAATTACTATCCCAGAAAAATTTCGCATTCTTGCGGAGCAAAGATGTAAGAGGTCCGATAAGTAAAGAAAAATTCGGAACAAAGCGACGGTACCATGACGCCATACCAATTACACGACGTACTTCCTTCACTGACACAGGAGTAGGAATACGATTAATTGCATCTACTTTTTCTGGGTATACTAATAAACCGCGTGAATTCACTACATAACCGAGATACTTAAGTTCTGGTTTACAAAAATGACATTTATTTTGGCTTAAAGTAAGACCAGCAGCTAATAACCGAGACACAACCTCACGAAGAGTAGAAAGATGTTTTTCGAAAGTTGGCGTACAGATTACAATATCGTCAAGATACGTAAAGACATATGGTTCCAAATCAGCACCAATAACCCTATCAATTAGGCGTTGCCACGTTGCCGGCGCCGTATGCAAACCAAACGGTAGGCGGCGAAATTAAATAACCCCCTATTAGGTACAGTAAACGCTGTTAAAGGACGTGAAGAAACAGCCACAGGTATCTGCCAATATGCGGATTTAATATCAAGAGTCGTAAGATAATGTGCGTCACGAAGTTTATCCAAAGTACTTGATACATATGGAATATGATAAGCATCAGGTTGACTGACTTTATTAAGTTGGCGATAATCAACACAGAACCGATAACTACCATCTTTCTTTTTAATTATTACTATCGGAGATGACCAAGCAGAAGTCGAAGGTTCTACCACTCCATCATTCAACATTTTCTTTAACTCAAGATCTACCTGTTTCTGCAGAGCAGGAGAAATAGGATAATATCGCTGCTTAATAGGCGACGATGTGGTTTTAATCTCATGTTCAACAAGATGAGTGCATCCTAACTTATTTCCCATTTTACTAAAAACTTCTTTGACAAAACAATCTAATTGTTCTCGCTGAACTTCAGATAAATGTTCTACAGCCTGTATTGCATTAACTTCCGGGATCAAGTGATCTTTCGAGAAGGTCCATTCGTTAATTCTAAGATCGGTTACAATACCCATTCTACGCAAAAAATCGCATCCCAAAATCAAGGTATGAGGTACGGAAGGCACAACTAATAACTCACAAGTACAAACTCTATCGCGAAGCATAAGTGGTACTGTAACTATACCTAATATTTGACATTCTGCACCGTCAGCAGCATTACATGTCCTATCTTTACTTGGTGTAAGCCTACAATGACCTTTCAACAGCTCCCATCCCTTTCTACCAACAACAGTATGCGAAGCACCCGAATCTAACAATCCAAGAATCTCATTACCAAAAATTGAAACTTTAAGATACGGTCTCTCATCAGGACCTGCGTGACTTAAAATATAATCTAAAACAGCTTTAGAACTAAAAATCCGAATTATTTACAACATTGACCGAAGAATTTATTTGACACCGCGCTATTCGGTCGTCTAGCGGCGTCGACCCCCATTTCCCGAACATGAAGGGCATGTACGGACAGTAAAATCAGGTCGTCCACAACCATAGCAATATTGTTTACTATTTGCTGAACAGTTAGGCGCAAAATGATTCGGTTTATCACATTTCCAACATCTCAAATCAGAAGGCTTGGTTGAATTGATTACCTTCTGTGGGTTATTACTACGAGTTTGAACGTAACCCTCATTTGAGGATACATTCACTGTATGAATCCTAGCATTACATTTCGACTTTTGATAGGCTAGATCGGGTTCTAACATTCGATTTCCCTGAGTGGGAGGTCCACGGAACCGTTGTGCACGCACATGTGCATCTTCAACAGCTTTACACACTCGAAGTAATTGTGAAAAGGAAACTATGTTCTCTAAAGCCAGTTGAGTTTGGAAATGTGGTAATAAATTCCTACGTATTAGATTAAGGCGCTTTGTTTCAGAAGGCATCGATGGTAACCGATAGAATAAGTTTTCCATTATCGACACAAATACGGTCACGGGTTTATCGGCCCCCTGAGTACGATTGCGTATTTCATCCCATAAACAAGCTTCATAATCACATGGAAGAAAAGCTGAACGTAATGCATTAACTAACTGGTCCCAATTATACAAAGTATTCTTAACCGATCGATACCAAATCAAAGCATAATCGGTGAAAAATTCAACAGCCGAAGTAAAAAGTTGTTCCTTAGTAACCCCACGCGCCATTCGCAATTCTTCAACGCGTTCTAGAAAACTAGAAAGTCCCGATTGACCATCAAAACGAAGGTTCCATTTATTCATCGGAAGGTAATTGTTATAACGTGGAGTAGCATCAATGACTTTAGTGCTGTTAAAACCAATAGGTGTCGGTAACGTTTGAAAATGTTGACTATCAATTACATTTGAATGATTAAAATGGTTTGGTGATTGATTGGCTTGTAATGGCTCATCGTCAAGGTCCATCAAGTTACCTGTTTGTGAACTAGAAGGAACTACAGGTTCATTTTCAGATGTTAATCTGGACTCGAGATCGTCCATAGCCCCTAAACACCTATTATATAGCTCATCTTTATCATCTGCTGATGACCCCTCAAAAACTAACCGTTCTAGTCGATTTGAAATATGTACCAAGCGGGTCTGAATACATTTATAATCATTACCACCCCTAACAAATGACTCAGAAGCTAGTATCTCTTCCACAAGAATGTCAAGCTTCCTACTCCATATATCCAATTCTTCTACGTTATTCAATTCTACTTCCGGGAACGAAGCATTTCCCGTCTTCTCTAACCTAATACGCGCTCTAAGCAATTTACGCTTTTCCGGCATATTTCCCTTACAAACAACTAACCGTATTTGTAATTCATAATCTATCTCGTCTACCAATAACCTATCAACATCCATTCTGATTCCTCAAAGTAAAACCCTTTTTACCACAAGTATACCGTTTTATGTATTATACTCAAAGTAATTCTTTGGTTTGTCACGTTCTGACGATATTTTTCCACTTACATAAACGAGTACAGAAAGTTATGTATAACTATTGTCAGTATTGCTCCTTTCTATTATAGTACGACCTAAAGGTATATGTTCCAGACTCTATCCCCTCGTTAGCTCATCAAAAATCTTGTTAAAGCCCCCGTTGGGTGCCAAACTTGTTAGCCATATTTATCTAGATTTTCCTTTACCTACCTTTAGGTCATCGCTATATCTCTTAGTTAACAATCGATCACTATAAGAGTATATTTGAGGCCCGTCTCTAGCATCAGTGAAGACGTCGCGGATTCTAGTTTATGATGTTGATAATTGGCGCCAACAAGTTAAACTCAAATATACTGATATTAGCCAAGAAACTTGTAACTTCACTTTCTATCAACTAATAACAATACGATTATTGAACTCCCTATCAAAATAAAAGAAGGCAATACTTGTAGCTAGTTTTATTACTACTAGAACATTATTACCATCGATCAGACAATTAGCATCTTTAATATTACAACCTAACGCAGGGTACCCCAAATAGCTTAACTTAAACCGCTCGTAAGTTTAATGGTTACACAGTTTTTATATGCAAAAATATCATCAGATTCTAGCTAAAACACTTATCTTTGTGCCGATATACTCGCAGACATTTAATACGTCCCGTTACTCCTATCACATGTCAGCTTGACAGGCCTCAACCTCGGCTGTCATTCGCTACACATCGACCCCCAAGACTGCGGTTGATTCTCCGTAGATTATCTTTCCAATATTTTCCGCCTAATAGTTGTTGCTATAAATCGAATTTCCAGATAACAAAAGGCAATTGCCACATTAAACTACATACCCTGTTCACAGGCAATAAACTTCGCAATCGTTGAATTCGTGTTTCCCAAATCGCTTCACAGCTTGAATATAATATTCATTGGAAAAATGACATCCGCTTAATGATCTCCCTTACAGGTTGGGTTGGCCAGTAACCCAATTCTTTACTATCACCAAAGCATATTAAATGGCGAGATTGTCATTTACACCCCACGAAAACTCTTCCTTTTTTAAAAGCTGATATACCAATTTTCTCTCAAACAAACAACCGTTGTTTTTATCTCCTCTCTAGCAACGAACAAAGCCAATCTGATATTAATTTTATCGCGTCACTCTCACTAGGTTCCTCATTCAACACTAGTATTAATATCAAATGCTTTTGACACGTAACATAATGTTTATTGTTGATGTGATGTAGGAGCAAGTCATTTTAACTTTCGAACATTAGAAACCAGAAGATGTGTAAGCGATGCTATATGATAATAATAATAATAATAATTGTTTTCAAAATATGTACACCACACTGTAAGCTTTACAGTGAAGAACATACAGGGTGTAGAATTGGTTCACGCACCATAGGGATTTCCATGTTAAATTCTTAATGTTCAAATATTGGCTCCCCAAATGATTTTAGAGAAAAAGTGTAAATATGTTTCTTGTAGAGAAAAAACTACTGTATACTACCATATTATTACTTAATTTTTTACTTTTCATACAAGGGTTAAAATTAAGGAAATTAAAACTAGTGCCTTGGAATCGTTGAAACAAAAAACAATTGTTAGTTAGCTGTCATGTTAGCGTCTTGATAATAAATGTAGAAGTGTTTTAAGTAATTCTGAGATAATATCATGTATTCGTTGAATGAAAAGATCCTAATGGTGAAATGGTACTATTCTGGTAATAGTGCTCGTGCAGTGAGTGATATGTTTGCTGCAGAATATTCGAATCGACCAATTCCAAGCCACACTACTGTTGACAGAATGATCCGCAAATTTGAAGCAACTGGTACTGTAAATAATAAGTGTAAATGTAATGAAAACGCTTGCAAAATGTAAGACATCAAGAAAATGCAAACGCTGTCGACGTGTTACTTTCAGTAACTGAAAATCCTAATGTAAGTGTACGTCAAATGGGAGAAAATATTGGGATACACTACACTACAGTGCACAAAATTTTGAAAAAGCACCAGTACCGTTCCTATAAATATCAGTGCCACCAAGAGTTGCTTCCGAATGATATGGAGAGAAAGGCTGAGTTTTGCTACACCATTATGGAAAAAGCAAACGAAGATAGAAATTTTTTAAGAAATGTCTGTTTTACAGATGAGTGCACGTTTACGCTTAACAATGAGCCAAACGTGCAAAACTGTAGAATTTGGGCTACACAAAATCCTCATAGTTATTTAGCAAAGAGAACCGAATATCCTCAAAAATTAAATGTTTGGGCCGGTATCTTAGGGCATCATATTATTGGACCCTTTTTCCTTGATGGAAATTTAACGTCTGAACGTTTTTTACAAGTATTATCCGAAGAAATAACACCAGCTATAAATGAGGTTGCACCGGAAAATGAAGAAGTTTGGTTTCAAATGGATGGATGTCCTGCACATAACAGTCGTGTCGTCCGGGAATATTTAAATCAAAGCTTCAATGGCAAAGTTATTGGTAGAGGATACGAAATTTGTTGGCCTGCTCGGAGTCCTGACATTTCTCCTAATGATTTCTATTTATGGGGAAATTTGAAATCAAAGATTTACAGTGGTAACCGTTTTGAAGATTTGCAACAATTGAAAACTAGTATTCAAGATCACTGCGCAAGAATTTAGCCAAATCAGTTGGCAAATGTCAGACGAGAATTTTATGATAGACTGGGTTATTGTTTAACAGTGGCTGGAGGCTTATTTGAACATTTATTATAGTAATTGTTTTTTTTGTGTTAATTCGTTAAATAAAATTTACTTGTTCTATTGCAGATTATTATTCTCATTATCAACCAAACTTACAAAGTAAGTGGTTACTATGATCGCTCTTTCTGTGTGTCTGTGTGTCTGTGTGTCTTGTGTGTCTGTGTGTCTGTGTGTCTGTGTGTCTGTCGCACGGTTCCCGTTAAGGCAAAATACAACTGATGGTGGATTCCTATGTATTTTTGTCCCCTGAATCCGAATCCACCACTGGCTTTTCGATATCTCAACCCGTTTTCGAAATATTCGACTTTAATTTCCGAATTTTCACATTTTAGGCTTTAATATCACTTTTATGTAGTTTTCTCTCCTGATTCCAAATATGTCACTCATTTCACGATATCTTGAACAGTTTTCGAGATATTTGATCTCTTAAAAATCCGAATTTTCTTTTTGTAAGTTTGGTTTTCAGCCGTACATGCGCGGCTAAGCTTTTTTTAAATTTTCAATATGCAAGAAAAACGAAATTCATCTTGTTAAAATAACAGTGGCCTTGTTTCAACAGTTTATCAAAGCATCGCTGGTTTTTGTTAAGGTGACAGTTTAAGTTTCTCTGTTTTGTAAGAAAGGAAAATAAATTTTTCGACGACTGATATCGAAAGTACATTTTTCTCACTGTCATTTGACAACAGAAAGTTGACATTTGCCGCTGAGCGTGGATTTTCATCTTTTTGCCGCTCGCCGAGCGTTTTGGGTTTCCGCGTGAACAAAATAGGTAGCCACGTCCGAATGTTTCCTTGACATCGCCCGTCATTTGTGGAAATAATCGCGTCAAATGTCATATAGACTGCGCGAGTAATGTTAACTTGATTGTCAATTAATTTTTGCGATAAAACGAAATTTGATATTTTCCTTTAATAATCTGCGCAGTCGTCGAAAAAATAGTATGTATATTTCGAGCTAAAAGTGCGCTTGCCGCTTTTGCATGATTGCTGGTTTCGACTTCGTCTCAACCAGCAATATTCATGCGCAAGCGGCAAGAATGCACTTTCAGCTCTTAACATACAATATACTATTTCGGCACTAGAATACATTGTCTAAACGCAAAATTACTTAAAACACTTCTACATTTATTATCAAGACGCTAACATGACAGCTAACTAACAATTGTTTTTTGTTTCAACGATTCCAAGGCACTATTTATTTTTGCTAAAATAGTAGTTTTAATTTCCTTAATTTTAACCCTTGTATGAAAAGTAAAAAAATAAGTAATGATATGGTAGTATACAGTATTTTTTTCTCTACAAGAAACATATTTACACTTTTTCTCTAAAATCATTTGGGGAGCCAATATTTGAACATTAAGAATTTAACATGGAAATCCCTATGGTGCTTGAACCAATTCTACACCCTGTAGAATAAAATAACGTCAACAAAAACACTTTTTCTTAATTAACATAATGTCACAACTTTTAATTGAAATATTCATCTAGTGCATGTGGTTCCATTTCAATTAAAAACTTTTATTTGTTCCTCACTTGTAAACATCAATTTATCAAGTCACTGTATTCACATTGAAAATGTTTCTTAACTGGCTAGCCAGTAAATTTTTTACTGGCTAGCCAGTTATATTTTACAAGCGTGCTCATAGATAAATGATAGCGTGCAAAGCCAGAGTTGTCTTCCTTAGTATGTGTCATATTGATTAATTTGGTTGCTTGTCAGTTTGACATTTTGCATAAATGATAAATTTCTAGTTATTTACAAGTGAGGAACAAATAAAACATTCAACAATACATGCCAGGTAACCATTTTTACTGGCTCAAGGATATGACAGGCTCGCCTAACGGCTCGCCAGTCATCCCAATCCTATCGCCAGTAAAACCTGTTTTACCTGGCTTGTAATGTTAAATACTATTACAGCTGTCTGAAGTTTTTATCTCATTTGGTAATTTATTAAACAATTTAATACATCTATAATACGGCTCCTTTTCAGTCAGAGTCAATCTGTGAATAGGGTAGTTTAAATTCGAGGATTTTGTCGAGTAGTCATGTTGAGGTTCTTCAGTTCCAAATTTTTCTTTATTTTTGAAAAAAAAATTAAGCATTCAAATATGTATAATCCATAAACCGTTAAGATGTGTTTCGATTTGAAGATACCTCTACATGACTCACGAAACGCCATTTTGTTTATAATGCTAAGCGCTTGCTTCTGTAAAACAAAGACTTTTTGTATATCTGTTCTTCCTCCCCAAAATATTATACAGTATTTTAAAATTGATTCAAAATTTGCATGGTAAATAGTGAGTAAAGTTTTTTCATTCATATATTTAATAACTAGAGTAACAAATCTTATTTAATTTTGAACCTAATTTATCAATTTGACTTTCCCACTTTAAAAACTCATCAATTGTTATGCCTAATAAGTTTGTCTCTGATACTAGCTCTACTTCTTTATTGTTAATTTTTATATTGCTTGGTTTCTCCATTCTAGACTACTTTGTACGAATGCAGATAAACTTGGTTTTTTCATTATTTAGTATAGTATTCTAACCAGAAATTGGAGAGCTATTTAAAATACGGCCAGCATTGAGAACAGTAAGTCATTTCGTAATTTAATTCATAAAGTTACTGTTTGATTGTCATTCAGTGACATATCGATAATAACCTTCATATTTGACAGATGCATTGGGAAGTTTAGAATACATATACGTTTTTCAACATATTCTATGCTACTATACGGTTTTAAAAACACGACTAGTACCTACTTAAATCATGCATAATGTTACAATGCCTCAACAAAACAGTTACATGTACAATTTGCAGATGAACTGTCATTACTTGAAAGCTGATTGACATTAGTATATTATTTACTGATTGTATGAAACCAACTTAGACGTTGTCCATTAACAAACAAACAAACAAACAAACAACTTGCTTTGCACCTACCAATAAGTTTGTACCATCTGAAAAACTAGATACACTTCCCCTCGAACTCACCACCATGTCGTATAAGTCATTCAAATAGACAATAAACAGAACCGGTCCCATAATACTACCTTGCGGTATCCCTACCGTGATTTCTCTACTTTTTGATTTACCAACTGCATCTCCCTTTTTTACTATTGTTATTTGTGTGCGACCTTCCAGGTACGATCTAAACTATTTCAATGCATTCCCTCTAATTCCATACTTTTCTAGTTTTATTAAAAGAAACTCATAATTCAGGCAATCATAGGCCTTTGAGAGGTCCAGAAATATTCCTAGAACCATGAAGTTTCCTTCCATAAAATCTAATTTTTTTTAGAAAACTCATAAATTGCCATTTGTGTAGATCTACCCTTCAGGTACCCATGCTGATTCGCACTGATAAGGTTACAACTTTTCATAAAGTTTATTACACGACTTCACATAGCTAATGCAGGCTTTCACGGCCGTTGTCCATAATGGTAGGTTCTTCAGGGTTATACTTGACCTACCATTATTCACATAGCTAGTTCAAATAATTTAGAAAAACTTGGAAGCAAACTGATTGGTCTGTAATTCTCAATCTTTTTAGGATCCCCTTTTTTTTGTAGTGCAATCTTTAGACTATTAGGATATGTACCATATTTAAGGGAACAATTTACAATATGGCACACTATTTTTGCAATATCATTTATACACATTTTAACAATACTTGTGACAATATTATCTACACCACTACTCTGTTTATTTTTTAATTGATTAGAGTGGCTTTGTTGTCAACTCCTAGTAAAATCTTTGAAGCAATATTATATAAATATTTGTTCTGGCATATCGCTCCTTATTTATCACCCGTTCAGCATGGTTTTGTTCAAAAACGATCAACTGTTTCTAATCTAATAAATTTTACTCACGATGCTTCTGATACTCTCGCTAACGGTGCTCAGCTAGATGTAATCTATACCGACTTCTCAAAAGCATTTGACAAAGTAAATCATGATGTTTTACTCAATAAATTATCCAATTACGGTTTATCTTTGTCGCTTTTATCATTAATGTCATCATATCTGAAGGAAAGGCAGCAATATGTTACTTACAATACTGTTAACTCAAAAGCATTCAACGCATTGTCAGGTGTTCCACAGGGATCTAATTTGGGACCATTACTATTTATAATTTTAATTAACGAGCTTCCCAACTTTCTCAAGCATTCTACACTCTACAGGTTTACTGTACGCTGACGACTTTAAAATATATAAGCCCATTTTAAGTAAAAATGATTGTTGTCGGCTACAGGAAGATCTGAACAGAGTAATTTAATGGGCCAAAACTAATCACCTATTATATAATATAGATAAATTTTTTGTTGTTAGGTACAACCGTAAACGTAATATAATTGACTATAATTATAATCTTGATGGTAGAACACTAACAACAGCTCACGAAATCAAAGATTTGGGTATTTTATTTGAAAGCAATTTTTCCTTTAATAAACATATTGTATGTACTGTTAACAAAAGTTATAAACTGCTTGGATTCATATTAAGAAATTCAAAAAAAATTTCAAACTTGAATACATACATTACCCTGTTTAATGCGTACGTCCGATGTCATCTGGAATATGCCTCTGTAGTTTGGTCCCCTCATTATAAATTTTACATAAATTTGATAGAACGAGTTCAAAAAAAGTTCTTGAGATTCCTTTATTTTAAAAAATATGGTATCTATCCTCCACACGTTTCATCAAAAAGCTTGCGGGAAGAGTTTGCCATTTTGGAATTAGAAAAACGCAGAAGGTTAAATGAAGTAATATTTGTATATAAAGCATTTAATAATTTACTAGATTCACCAGCGTTTTTGGAAAAACTGAACATATATGTTCCTTATTATAGTCATAGATATGGACCACTTCTTCTTCCTCGTATTACCAATAAAAAGAATGTCAAGGCGTTAAAAGAATTGTCAAACAAGCAAAGATGAGTTACCCGCCACCGTACCGGTTTCCGCCGTTGCCGCCGTTGCCTTCCACTCCAGTGATGTCCAGCAGCTGCCTGCAGGCCCCGCAGTCTGAAAGGATTCTTCGCTCTGCGCACGTGGACTTGGAGGAGCAGCCCATCACCCCGCCTGACCGCCGCCGAAAAAGAAGCAGGAAGAAGAAGAAGACTACGTTGCAAACGCCTGAGGAGTTATTCCCCTGGATCTACAAGATTTCCTACCCTTTCACGTTTGGTGCCTTGGCGGACCTAGAGGTGCACGACTTTCGGGACGGACGTCGCGGCTTCAAGCAGCCTTTGGACGATTCATGGGATCGTGTGCTTGTTTCGAGGCCGTCGACGCCACCGAGGTCGGCACCGCAACCGTCCCCATCGCCGCCTCCTTCTCCAACGCCTCCATCAGAAACACTTCCCGAAACCACCGACGCTGAACCTTCCACCAACACCGCTTCCTGGGTCGACGTCGCCCGACGTCGACGCACCAACTCCCAATCCTCCCACTCCTCCAGATCCTCCGTCGGCTGCATTATTAATACTGTCACTGTTTCAGGTTTACCCCGAGAATCGGCGACCCCAAAAGCACTCGAGATCCTGTGCAGAAAGATACCAGGCCTCCTAGTATCCAACCTGAAGGTCTTCCCCAACGGTGTTGCTACGATCAGCTCCCCGCAAGCGGACCTCCGTGAACGACTCGCTACCCTCTCCCACCACGCCGGCAGGCCCCTCGCCATCGCCACGGACTACAGAGGTCCAGCCCCCCGTAGAGCAGCAACAGAAAAGGCGCCCACCTTCTCGTGCGTGCTTCGCGGCGTGCAGCTGGACGTCGACGCCGAGGACGTGAAGACGGGGCTCACCGACGCCAACCTCGAGTTCAGCAACGCCTGGAGGATCATCGCGAAGGCCACCGATAAACCCACCTTCCTCTTCCGAATCACCACCAAATCCCAAGCCACCATTGACCACCTACTTACCAAGGGACTGCGTATGTTCCATTTTACCTACCACGCAGAGCCCTCCCATCCTCCTAAGCCACAGCCCATCCAATGTCGGAAATGTCAGAAGTTCGACCATCCGTCTGATGCTTGTCAACAGCGGAAGGCCGTCTGCGGCATTTGCGGCGCTTCCCATCCAACCAGCACCTGCAGAGTCACTACCACTCCTAAATGCAGCAACTGCAACGGCGATCACGTGGCATTCTCTCCGAGATGCCCGGAGCGCCCTGCAGAAGCTGCAACTCCTGCCACCGCCGCTCCGCTTAAAACCATTGACGCTCCTCCACCAGAAGTCCTCGCCAACTCCGAAGATCCTTCCCTCAACGCCATAATCTGCTTTCTTACGAGCTTCCTATCCAACCTATTTCCAAACCTGCGTGACCGCATAGGTCGAGTATTAAAGCCGCTTATTTACCAGTTTTTTGGTTTACAGTTTGCGGCTTCGTACTCCGGGAACTTCCTGCACGTTTCGCTGGTGTAGTGGATGACACCAGCAGGACTTCGCCGGGCCCCGACGCCAGGCACAGAAGACGACGCCCCCAGGACATGGACGACTTCTGCCCGCCCCCAAGGATCGAGAAGACTTCAAAAATAGCTAATTATCTCTTTGCCATTTTACCCTAATAAAGTAATATTTTTTTTAAATTTAAATTCAACTAAAATGTAATTTTTCTTTTTTTTTTGATTTTTTTTGCCCCAAACAATTGTAGACAAAGCTGAAGAGGGGATGCTACCCCTATAACGGCTTTTCAGTTAGGATAGATTAGGTTAGAATTATTAAGAATTTTGACTTGTATTTATGCCTGCTGAATAAAAACTTTGAAAATTGAAAAAAAATTGAACCTTCGGTTCTTACCGAGCTCTGTGGCTTAGTGCGTAGCACGTCCACTTAGCATTCGGGAGGTCGTGGGTTCGATTCCTGCGGCCGCCTGCCTTAATTCAGGTTTTTAGGTGGTTTTCCTGTGTCAACAGAGTACCTTCTCTGAGGCGAATGCCGGGGCAGTATTTCTCCACCTTTCCTGACCTTTCTTCCAGTCTCCACCCCTCCTTTCTCTCACCCATCCCGAGTTTCCCGTTCTTGGCTGAAGAGGGACGGAAGGTCCCTATAGCAGCCCGCCCCCAGTTGGGGGAATTGAAATAACCTTTACCTTTGTCCTTTGTCCTTCGGTTCTTAGTGCGACTTTCACTCTGATGATGCAAGCTACAAAGTCTTGCGAAACGTTAGTGAATATGGATGCACAAACAGCAAAACGGCCAAATCTGCCTAAGTATCACCGTTCTCAAGATACTCGAACAACAGGAGCCACCAAAGAGCATGACCATCGCGCGAGTTTTTGCTCGACTTCACAAGGTGCAAGGCACATTAAGCCAGAAAATGCTGGGTGTTCATATACAAATACGACGCGGTCTAAGCCGAAATTCTATGTTAAGAAGAATAATGTTGTTAATATCACATTGTTAAACAAAACAAAAATTTCTGGCTGATATTTTTTCTTTAAATGTTGGGTTGAATGAAGGAATTGCTGGTTGGATATGTGAACCTATCATAGGTAAACATAAATCACCGGTATCGTTTCATTAACCTAACATAAATATAATATTCAAAAGTGCAGATCTACAACAATACCCCGAACGAAATCCTGATTGAGTATCAGGTAATATATTATATTTTTCTAAGTAGGTTGTGATTTGCAATACCATTACTTTTTCTAAAATCTTTGAAAATACTGGCAGAATACTGATAAGACGGTAATGCTTACATTTTTCAGGATTATTAATTTTCGGAAAAGGAGTCACTAAAGCTAGTTTCCAAGAATTAGGGAATACACCATTTATGACAAATATATGGTAGAATATATGGCAGACATAATTTAATCATATTAATGTTGACACCATCCGCACCAAATGCATTGGTTTTGATTATATTTATTATTTTTAAGACCTGGTCTTCGTTAACTGCGCTAAAATTAAACAGAATTATTATTATTATTATTATTAGTCCTGTCCATTCCATAAAGGAATATAGGGCGCATTCGCGTTTCACTAGCATTGTTTAAATTCAAGGACGCTAGCCCTGAATTTCTTATATCTCTTCTTGTATCCTTTGTGTAGTGTGGTTGTTTTTCCTTTTCTGTACTATTTTATACATTTGTATCCTCCGTCACCGTATCACACATATCTTGCACTAAAGTCTTCCATTGGTCTTTATTTTTTGATATGCTTTTCACTTCATTCCACTTCATATTTAGGTCTCTACATTCTTGTGCTGTGTATCTTCTCCATGTTATTGGCGGTCTTCCTTGTTTCCTTTTGCCTCTTATGGTGTATTCTAGAGCTTGTTTCGTAATGTCGCTATTTGGTTTTCTTAGAGTGTGTCCTAGCCATTTCCATTTCCTTCTTTTTATGTCTATAATAATTTGGGACTGTTTGGTTCTCTCCCATAGCTGTTTATTTGAAATTGTAGATGGCCAGTATATGTTTAGAATTTTTCTTAAGCATTTATTTACAAATGTTTGTAAACTTCTGGTTTGTTTTTTATTTATTGCCCATGATTCGCAACCGTATAGTAATGTACTTTTAATATTTGAGTTAAAAATGCGAATCTTATTTGTCGTTGATAGATCGTTGGAATTCCAGATTTTTCTAAGTTGGTTAAAGGCAATCTGGGCTCTCATTATTCGACGGTTAATGTCTTTTTGGCAGTTTGTATTTTGTTCCAAAACACTACCTAAATACAATACTTCGTTCAGTTTCTTTATCTTTTTCCCATCAATTTCCACTTCCCCCGTTTCTGTCGAGTTTATTTGCATAATATTAGTTTTGTTAACATTAATTTTTAAACCCACTTCTCCTGCATTTATTTTTAAAGAGTTTATATTTGCTTGTATATGTGTCAATTTCTCTGCTATAAGACATGTATCGTCTGCAAATTCCAGATCTTCTAAGTGTTGTCCAAAATTCCATATTAATCCTTTTTTATTCTTGAAGGATCGTTTCATAATCCAATCTGTGGCTATCAGGAAAAGGAGGGGAGAAAGGACACAGCCTTGCCTAACTCCACTATCAATTCTGATTTTGTCTGTGATAGTGCCATTGTTTTCTATATACGCTCCATAGTTATTGTATAAAAGTTTAATTATTTGAATTATCTTTAGAGGAATGCCATATGCTTCTACTATTTCCCATAAACTTTCGCGATTTATTTTGTCGAAAGCCTTTTCGAAGTCTATAAATCCCAAAAATATCTCTTTCTTCCATTCTAAGGCCTCATCTATAATTATTCGTAATGTACAAATTTGATCTATACATCCGCGTCGTGGTCTAAATCCTGCTTGATTGTTTCTCAGATGTTTATCTACCGGTTCTTTTATTCTTTCTATTATTACGTGAGTTAGTATTTTACTTGTTGTATTTAACAAGGTAATGGGTCGCCAGTTTTCGCAACGTGTGGTATCGCCTTTTTTGGGGATTTTTATAATTAGTCCTTCGGTCCATTCTTGAGGTATTTCTTCTGTGTTCCATATTTTATTTAATAGGCAGTGGATCAACTCGATGACTGTTTCTCCTCCTGCTTTTATTAAATCTGCTGATATATTGTCCATACCTGCTGCTTTTCCTCTCTTTAGTTTAGAAATGGCTCTTGTTACTTCTTCCTTGGTGATTTGATTTGTATTTATATCTAGTTCTTGGTAATCTTCGTTTCTGTAATCTTTTCTTGTGTGTCCCTCTTGCTTTTTATATATATCGCTGAAGTACTCCATCCATCTATTTGAAATGCTTTGATCTTCTTTTAGAATGATTCCTTCTTTGTCTCTTATTTGCACTGATTTATTTGGTTTTTGTTTAGAAAGTTTTTTAGTAATTTCATAGACCGTTTTCATGTCATGTGACCCTGCTGCCAGTTCCGCCTTCTCTATTAATTTCTTCTGTTGGTTTCTCTTATCTCTCCTAGCGCTTTTTTTGACTTCTTTATCCAATTCTCTATATAATTTGTGAAAACTCTCTTTTCTATTGTAGTGTGTTTCACTTAGTATCTTCAAATTTATTTTTCTTCTTTCCTCAATTAGCCTCCATGTTTCATTTGACATCCATTCTTTGATTTGGTCCTTTCTTATGCCTATTGTTTCTGTCGCTGTCTCATTTATCGCGTTCTTGTAGCACTCCCAGATTTTTTCAATACTTAAGTTATTAATGTCTCCTAAATCTCCAAGTTTTAATTGTAGCTTTTTTTGGAAATCCTCTTGTTCCTCTTCATTACTAATCCATTGGGTATTATATTTTGTTCTGAAAAGTGTTGTTTTTTTTATTGCTTTTAGTTTTATTTTAAATTTACTTCTCAAAAGTGCATGGTCGGAGCCTATATCAGCTCCCCACATCGCTCTTACATCTAGGAGACTTCTTCTAAATCTTCTGTCTATTGCTATGTGATCTATTTGATTTCTGATGTTGTCTCCCGGTGATTTCCAGGTAACTTTATGTATTAACTTATGTTGGAAAATACTACCTCCAATCAGCAAATTGTTTAATGCACAGAAGTTAGCAAATAGAATTCCATTTTCATTTATGTCCCCGACGCCTTCATTTCCCATAATTTCTTCTTTTCCTTTGTTATCGTTCCCTATCTTTGCGTTTAAATCGCCCAGAACAATTTTTATATCCTTTTTGTGTTTGCGCTGAATATCATCATATACCTTTTGTAATTGTTCATAAAATTCGTCTTTCTTCTCTTGTTCACTTGTATTTGTCGGAGCGTATACATTAATAATACATATATTTATAAACCTTGCTTTAAATCTGGCTGTTATTATCCTTTCCGATACTGGATCCCATTCAAGTAACGCTTTTTTTGCTCGTGGCTTTAGCATAAATGCAACCCCATGTTCGTGTTTAGCATTTTCTTCTTTATGTCCAGAGTATAATATCGTGTTCTGATTGTTAAGTTTCGTTTCACCACTGCCTATCCACCTAGTTTCACTCAATCCCAAAATATCGATTTTGTATCTTTCCATTTCTTGGTGTATTTGGTTTGTTTTGCTTATTTCGTGCATCGTTCTCACGTTCCAATTTCCAATAAATATTTTCTTGCGTATATCTAATTCTGCAATCTTTGTATTATTATCGTTAATCCATATTTCGTCGCGGTTGTCTTCATTTTCTTCCTTGCTAAACGGCGCTTTTACCAGTTTTTTGAAAAGCTGCCCGTATTTGTGATCTTCCTTGACTGCCTTATAATAACATCGTTATCGTTTTCATTCGAGTTGGATTGGCTGCTCTCAATATTTTCTGGTGATCGTTGACTAATAGTTCTTCCCATCTTCTTATTCTCCCCGGACTCATGATGTCCGTTTTCCTCCTCATCCTTTTCTTTGAGATCCTCTACAGAATAGTCTTTGCCATTTACGCATAATTTGTTATATTTCAAAAATGCTCTGTGTCCCTTCTCTCGTGCTATTTTCAGGTGTCCAATTAATTCTTTCCTTTGAGTCTGGATGTTCTTTGGAAAATCTTCACCTGGTCTTCGTTAACTGCTCTAAAATTAAACAGAATATTGTGATCTAATAATTTATTATGTTTATAGAAGTTTACGGTAGGGCGGGTATCATTAATCATATTAGGTACTGAAGTGATAAAAAAATAATTTAATTTGTCTGCATCTTTCAGCGACGGCAGCATCTCTGCATTAGGTTTAGAGTGGATGCACGATACACACACAAACACCGATATGCTCTTGCGCACGTTAGCGTTACCGCACTCGCACTAAGTGACGTCACGCGCGAAGTAAAACTGCATATTTGCAATATTGCAGAAGCGCTTATTTGCAATTTTGCAATGTTTATTAAAGGAAATACACGTTTTTAAAACTAACTTTTATTGAAAATACATAAAATATCATATAAAATATACACGTACACTTCTCTGCAATAAAATTAAGCACACACGGCTTTGTTGCATTTATTAATAGCATTTTTTTTCTAAAGGTCTTAGTTTTGGTCTTCTAATAACGGTGTTATTTTCAAGTTATGGTGTTTTATCATTTATTGAAACTGCTCCTAGGCATTTAAAATAGACCCGAATTATAACAACTAGAATATTGTAAAAAGTAGTCATAAGACGTGTGCTTAATTTTATTGCACAGAAGTGTACAAGAACCTACATACAATACTTAATTACTTTTTTACATTAGTATATTTAGATAATTTCTTGTGTAGTTTTCTTTGACAGTTTTGAAAACTAATTTTACGATTTAGGTCTCTTAATCTAATATATGTTCGAGTTCTGCTGAGACACAGAACTACCTCAAATGGTACATTATTATTTTTTAATTGTGAAATAGTTTGTTGGGCTAATTTTTGGAAAATGTTTTTGTCTTTGGATAAAGAACTTCCGTGCATGGTATGAAACTCCGAATCCATTTTTAAAGCAATATCCCACAATTCATCTGTAGGATAGAGAAGAGAACCTCTCGAAATCATTTGCAGCCAGTCAGGTGCTTTCCTCGAATCCATTTTTATTGTTGGGATTCCTAAGGTGTATTTATTTTTAAATTTGTAAGCTACGAAACCTGCAATATATTTTAAAGATTCACGATTGACTTTATCTTTTACGTCAAAATTTCCCATTGAAAATTCTTCTGCAGTACTTTCGTCTTGCAAGTACTCAGGTTTGACAAATGAATTGTCAATCAATCGTTCAAATTCACACTGGAATTTTCCTGAAGGTTCTTCCACCAAATTAGAAAGAATTTTCTGTATAAAGCAAATGTCTTCTATGTTTTCATCGCTTGTGGACGGGCTTGTTTCATTTAAAATATTAAGTAAGCATGATTCGTTGCTTTCCGCAGTATTTCTATTTTCTGTAAAAATAGCTGCCGATTGTTTACCTAAAATATACCACCTTAATCGGTATTTAAAATCTAATGGAGAAGGGTGATCATTTGGGCCACCCATTCCTCGAATATAAGCAAAAAAATTTTCGAGCACGTCCTGGTTAAGCCGAGAAGTTAAAACGTATTCTAAATTATATCTTTCTTGCAAATAATCAAACATTTCTGATGTTAAAGATCTGTTAGTAAGCAAAATCCCTTTTTGAAATGGAATGAGTTGCTTATGCTTACCAACTCTCATTGAATTAATGACTCCTGACATTTGGTTTAGTATCGTTCTCTGATTAGGTAAATCTCTGCCAAAAGCGTTTCGCCCTGAACAATTTCCAACATATTTTGACCGTGAATTTAGCAAATCAAACCAGTTGTTGAATAATCTAACGATTTCAGCAGCTTTATTCCAATTACTGTTCTTAGGCATAAGTCCATTTTCTCCAGAATATGCAATGGCTGTTGCTACAGAATTTGAAAACACCTGAACAGCTGGTCGCACCCGTTGTCGCATAGAACCTTTTAAGTGAAGATGTTGTGGAGTTAGTTTGTGTGCAAATGTCAATTCTGAATTTGAAATATTAAGTAATGCTTCAAAATAATCCACATTAATTATATGATCGTCTACAATGAATCCATTATCAATTAAGTGATTTCGTGCAAGCTTTATCAAATGTGTAACATCTGCGTAAACAAAAATCTTTAGGAAATCATCATTTGGATGATTAAAAAAGCAATTTTTATTATGGCCGACATTTAATTTCGACCACAAACCAGTATTTGCAGTCCCCATGTCACTGACAATTGCCAGTACTATAAAGTTTGCACAGAATAATTCTGAAATTATTTGATAAATAATTTCTTTACTCATTGGCTGATGAAATTGATAGTAAACCGGCTGTCTCCATTTTCTAATTAAGCCACGTGCCATAACTGTTTGGCATGCTTTGTGAGGTCCCACGGTCTGTTCCTGTTTTTTATCAATATCAATTTTATTTGACACATAAACTTCATCAAATGATAAGACACAGATTCGGTCAATCGAAGTAAAGTCAGAAGCCTGTTTTTCATTAATGTTATGACATTTTTTAAAATTCCTGGACTTACATCAAAATTTGAAGCCCACTTCCTTAAAGTAAACAGGGCTGGTAAGGGGTAATTATTAGCCCTTAAAAATCTGTAAGCCTTTGGACTAACGCTGCGTAGAGAAATGGCTGCAGCTATATCCTCTGGTGACCAACGAATTTTCTTATTGCCTGAATTCATCAATTTTCTTATTTGTCCTGGTGTAAAAAGTGTCGCTAATGCACGTTCATATTCATTGATTTGGTTCTCTAATATTGTTATTCTTTCCATAAGTTTATTTATTTCACTACGGTCAACTCTAAAATAAATTAGTTGAGTAATTAATGTCAGATGATTGAAAATAAAGGTGTACTTACTCAGCTATCGACTCTGGTAATTGATGTTCAGTATCCAGCTCCAGATTGGAATTGTTCGGTACATCGAACATGGGTTCTTCAGGAATAGTTTTATGATTTGAACTAGACGCAATTAAAATATCTTTTCCTGGCGCCTTCTTTTAGCTATCCGTAATGATCTTTCACTATGATTTAATTTTCGAGATGTCCCAGGAAGACTTACTGTGGGAATAGCATCGGGTTTTAAATTTCGGCTGTTTTTAGGAGTATATTGGAGCAACCTTTGTTTTAAAGGTATTTCGAAACAATTGGGTTCAAAATGGACAGAACAGATGCACGCTACAAATAAATTAAGTACATAAATATAATTTCGTAACAGGTGCCTTTTAAAGAAGAAATAAATTTGAAAAATTAATTACGTTTAAAACTAGCATATAAATCGAAGTGCCTACTTACCATTTTTAAGGTTTATTTTATCTTCTCTGAGACATGCAACAATCCATTGTTTTGCCAAATCATCATTTTTTGGAAATCGGAAATATTTTATGCCCCTGCCTTTAGTATTTCCATTAAAGTTTTTGCAACAAGCTATGGCACAACCTGGCATGTTTGATGTTTTATTCAGGTTCACATAAACTAGCAATGTTCATAAATAAATTAATAGAAGCTTCAAAAACACTACACAACATAACAAAACAGACGAACAGTACGCTAATCAAGGCGCAAATCATGCTAAATAACCTGAACGATCATGGGCCTGCTTCGCTCGTGACGTCATGCGCGCCGAAGGACGTATTTGAGAAAGCTTATCTGCTTACCGTGTTTGTGTATCATGGAGTGGATGCTAAATTTTGAGAGCTTTTGCCAAAGAACTTCACTATCTGTAGTTTGTAACTCATGTTCAAAAAATGCTTTTTTTTAATTCCAATGAGACTGATTTTTAGTATGTTTAAATTTTTTTAGAGCTTTATTTCGGAGATTCATCATTAATTTAATGTTAGGAGTGATCCATGAAGCAGGTTTTTTTGTAAAACGGCAAGAAGTATAAGGTGCGTGTTTATCAGAGGGACTATTAATATGTTTTGTAAGATGATCAACTTTGTCATTAACACTACTCATATCAATTAACTCAGATAAAGGCAAATGCGCTAGATCTTCAAGATCGGCCTCATTGAAGCGTTTATATGATCGAATATCTTTATATTTACACCCCCTTGTTATACTTTCAAACAGCACAGTGCAGTACGCAAGCTCATGGTCCGTCGAGTCAAAGAAAGAAGCTCCACACTCTAGTAATTGTTTATTATATGGCATTACTATACAATCTATAAGCTTAGCAGTAGTAGAAGTAATTCCTATAGGCGTATTAATAATCTGTTTTAAATTATAACTTTCAAGTAACAAATTCAAAGCTATAGTTTTTCTGTCGGCTACCTCAAACAAATCAATATTAAAATCACCAGTGCAATATAATTCATCACAATCTCCTATTAAATCAGAAATAGTGTTATCAAGTACTTCTAAGAAATTATTGTAATTCATATCAGGCGGCTTGTAAACTACTCCAAAAATATATTGTTTCTTATTGATTTTAAGCCTGATCCACAGCTGTTCGATTAATGCAGATGTTGGTATAACAGTAACATCAAAACAATTTAAGATATAGAACGCTACTCCCCTTCCTTTTCTTTGCTTACGATCATTTCTAATTATTTTATATTCTATAATATCTACATTTTTATCTAATATATCGTCTTTTAACCACGTCTCGCTGACTGCGAAGACATCATACTCGTTAAGGGTTACATGATCTCTTAAATCAGTTAAGCTACAAATCAACGATTGAATATTTACATGTCCAAATTCAAATTCAGTACACATAAAATAAATTATAATATATACAACAATGCTTTTTAGCAATCAACCCAGGTAACTTGGATTTATGCAACACAACTTCTTCGTAAGTTTCTGCAGTTGGCAAGACAAAATTGAAAACGGCAATGGGATAAAAAGTTAAACATCACCCAAACATTCAGAAAATTAAAAATTAACTTCAATTTAACAACGTAAAGATTAATATTTTGCTAATTGCATCCGCATACAAACAGTGAAAGACATTTCTTAAATAAAACCAGCTGAGTTTAATATTAAGTGCCCGTACAATCTATACATGCATATGTAGGCAACGTGAATCAACAGTTAATAATATTGCAAGAATTGATGTAGGTACAAAACCCCTCATATAAAGATAAAAACAATATCATATAGTAATAATTCTAACTTAATTATTAGAACGTGGCAATAAAAATAGTAATAAAGATTTATATTTTTCAACCAAAATATATCAAGTAGATTAACTTTGAATTCGTAAATTTAATTAATAATTTCATTGCGTTAACGAACTAAACATTAACAAATTCAGAACGGACGATGCAAGTTTTTACTTTAATCAACTGCGATGGCGTTACAGGCGTCTTTATTTGTTACAGAAACGATTTTGTTCCCGGATTTCACTTTAATCACACCATCCACAGCAACACATTTTTGACCCCAAACCTTTCAGATGCATACTTGATGAGGGCATAACTTTTCTGCGTTAGGTCCCCCTTGACGACTATGTTAGTCCCAGCAAAATTTCTTCGGTTTTTCATTAAGAGACTACGGTATCTATAGCTCACAAATTTGATGATGATTTGATGATTCTGGAGGTCCATTTGATATCCTGGTAGATCTCTGACGCTGCTGATTAATTCGTCCATTACTAAACTGAAGCATACAGGACTCATAGAGTCACCTTGTCCTATGCCGGAGTTACAATTTGTTTCTTGTGTATATTCTGCTGGGTACTTCAAAGTCTCTTAATATTGACTATTACACACAACTGTCACATGACTGATATCATCCAATGAGAACCATGCATTGATTTAAATTGACCAATCCCGAACGTATTGCCCGATAAGCTCCCTAGGGAAACTTATCAACCGATAAGCTCTCTAGTGCTAACTATCGACCCCAGTAGAACAGTTGGGGAGATAGCGGCCATTTTGTGTTGGGACATGGCGGCCATCTTGTTTAATCGGATCAATTAAAAGTCAATTAAACCGCGAATTAAACCGCGAATCAGATGCTCTAATTAATGTCGCGGATTGACCTAATTATTTTTGATGTGTGCTACTGATTTTATTACGCATTAGCTTCCGATTAAATTACGCATTAGATTTTTTAATTTGCTTCTGGAATTACGCGGCGGCCATTTTTAATTTTCGCGGGAATATTTGAAATTTGAATTTTTTCCGATTTTTTCTAAGTTCCATTATTTGAATTTTAAACTTCCCGGGTGTCAGCAGCCATCTTGGTTTTCTGCGCGCGCACTTCTCACGGCTGTCGTTTTTAATTTTGAATTTTCGCGGAAATATTTGAAGTTCAAACTGGTAGATCTTCCGTCTCCCTCATCGAAGCTGCTGTCTCTCTCTTGCATTCACTCGCGTAAATATTTGAATTTAAAAAAAGCTTCCTGCTATGTCCCATGGCCGGAATTGAACCCTCTACGTTTGTATACACATTGGGGCTCACATTGATCGATGCCGCTAGACCACGGAGCGCTACGGGATTTAAAGGGTTTGAGCGGTGTGCCATCCCGCTTGAGTGCCGCTATGCTGTCATATTATAAAATTATTTATTTCCTGAAAATTATAATTAATAACAGATGAACTGCATTGTGCATAATTTAGAACCATAGTAATATTTTTAAAAGGTGAAATAATTATTTTAGTCCCTTATATAAATACACGCATTCTGACTATGCTAGCTTTCTCTTTCAAAGTTTTGACGTCATTGCATAGCGGGCTGTAAATTTTAACCGACAAAATTTGTTACCGGGGGATTGCGTCTGCTGGAGTTTATACTTTTTATAATAGAAATTAAATAAATGAACTGAATCACTCAAATGGGTTATAACGCTCAGGATCAAGCGGTCTCTATTTAATAAATGTGTTTTACAATCAACCATTGTTTTATTTGCAGACGGTATAGAAAATCTATTTTATTTTAAATAAACGTTGTGCCAAAGCGTCCAAGATATTGGAATTAATGTTAAAACGGCTTTGTATTTTAAAAACTGACTTGTGTTTTATAAAACGCGACGACAATTTGAGCGGGCTGTAAATTTTAATCGAAATTTTAAAATAATATAGCTCTGTAATTTTAAAAAACAATATAAAGTTACATTTTTTAATGTCTCTGTACACATTGAAAAAAATGTAAAATTAGAAACATGCATCAAATATTTAAATCAAATAATTTAAAAACTCTACAATGAAATTTTATACGGTATTTATAGCAAATGCCCGTTTCTTGGAAAAGTGTGATGTATTGTCGTTGACTAATTGCTAACGGTTTTAGCCTGAGGCCCTTCTCAATGCCGCGTTTTAGAAAGCAAGTTGGTACATGTCCACTTGCACTTCTAAAAGTTGTTGCATTGTCATTAGCCTGGAGTGGAGTGGGGTCGCAAACAAAATTTCGAAGGCTGTGGCAAAAGAAAACGCATTGTTATTGTGTCGGGCTTTATATTCGTTTTACGCGAGTGCAGCAGCGCATTCTGGTCTCTGCCTTCGAGTTACACGTGCGAGCATCGTTTTTTGTGTTTTATATACAAATTTGTGCGTTTTTACGACTTAAAAATGAAACACGAGTTATCTGTGACGGCCATTCTCGACTGGTTCAAGAACGGGCTTCATACCAGCGACGAGTTTATATTGATGGGTTTTAAAATCATCCAGCATAAGATAACTAGCGCATGTGTAGTTCTGGACCCTAATTACATGCTAATTTATTCGGATCTGTGCCAAGCTGTTGGGAGAATTAAAGCAGGCCGGTCAATGGCGACTCTTACTGTAAGTACAAAAAATTTTTAAAACGTTATTAAAAATGTACACAAGTTTCTTTCCTTACTCAATTGTTATTATCCATTTTTAAAATCGGTACATGCACCTTAGAAACAAACGTATAAAATTATCAATTTTTGCAGGTGGATCCAACTGAACCAGCAAGGGATTTAATTATGGGGTCGTGTAATCGCAGACCGGAGGAATCGGAGGGTGGAAGCAAGTCGCTATCGGTAGATGTAAGTGTCCTAGTATTTTTGTATTTAAATTAATTATTCCTGTTTTATGCAAGCTAAAATAACTAGGTACCGATCACTATACGGCGTTCAGTTTTACTGAAAATGTTTTTAACATTGTTTTTTTTTTATTTCAGGAACCGCTGGACTACTCATCTACGAAGACTGTTAATCAAGCAGTTAGGAAAAGTGTCATACAACACACGGGTGGTTCTAGTGCAACCCGCCCGCAGAATTTAGCCATCTTACCTCGTAACAGGGGTGCTAAACGAGGCTTGGATGAGATGCCTTGTGTAGGTCCAAAGGGTGTGAATAATGCGTCTACAAATGTAAGTACCTCCCCCAACGTTAACGTGCAGTTACGAAATCAATATAGTTTAACCTTTTTAGTTTTTTCAAACTATACAAGCAGTTTTATTTCAAATAGACACACATTTGTAATATTTTTCTTTAATTTAGAATCAGCAAACGGATAGTCCAATCGCGTCGACATCGAACGTCATTTCGGCACATGTAGAAGATTCACGTGTTAATGTAAGTATCCCATGCATTTTATATTTTAAATGAATCATTTCTGATTTTATACAAGTTAAAAAATTATTTATTTAATTAATGCGTTTTTCGTTTTACAGATGCCAAATTTAATATACACGCCACAGCCCTAGCGTTCCGTTTCAAACTGATGGACGACGATGCGAACCCTATTTCCTGGCTGAAGGTTTGTGTGACGACTTATTAAATTATTTTTCCATAAAAAAACATCATTTCTCCATAAAAAAACATTATTTTTCCATAAAAAACATCATTTGTAAACCCTCCCATTTTTCTTTACAGAACGGATTAAATGAAATCATTCTTCACACATCGCGGGGAGCTGCACCCTCGGACCGTATAGGGATGACACTACGGAACGCCAATTTCGCCGACAAGCCCCTTGGCTTTTCATTCCGTAAAGTCAGTCAGCTGTCTGTCGATGCTATGTTGGCCACAATCGACAAGGTGCTGCAGAGCAACGCACGTTTCTTCGCCCACGACGAGCTACATCTGCATGTCGACAGAATAAGTCTGCCTGTAGGATTCGGCAGCAACAACAACCGCCAAAGCATGAAGGGGGTGAGTTTTGAAGAGTTTTGTCGCCGTAAACGCAGTATAATCGCCATAAACAATAGCGACAACCACTGTTTGTCGAAAGCCCTTGTGGTAGCTATTGCGTGGCGCAGGCAGGACGACAACTTCGAGCTTGTGAGGAAAGGTTTGCATCCCCTTAACGAGCTCTCTACGCGCTTGTGTCACCGTGCAGGTGTGGACTTGACAAACGGTGGTACGCTTGAACATGTTGCCGAGTTCCAGTCGTATCTGACCGAATATACTATAGTAGTTTATAATCATAGGTTAGGTAAAACAGTGTGTTACGAGGGGCCGAGATCAGACGATAGGGTTGTTTTAAACTTGCTGTTCGAAAATAACCATTACAGCGTCATAACCAGCTTAACGGGCGCGTTCGCAACAGATTATTTTTGTGAACTATGTCGTGCACGTGCAGCCAACAGAAATCGCCACAAAAACTGCCCGTATTTGTGCCCCTGTTGCCACGATAGTCCACCCTGCGTTAAAAATAACGAAAAGATTGCTTGCAACATTTGTAGCAGAGATTTTAGAGGGGCCGCTTGCTTTAACAGGCACCTTTTAAAGCAAGTGTGCCAACAATTCAAACGTTGTCGAACCTGCTATGTAACGGTTTCCGCGAATTCAAATCATAGATGTGGATATAAACGCTGCTACAAATGTAAGAGTGATCAGCCCATCAGGCACAACTGTTATATGGTTAGGAATAAGGCGGATGTTAAACTGTTGAACGAGAAATTACACTTTTATGTATTTTTCGACTTTGAATGCAGGCAGGACACAGCATTTGGAAATACTAACAACGTGTTTCTGCATGTCCCAAATTTGTGTGTAGTTCAAACTGTTTGTAATGCTTGCTTGTCGAATGATGACATAGGTCAAATTTGTTACATGTGTGGAGTGCGGCAACACGTTTTTAGGGATGCACCTGTTGAACAGTTGTTGAATTATCTGTCTGATCTCGCCCAACGTAAAGCAGGTTGCGCCGTTGTGGCCCTAGCTCACAACATGCGCTCATACGACGGGCATTTTATTTTAAAGGCTGTATTAGAAGATCAGCCGAAATGGAACCCCCAAATAATCTCCACGGGGACAAAAATTATGTCTTTAACGTGTAACAACATACGTTTTTTAGATTCATTAAATTTGATGTCCATGCCGCTCGCAAATCTACCGAAGACATTCGGTTTCAACCACGCTAAGGGTCACTTTCCGCATTTTTTCAACACTGCCGAAAACCAAAATTACGTTGGGCCTCTGCCACACTCCAGGTATTATGGCCCTGACAGTATGTCTGAGGCGGGGCGGAAAGCTTTTTTTAGGTGGTACAATGCGGAAAGTGAAGCTGGTGTTATTTTTGATATGCAGCGTGATCTGGTTGCTTACTGTGTACAGGATGTTAACATTCTAAGAAAAGCGACGCTGTCCTTTAGTCACCAATATTTTTCGGAAAATGGCGTGCACCCCCTAAAGGACAACGTCGCAACTATAGCTAGCGCATGCATGTTGGTTTATAGACGCAATTTTTTAACTCCTAAAACTATAGGACTTATACCCCGTGGAGGTTATAGGTTGGCCGATCGTCAGTCTGCAGCCGCGATTAAATGGCTTATGTGGGTCGTACACAGCGAGGGTGCGCGTATCCAGCACGCGGGGACTGGGCGCGAGGTTAGACTGCCTGAGGGAATTCTCGTTGACGGCTTCTGTCGTGAAACGAACACCGTGTACCAGTTTCACGGTTGTTATTTTCACGGTTGCGAGCAATGTTTCAAAGACCAGACAAGGCCACTTAGCGACCGAAATAAATACGATACAATGTTCGCACGCCGCGAGAACACAGAGGCCGTATCAGCGAGAATTCGCAGGCTAGGTTACAATCTCGTTGAAATGCGCGAGTGTTATTTTACAAATTATGTGAAACGAAATCACGAAGCCGCTGCGTTTTTAGAGCGTAATATCGACATCATTAAAAACATGCCCCTCAACCCTCGCGATAGCTTTTTCGGTGGGCGCACAAATGCCGTGAAATTGTACCATAGGGCTGCACCGGACGAGGAAATTTGTTATTACGACGTGATCTCCCTGTACCCTTATGTTAATAAATATGGCAAATACCCCATAGGGCACCCTAAATTGTACGTAGGTGCTAACGAGTGCCGTGGAGTCGACCTAACCACTGTCGAGGGCCTTGTAAAATGTTGCGTCCTGCCACCCTCAAACCTGTATCACCCTGTATTGCCTTTAAGGCTGCACGGCAAATTGATGTTTGTTTTGTGTAAAGAGTGTGGTGAAACGCTAAATCAAGCGACGTGCACTCATACGCAAGATGAGCGTCAATTTGTAGGCACTTATGTCGCTGACGAGCTGCGTAAGGCAATAGAGTTGGGGTACACAATAATCGAGGTTTACGAAATTTGGGAGTACGCGATCACAAAGTACGACCGCGATGCTAAATCAGGTGGGCTTTTTTCAAATTATGTAAACAATTTTTTAAAAGTCAAACAGGAGAGTAGTGGGTTTCCGGCGTGGTGCATTGATACCGATACTGAGGACCGTTACATAAAAAATTATTACGAGAAAGAGGGTGTTCATTTGAACAAGGGCGACATCAGCGTAAACTCGGGGCGTCGGTATAACGCAAAGCTGTGTCTGAATTCTTTGTGGGGGAAATTCGGACAACGGGAGAACCTGACGAAAACATCCGTCATTTCAGATGCGTTCGAGTTCTTCCGTTTGATGACAGACCCCTCAAAGGAGGTTCATTCACTCGTGCACGTTAGCGATGAAGTTATAGTTGTACAATGGGAACACAACGAGGATGGTGTCGAACCCCTAAACACTGTGAATGTTGCGATTGCTGCTTACACGACAGCCAACGCACGGTTAGTCTTGTACAGTTTTTTAGAGAAGCTAGGGCGGCGTGTTTTGTATTTCGACACGGATAGCGTATTGTTTATAAAGAAAACAAGTGAATGGGCCCCTCCAGTAGGTGATTTTTTAGGCGACATGACGGACGAAATTGCAGAGTACGGTCCCGGTAGTCGAATAACCGAATTTGTTAGTGGCGGGCCTAAAAACTATTCCTATAAACTGTTTTCTACAAACAAAAACACCGATATCGTGATTTGCAAAGTTAAGGGCATAACACTTAATTATAAAAACTCCGAAAAAGTGAATTTCGATGTAATGAAAAGTATGGTGGTAAACAATGCGGATCCAACATTTGTAGAAAACGGCAGAAAAATAGCGCGTACAAATGCTTATGATGTAATATCGAAACCCGAGCGAAAAATATACCGCGTGCAATATAATAAACGTAGACGTATCGAGGATGTCTTCGATACTGTTCCGTACGGGTATATAGAAGACATCTAATGTCAGTCTTTTTTGTCTTGTTAACTTTATGATGCATGACGTATAATGTAAGTCTTTTTTTTAACTTTTATGATGTTTTTATGCAACAACTTATTGCACTTGTAGCCACATATTTTTGTAAAACAAAAGTATTTAAACTAATTTTTAATTTATGCATTATGTTTACATGTAATTGCTTATTTGATCGTACGTATTTTCGACGTGTGGTTAGTGTTCACATTTCATAAGACCCGCTTTGTGGCAATTGTTTTCATAATATTTAATTTCAATCATTTTAGAAAACTAACCACGACTGTCGCAAAACGTACATTAAATATTGCACTTATTGTCACATGCCCCAATTTGCGCTAACTGTAACTGCATGCTAGATTTTAATTGCATGTTAGTTTTATTTTGCATGCTAGGCTTAAGAGGCTGTTAATTTTTGTAAATAAAACAGTCGAATATTGTAAATACATTTATTAAATATTTTGTGTGTGTAATAAAAATATGTTTAATTACAAACTATTTGTTTTTATTTTCTAAATAACATTAAACAAGTTTATTAAGATGAAGTATTGGATATATAGTGCTTTTACATATGTGTCATTAGAAACTAAATTATCAGTGAACAGATTTACAAAACTTATCAAAGATGCACCATCCATTTTAAAATATAAATACATTAAACAGTATATGCCGCAAACGTTAGAGCTAAAATCTTGCAAAATTTTTGGATTATGAGACCAGCTGATTGAATTTTGTTGTAAAAATTTTAAATGATAACCGCTTGGAGGGCGGCCGTATGAATCAAAGTATTCCCCATATCCATATTGGTCTATATACACTGCATTCCAATGTTGTCCAGGTCGGTTTGCTGGATCTGTGTTGACGATGATTGCCACAGGTCTTGCAATTCTTGTAGGGAGTTGATCAGAAGCAAAAACATAGCGTTTCACATTCAACAGACTCGGGATTGTTTGCAATATTTTCTGAACTTCCAGTGTATTCATTGCGCCACCAGTCGGATAAAATTAGTATGTTTTCCAATGCACATACAGGCGAACGGATGTTGTGATTGAGGCAACGTACGGCAGCAGTAGTTTTTCGCAGAACTTTTAAAGACGGGCACTCGAGATCCTCCAAATTTACGACGATTTTATTCAGAAAACTTAGAACCTCCTACTTTTCTTGGCCCTTAACGTACACTTTTTCAAATTTTTTGAGAAGTCTTGTTAGCTCTGTTTCAAATTCATCAAAATGTATAGTACCAGAATCCCAGGTTAGACCGTGATGTCTATGCTCCAGATAGTTTATGCCTTTTTTAACGAAATAGGGCAGAGTGTCATATTTTGCAGGGGGTTTTAAAACGAAAATTGCTAACTGGTTGCCATCTGCTGAAATAACAGCCACTTCTTTCGGAATAAACTGTTTCTTATCACCACGGAACCCTTGCAGATCTACGAAGACACTGTCCATACTGACGAAATGTTTGAGCATGACTAAATTTAAAAAACCGTTGTTGGTTTTTAACTACTAAAATCCACCAGCACATTTCTGTGTTTGTCAATTTCTACGACGTTTTCGAACTCTGCATAAACTAGACAATTAATAGTTTCTTCTAGCGCGTCTTGAAAACCCGCCTCTAAACGTAGAGCGCCATTTTTAAGAAGGTTCCAGTGTGTTGTTGCATTTGCAGCCAGATCGGGGGTTAAATCAAAAGCAAATAGACAGTAGCCATGAGGGTAATCTTCACGTTTTATAGCGTTGCCTTCATTGAGGAAATGTATACCGCTACCGGAAAATAGTGTGTGATATGCTTGAACGTACATGCCATTCTTAGAGAAATCAGGCTGTAGAGGTTTTGAAGGAATTTGTTGACCGTCGATGTATAGGGAGAAATAATTGATTTTGTAGTTATTAAAATTGAAAGGGTTTGCTGCATAATGGCCGTTAAATGCTTTATTCGATACAAAACCTACAATGCATCGTTTTGGTAATTGCCCCAGAAAAATATTATCTAAAGATTTTCTTTGCACACCAGCCGGAATAGTTAACACTTTAACATCGGATCTTGTAATGGGGTATTTAGCAGGCGCAGTCACCAAAGCTTTGGTGTGAGCCAACAAAATAGACGGGTTTATTTTCATTTTTCTCACTAGTAAGCTGGCATCACTAATTTTCACTTTGAATGTAGATCCTTCGGCTGCCATTAAATTGAAAGAATCTCGGGATCTGATAAATTTGACTTTCATTTCAACTCCGTTTATAAGAAATTTTTCTTGATTGAATAAATCGGAATGCACATGTCCCATCATTTCGACTTGCTTACTTGCAGCAGTAAAAAATTTCCGCTTTACAAATCCTTTATTGTGCGTAGTGATGTCATCCATGTTATTGGCTGTGTCGTTGTACCATAGTGTGCATGTTAAATGGGTTGATTTAGCACCATTGCCGTAATTCAGCAGAGTTTCAATGTATGAGCGGTATGCGTATGTATTGTTTGGCGGGCTCACAAGCTTCTGATTCAAATACACCTCAACTTGATTAAACATAGAGTGCATCCAATTATTAACAGGGCCTACATCATCTTTGTCGGTTAATGGTGTATCATCTTGTTTAACAATTTTAGCAGTAATGTATAACATGGTCTGACTTAAATCGATATAATCGTTACCGTTTCCAGGCACAATAAATTCAATCGGTGCATCGTCATTAAGCGAGGAAAGCGGTTTGTAAAAAATCCATTGTCCATTTTCGATACTGGTTTGAGTTGCGGGCAGAGCGAACAAATCTAACTCTGATTTAACACACTCACAAGACTGCGCATGCAAAAACGCCATTGTGAAAACTACTTGCTGGTGAAGATATCGGCGTATGCGGGTTTGACCAGCTTCTGCTTAGCGTTTTTTCTTGTAGACTGATTGTAATTCAGAGTGCGTTGCCTTTTATATCCCGATCCTTCCATTAGAGTATCTATTTTTCTGTCGGCTTTACGTTTGAGATTCTTTCCAGCCTCCTGTACACGGTTATGGAACGCTTCTTTTAGCGGTCGACTTTCACTAACATCTCCTAAAATGTTAGCGCCTGTCCTTAAAGCTTCCTTTCCAACAACTTTAGCACCCGTTTTAAAAAGAGGCAGGATACTACGAAATATTCCCCCTAAAAAGCTTCCGATACCATGACCTCTCTGGTAGGCTGCTCCTCTGTAGATAGCTCCAACGCCTTGACCTGCCTGATTGGTGTAGTATTGTTGATAAGGACAATCCATAGCAGCTACTGTATCCTCTTAAAGTGTAGTTTTAAACTCAACGTTCCAAACTCGAATGGCATCACACCCGACGTTTCGGTCCTTATATTTATCTCGATATTCTCAAATTCCCTCTTCATGACATTTATATAATGAGTCGGCGAAAATATGGCGTCTTTGTGGCAACCGTAATTATAATTATCAGAGGTCACGTTAACAATGCGAAGAAGCGGCGCCAAGACATCTCCTACAAGCTGTGGTTCCACAATATCGCAGTAAATAAACATTTGTGATGGTAAACCAACCCAGATATTTGCGGGGTGGCTTGGTACAGGTGCTTCAGCTATATTTATATCAGGTTTATAACCAAGTTGTAAGGCCAGACGTTGTGAAAATCCTAGCATTTTCAATGACGACGTTTTAATTTCAAGAGACACGCGTTTTGTTACTCTATTATATTGAAAATTCAGCAACTTTTCTAATAACCTGTGATTGTTAATTTCGGCTGTAATATGTTCAATGTTTTCATAATTGCCGGGCTGAATACAGATTACATGCCATCCATCGCCACCATAGTAAATTTGCTCTCTATCACTTTTAAAATATGAATTAGCGTTTTGCAATACTTTTTTCAACTCAGCATACGTTTCTTCTCCGGCTTGCACTTTAGGTATTTCTGTGCGATAATAGACTAGATTTTCTGTATCTGTCACGGCCAAAAAGGAGCATGGATATTGCACTTCAGCAATACCTGTAACCCATTGCCCCGGTAACCTTATTCGTTTAGGGAGCTGCGTTATGAATTGTGCTGTGGTGTTATTTGGAAAATAGCTCATAGAACTATTGCTAAGTAATGTTAGATAAAATTCTTCATCTGTATTCATAGTTGCTGAAGATTAGCTGCAGGAATCCAAGAGTTGAACTTGTCGTTATAATTTCGCCACTTTACAAAGTACTCTTTGCGCTGACCATGTCCTCTTTCTTTTAACACTTGTTCGACTTTAAACAAGACGTTATCATCCAAAGTCACTGGCTGTAATTCCTCTTCATAAAAGACACCCTCTATCGTATCGTTATCTAAATCAGCTATTTCGTACACAGGTGGTTTTCTAAGAATCACTTTTTTAATTATAAACACTTCGCCGCTCCAATTAGTTTCATATCCTTTCTCGAATGCGTCCTTCGTTCTACTAATTCTTACATGTTGGTTCACTTTATATTTAGGCTTCCTGTCGACTCCCATCCCCTTTCTGTACAGATTGTTCCACACTTCAAGTATATTGCCGTTATTTACAGCGGAGGGTGCCATCTTGATGCTTGAATGATAGCGTTTGTTATACGAATTCAGTAAGTTTTGTAATACGTCTATGTATTTGTATGAATTAGAGTATGTGAAATAGCGCCACATTCTGGTTTTTAATGTTCTATTGAAACGTTCAACGACTGCAGCTTTAACATCAGGTTTTTGCGTCACGTAAAAGTTAATATCGTGTTGTTTGAAAAAATTCTGTACGGATCTAGCAACAAATTCTTTTCCTTTATCGGTTTGTAAATTTATAGGCTTGTTACCCGCTTCAGCAAATATTTCACGAAATGCATTTATTACTGAATCAGCCTTTTTAAATTTAAGAGGCCTCGCCCAGGCCATTTTACTAAACACATCAATTACGGTTAGAATAAAATTATTTCCGTCATTGTGTGGGGCTAAACTGCGCATGTCGCAGAGATCAGCCTGCCATAATTCGAAAATGTTGCTAACAATGTATTTGTTTCTAGGGAAATTTTTTCTTGCAGTTTTGTGAATAGTATATGCATCCTGTTTCTTTAGCCATTCCTTTACATCACTATTGGAGTGAGTATTTTTCACTGAAGAAATTAACGAATTTGCACCAGCAAAGCCTACTGGGTTGGCCGGATCATAATAGATAGCATCCAAATTCATTTCTGCTATGTTAAAGTTTAAGGCGCTCCCAGCCCGAAATGCCCTTTATTTTTGGTATCGACCTCCGCGTTGTTTTCGTTATTTTTCCTGCTTTTTGCGTTGTTGTTACTGGCCTTGCTAACGGATTCGATTTAGACTCTGTTTCGGTGTCGTAGTTCTCACTTTCCACCTCAGAACTCCTCACGTCTTCAGGCTGAACTGCTAAAATTTTGCGTTTCGAGTTCCCCCGCAGTACACTTGGGAAATTTTTTTCTTTAATGTAATCAGCGAACTTGAGATGTCCCGATGGACTTGCAATTTTTTGAGGCCTTAGAATGGCGTGCACTAGATCAGTTATGTTAGATGATGGTAAAATTTCGCCTTTTATAGTAACTGTCCCCTTGCTATCCCAGTCCACATCCTGTGATGCCCTCAAAAAACGTAAGAAAGCTTCGACTTTTTTCTTAAAAGTGCTAGGTAGTGTAGACAAAATATCACCGTCTGAAATACTGCTGCTGGTATTTGATTCTATTGGTATTTTGATTGATTGTCTTGTTTGGTCGGCAAAATGCAGATAACGTTGCAAGACTTGTACTGCACCCATTTATCGTGGTCAGATAATTTAGATTTTAAAACTTTCTGCATTTCGTCATCAAGCTGTGATAATATATTTTGCTCGGGATTCTCAGTAGCCTTAAAGCGGTGCATAACTTCAGGCGGCACAATCATCATCTTCTTTGCGTGTTCCATTTTTATTTAAAAATAGAACTCAATACACCCGTAATTAATGGGGCTAAGATCAACGGCAAGAACATACCCCCTTTTTGAGTTAAAATTTTTCGCTTCTTTTTGATGGACTCTCCAGGTTTAATTAATTTTCTAAGTACTTTTTTATGCAGGGCTATCTGAGTCTTCTGCTTAGTCGACAAAGGTATTTTTCCTTTTAGAGTGTTATATATACACTCGCAGACACAATGGATTTGTTTATCGTTAACGGTTTTTAATAATGCGATGCGTTCTTTAGAACCTAGTTTATGTAGAGCACGCAGCAACTCTGAATTCTTAATCACCGCTCGAGACATCACTAGTGAATGATTGTAAATTGATTCGAGTTGCTGTTTTTATACCCCTTCTTCGGTATATAAATATAGCAAGACCCATCCTCTCTAAAAATAGACGTTCGGTATCTTGCAATGTCGGGGGTGCTTTGTTTTAAATCGAATAATAAATACCCGTGTGGCTTAGATGTGGCGTTTTCATATGCCTCCTGTAGAAAACGAGGATTTTCTGGACATATCTGCCTGGTTAAGTGCTTTATTTGAGCTCTATCTCGCGGATTTTTGAAAGGAATAATGTAATGAGCATTTAGGGAAATATCCCGCTGTCCTTTTCCTTGGTGAAAAATGTTTTGCGTAATAAAAAAAACACTGAGGTTATGGTGATGGCTTCCCTTTGTGAATAGGTCAACGACCGAGTTATTTGTCTCCCTCATTAAATCGTCGATTATTAAAAGTTTGGGTTCGGACCCCTCAAAAGATGTCATGTCTGGCAGACCTTGTTGAAATTCGACTAAAGATTTTAAATCTTCGTACAATTTTTGCCACTCGCCATAACACCAGATAACTTTAGCGAAATTTACACTGCAGAGTTTTTTCATATTTTTCAAGAAATTTATTACAAAAAACGATTTGACCGATCCTGAGGGGCCTGCTATGATAGCAGAAAACGGATGAGAAAACTGATGCTCTATTTTTATGCAGTGAGCGATTATTACAGTAGGGCCGCCGTGAATAAACTAACTTAAAAATCAACACGCTCATAATAAATACATTAAAAACATGGTAAGTGCGGGAATCGAACCCACGACCTCTTTCGAGATCAGATCTTAAGTCTGACGCCTTAACCACTCGGCCAACCTACCTCATGTATAAACTAACACTCGCCGCATAATTAAAAAAGAAATACAGTTTAAAACATTCTTTATTCACATTTTCATACAATATTTCATATAAACTAGGACATGTACGATTTCATGCGCACATCTGCATCAATCAGCTTCTGCAATTCTATAATAACATACATTTTAAATTTGAACACAAGTTCCCACAATAAAATATCCTTAGCGAAAGTCCAGCGCAGAGTATTAAAAATGATTGAATCATCAACACACAAATTTTCTGCATGTATTACTTTGTCAACGATCACTTCACCAAAATTTTGGAAATTACACTTTACACGTTTCAAGTCATTTATTTTCACAACCATCAAGTTGTACATCGGCAATAAATTTGATAGTGTTTCATACGTTACGTAAAGAGTAAACTTGTTCTCGGGGTCCTTTGTAATAATCCTGCAGGTATCATTGTTCACGTACTCCACTGTGTGCTCAGTTAATTCATATCTGAAAGTCCCCTGCTTGGCCATCACAAATATGTCCGGTAGCGCCTCCACAAAAACCATGAACGTCTCGGCTGTGAAGGAGACACCAGCTCCAATGTCGGTCTTCAGAATTCTTGCAACAGGCGAAAATTGTTTATAAGGATCCAGACCCAAATGAACAACCTTGCTGGCACTATTGTTTAAAGGCACAGTGAGGTCGCATAATAACCGTTTCTTTTCCCGTCGGGTTTGGCGGATCTCAGGCGTCACGATCGGTGCTACATCATAGGAAGGCATCGTCTCTTCAACGAACACCCTCAGGTCCTCCTCGGTGGCATCTAGACGTGGTGAATACCCCTTGGCCCCCACGTCCATGACTGGTGGTTGTGACGGCGCACCTTGTTGCTTTTTATTTAAAAGATGCATTTTCTTACTTGGTTTTGATGCTGCTGCTGTTGCTGGCCTGTTGTAAGGACCTGGTTTCTCTTGACACTTATTAACACTTCGAGGATCCATCTTAGTTACACTGGTAAACTGGTACTGTTGACACGACGGCTGAGAATGAAGCAATTCGATGCAGCTTAGAGACCGCGGCCGCTTTTATGAAGGTACGAAAAACATTACGTCAGAGGCACCCCACTCTTGGATCAAATCATGCTGGAGCTTGCATTTTCAACGGACAATGCAACGTTAACCGCAGCAACAGGTCTCAACCTGCTTTAAACTGCAAACCAAAAATTCGTCATGTTCTAGCATCTTATAAATTATTTATTTCTGCCTTTGAACATTTACTGTAATTTTTGACGTGAAATATCAGATCGAGGCCTTGTTTAGAAATTGTACGCATATTAAAAACACACAAAAATCAAACAGCTACAAAGGAGACATTAAAAAATGTAACTTTATATTGTTTTTTAAAATTACAGAGCTATATTATTTTAAAATTTCGATTAAAATTTACAGCCCGCTCAAATTGTCGTCGCGTTTTATAAAACACAAGTCAGTTTTTAAAATACAAAGCCGTTTTAACATTAATTCCAATATCTTGGACGCTTTGGCACAACGTTTATTTAAAATAAAATAGATTTTCTATACCGTCTGCAAATAAAACAATGGTTGATTGTAAAACACATTTATTAAATAGAGACCGCTTGATCCTGAGCGTTATAACCCATTTGAGTGATTCAGTTCATTTATTTAATTTCTATTATAAAAAGTATAAACTCCAGCAGACGCAATCCCCCGGTAACAAATTTTGTCGGTTAAAATTTACAGCCCGCTATGCAATGACGTCAAAACTTTGAAAGAGAAAGCTAGCATAGTCAGAATGCGTGTATTTATATAAGGGACTAAAATAATTATTTCACCTTTTAAAAATATTACTATGGTTCTAAATTATGCACAATGCAGTTCATCTGTTATTAATTATAATTTTCAGGAAATAAATAATTTTATAATATGACAGCATAGCGGCACTCAAGCGGGATGGCACACCGCTCAAACCCTTTAAATCCCGTAGCGCTCCGTGGTCTAGCGGCATCGATCAATGTGAGCCCCAATGTGTATGCAAACGTAGAGGGTTCAATTCCGGCCATGGGACATCGCAGGAAGCTTTTTTTAAATTCAAATATTTACGCGAGTGAATGCAAGAGAGAGACAGCAGCTTCGATGAGGGAGACGGAAGATCTACCAGTTTGAACTTCAAATATTTCCGCGAAAATTCAAAATTAAAAACGACAGCCGTGAGAAGTGCGCGCGCAGAAAACCAAGATGGCTGCTGACACCCGGGAAGTTTAAAATTCAAATAATGGAACTTAGAAAAAATCGGAAAAAATTCAAATTTCAAATATTCCCGCGAAAATTAAAAATGGCCGCCGCGTAATTCCAGAAGCAAATTAAAAAATCTAATGCGTAATTTAATCGGAAGCTAATGCGTAATAAAATCAGTAGCACACATCAAAAATAATTAGGTCAATCCGCGACATTAATTAGAGCATCTGATTCGCGGTTTAATTCGCGGTTTAATTGACTTTTAATTGATCCGATTAAACAAGATGGCCGCCATGTCCCAACACAAAATGGCCGCTATCTCCCCAACTGTTCTACTGACCCCGTAGATGGTGTCATAATTAGAAATAGAAATGCAAGAAACAAGCAATTTGAGTGTTTTGGCATTATTAGATCAATTTCAAATCATAATTCGTATACGGGTTTTGTGTAATAATCTTCAAAATATAAACGCGGACGACACACTTACATAAAATTTTGCCCGTGTCAAGGGTCATCGTGCTGGTTGCCCTTAGAAAACTGCTCTCGGGACAGTTTTCATTGCAACCAGCAATCGATTCTTGGCGTGTGTAAAATTATCGATAAGTATGTTTCGCCCTTGTTATATTACTGTTAATAATACGTCACATAGCCTTGTGCGATCAAATACCTTCGTAAGATCAACGAAACATAAGAAAGCTGGGGCATTATATTCAATCGCCTTTTCGACTATCCGTCGTACTATAAATATTGCGTCATTAGTTGACCGGTTTGATCTGAATCGGTGTTACTCTTCATTTATGTGTATATATTGTTGCAGTTTTTCTAGAATGATTTTCTACAACAGCTTATGGGTCGAGTTTAACAGAGTGATGCCACGATAGTTATCAGAATTGGTTTTGTCCCCTTTCTTAAATATTGGTATTGTTCCACTGAGTTTCCATTATTACGGTATGTTCCCAGACTTTAATATAAGATTGAATAGTTTTTCTAGCTCTTTAATTATGTTTTCCCCTCCGTATTTTAAATATTCATTTCTGATCTCATCCATACCTGGCGTTTTCCTGATGTATAGAGTTTTTAAAGACCTCCTGATTTCTTCTTTGGTTATAGTTACATTTTCCTCTTCCCTGTCTAGTATTATATTTTTTCAGGCTGATTTTAATACAGTTGTTCGAAGTGCTTCTTCCATTGCTCGGTTTAAATTTTATTAATATTTATTGTCTCATTTACTTCAGCTTTCCTGTTTCTGAGCATTTTTCAAACCTTTTTCTGCGTGCCATATAGATCCCGTTTCATATTCTTTGTGAAGCTCTCCCAATGGCGTTCCTTTATTTGTTTTATTTTTGCATAACCCAAGTTTCTTTCTCGTATGTAGTTTTCACGATCTTTTGGGCTTTTGTTTGTCTTGTGTTGTATAAATGCTTTCTTTTTTGTGCAAATATTTCTTTTACCACTGGAATAAACCGAGGTGTTCTATTTCTGGTTGTTGAGGTTGTTTTTATTTGTATTTTCCCTAAAGCTTTTTCGGGCGCTTTAATTATGTTGTCCTTTAGTTTTTCCACGTCTCCTCTACGTTACCTTTTTCTTCAATATTAACAATTTGTTTGGAATTACATGGAACTAAAAATCTGTAAAAGCTTTACCTAGAACTTCCCTTGTCGACATTGAGACATTAAATAATTTTAAAAATCAAATTAAATTAGGAGTAAAAATATCTTCACGTTTCTAATGAATTAAATACATTTTCAAATAAAAAACGTTTAGTGCGATATCCTAAAGAAACGCGTAATTTCTACCTGAGTCACGGAGGACCGGCCTTTCCAATTTCTTTGTCGCAGCTATATTTAGTAAGGCGCTAATTTGTGCCTCGTTTTTGTACTGTAAAAAATTTATTCTGTATCTATTCGCTCCCATTTTTGGTAAAAATAAAGCCTGCACTATGTACAAATTATTACTTGTATCTATTACTAAGTTGAATAAAAAATAAACAAAATTTTATTTTTTTAAGGTGCTCACCCTGTATATATTTGTATGAAATTGTACCGGTATCATTCCAGCTACATATACAATGTGTATACAAAATATCGTCTTCCTCCGACAAATATTTTTTGAGTTATACCGCCAACAGACAGACAGACAGATGGACGGAATTGAGAAAACCTCTTTTTCGTCATCTAGGGATCATGAAACGTGAAGATCTGGTGAAATTTCGGAAGGTGATTTTTTCGCGATTACAATTAATACTTCCTTCGCCTTTTAGACGAGGGAAGTAAAAAAAAAGGAGGAACGCTGTTTACCCACAAAAGTTGTCACAAAGTATGAGTTTCACCAGACGGAAAAACGCAAAAACAGATTGAACATATATGCATAGCTCAAAAAGGCAGCAAAATACTACTAGGCAAATGCAACAGAAGAGGGACGAATATAGGGTCAGACCATCATTTACTCACAGCCAAGATACCATTCAACTTTGGTAAAGAAAATAAACGATACCAAACTCCTAGTTTAAATAGAACACCCGGTATATTATAACATTTTTAAATTCAGCTTAAATTTTAGAAAAAAATTGTCTCTTCAAGTAACGCTCTATTTTGTACGGTTTTTGTAGAATTTGTAATTTTTGAAAATGTTTGACAAATAGTTAAAAATTAAGAAAAATAAATTTTTTATCTAAATATAAGGTCACTGTAAAAGGAAGTTGTGTGCGTGTATCACATCAGAAGTTTTTAAATGGCACCTACTAAGGACCATCTTGCCATTAAATAGAAAATTTAATTATCAATTTAACGATATGCATCATGTACTACTTTATCTTTATCTAAAATTGAGAAATAATTAATTAATTATTTTCTTAATATTTTTGTGTAATACCTAAGCAAATTCCGCAACACTATCGTATGTAGTTTAATAAAATATATAGGGTGATCCATTTAAAATATTAGAGTTAGTGTTATTTCCGGGGAAACAGGAAGTCGACCATTTTGATTATAATTATATCTCAATCCGAAATTATGTCTAGTATATTTATAGCAAATTTCAACCAAATTCGTTAATAAGTAACGGAAATAGAGGCATGAACCTGGTGTCATTGTCACCCGGTATAGCCCAAGACAGACAGCAGTGGAAACAATTTACGAACACCCTACGTTCCGAAAGGGTATAATGGGACATATTATATTATTATTATTATTATTATTGGTACTTTATTGAGAGCTATTTAATACAAAAAGTAAAAGTTGATATATGAAAATATCTTAATTTTACTAAAATCTGCCAACTAGTTATTTACTTATAGGTTTATTTGTAGTAAGTTAACGTTTGAATACTTATTTTTTAAATAATAGGAGCACTTTTAAAAGTTAACAAATCCAAACTTTGTCATCGCCTAGCAGCATATATAAATAATAACTGTGCCAAAATCTAAAGAAAAATATTACTTACATCGGAAGATACGTCCAATATATTTGCTCATTTCGATCATTAAGAGCCCAAAACGGTTTCTTGTGAAAATGTGCAACATAAAAAGAGGCAAAAGGAAATTACTAAACATAAAAAAATTATCAAGTTACAATATTCTTAAAGGTATTTGCTGTTACTAGATACCACGTTCTTAATTTAACATTGCTGTGGTTTTCCATACAAAATCCACAGTCTACTAACTTTTTACAAATAACTAAATTTCTTAATTTTTTGTCTGATTTTAAACACCATTAAAAATTGACTATAAATGTTATTTTTGAAGAAATTAGGTTATTACTTTCATATTAAATTTATTTATTTCAGTTTGTCAATACGTGTTAATTCTGGGATTTCTTTCGAATGTGTAGGTTTATAGAGCTAAATATTTGGGTACCGTTTTTTAATATAAATGTGTTAGTGGATTTTGCTTGCAACATTAACGTGAATTATCCGTAATTCTGGAATGAAAACTATTGACAGAGATTATTTATTTGCAGAGATAGAAATACAAACCTATTAGGTATGTATGCAAGAGTAAAATCGTTAAATGTCTTTTCCCTAAAAGTCATAGTCACTCTTGATAGTTTTACATACTCACATATTTTTACATTCACAGGCTATTTGAAATTAATTTAGCAGTCGATTGAAAATCTTTATTTGCCAAAATAAATAATATTTCTATATTTATACCTTCAAAATTTCAAAATCATAGCTCCTATAAAGTGTATACTTTACTCTTATAAAAATTACAGATGAAAGATAGAAATATATCAACTTTAATCTATGTTTTAAAGCAATCGCCAAGTAATCTTTGCAAAAGGGGATTCACACGGAATATCAAATTCGATATACCCCAAAAAGCAAAAACTGTTGTTTCTAACCCAGCAGATGTAGGTTTTTCCACTTGCGAGAGACATGCCCAAGAAAGTGAATTTATAACCTTGGACATTGCTATGTGTAAAATGAGAAGTGGGGCTTCGAATGACCTTCCCCAACATGTTTTAGCTGTTATTTTGTTCAGTGTTGGTTTTTACGCACGCAATCATGGTTGTGTTAAAATGTATCTGTATGTTAATGTTTATTGCAACCACTTACGAACAGCCTTTAGGTAAGATAGTTCTTAAACGTTGAATGTAATACATGTATTGGTTAAGTGTTGAACTAAGGCAATTTTTATTAATAATTGTAATTCCCGAGGACGTTTACTTTTTTGCTCCTAATTCTATTATGACGCAAAATTAATTTTTTCGAAAACTGTCATCAAACGTTGACATTTTCGTTAAATTCTCAATAAGCAAAATGATTCTTTTTTGTCACTTAACTGCGAAATACTTTTATGTTCTAGAATGCAAAATTCTTTAGCGTTCTAGAACATAAAAAAATTTCGACAAATTTGTAATTTTTTAGGAACTTATTTGTGATTTTATTAATTAAGTAACCTACATTAGTTTTTATTAAGTAATTTAAAATTTCAATAGATACTAATAACTATTATAAACTACTATAATCACGACTAATTTATGTTGTACTACATGTAAATTGAAGGTGCCGATATTGCAGTCAGTTAAATTTATACGTTCAAACATAAATTAATTGTTTATGATATATAAAATTGTCAATTAACGGTGACAGTTACCTTATTTAATTTTTTTTTATTCTCATACTAGTTTTATTGCAGTTTTCGAAAAATCATTGTTTGCATCTCGAATGCGAAATGCTTTTGCGTTCTCGAATGGGTATTTTGCCTCGCTAAAGCTCGGCAAAATAACTTCCATTCTTGAACGTAAAAGTAGCATTTCGCATTCTAGATACAAAAATAGCCATATTCCGACATAACATGCGCGTTACTTCAGCATATTTGCATATTCGTATTTGCATCAATTTGAGAACGTTTATAATTAGTTTGTTGTTTATAATAACTATTTATAGAAACACGTACTCAGTTATTGTTTTTTGAAGTGCTAAATCATAAAAATATTGTACAAGCATGGGTGTATTCAGAGAGCGGAAGGGGCCGTGCTCCCCTGAGTTTCAAATAGTCAAAGCTTTTACAGGGGGCAACACAATTTTCCTCGCCACAAAAATTCCTGGATAATCTTAATAACGCAGCCTGGTTCTATGAGTAGTATTCAAAGATCTTTTAGTACCCTCGAGCATGGTTGAGATGTACTGCTTAAACAGACTATACTTAATAGCTGGCCACACACGCAAAGATCGATCTACTTGTTTGAACCACGGCAGGTGGTTAAAACTCCCCAAATCATGGTCGTCCACTAACGCACAGTTCCATAGGCGCCGACTTTGTAAAATTCCAAGTGGGGAATTGGATACTCACCGGCGGGTCGGAGGGGTACGGAGTGACCCCCAGCTAGAAGAGAGTTCGGAGGCGCCCCCCGGAAAATTTTGAAAAATTTGAGTTCATATACAGTTTTAAAGCTTCCAATCGACTATATCTTTGCCAGTGATTTATCTAGTTTTGAGTTTCAGAAAACATAAAAAATAACGCATAAAATTTAAAAAACATAAACAAGCAGCACTTAGATATTATTTAATAACAAGAATATAAATAGGTATGCTAAACAGATTTATTCACAAACACATACAAACTACTTAAATATTTCTCTGTGAAAACGAAAACAAATTCTACTTCATAAAATATAAAGATAAACTAGGCAAAAGACAACTCCAACTAACAACAAAGTTACTCCATAAAAAATGTAATGCTTCTTTGGCTATTCTTTGATATAAACTAATCGGCAATAGCATTTAAGTTTAAGTTATTGCTTTCTTCCCTATACTAATGTACATATGCTATTTGGTTATATCAACGAACATATCCCAATGCAATTTCAGACGAATGTAGTCAACATCGCCCTTGTAAAATGCCTCAATTTTGCCTATAACATCATACTTGCCTATGGCGAAATTTTCCATGTCCATTAAAAATTGCATCATCTTGTTGTTGAAACGTTCTCTAAGACTTGCAAAAGTATGATCAATTATCTCGTAAAATAATTGTTTATATTTCCTTTTGACGGTTGCAAACTGATGGGCGGTTGACGGCCTATTGTCGAATATTCCTGGAAATTTACGTTTCCTGGATAGCGGGGGTTCATTTAATTGTAACTCGTTAGCTCTATTTAAGGTATCATTCCACAACTCATAAAAACAAGTATCTCTTTTAAATTGCAGGAGTGATTGTAGGTTACGGATTTTGTTTATAATTAAGTGGTAATTTATTGCCTTGCTTTGTAGTACCTTATTAACATTGTCTATTTCCTCAAAAATCAGTATTAACATCTTAAATAGAAACATTGGTTCAAATTCACATAAAGCTTTAAGGAAACCATTGGCCTTTGCTCCGGTTTCTGTTTTATCTTCAAGAAACTTCATTGCACTCTGGTAATTCTTTTCCAAGGTAATCAAAGAAATAATTCTTAGCCACCAGCGAGTGGGATAAAAGGGTCTTGAGTTTCTTGTATTTAATTCTGAATTTTCATCCGTAGTGGCCTGCTGAATATCTTGAAACCAATCTAATCTTTTGGGAAATTTTCTAACTAAATTAATTTACTTCTTCATACAGTCCAGAAAGTCTCTTACGCAAGAAATAGAGGTTAGGGAGTCCTGTACCACTAAATTTAACCTGTGCGAGGTACAATGTACAAACAATGCTCTAGATTCGTCTGCTAAAATTCTAGCTTTCAGACCAGAAATATGGCTACTTCATTAGCGGCTCCATCGTAGCACTGATCTCTACATTGTCGAACGGATAGGCAGAATCGTAATAATATATCTTTAATTAATACATATAATGAATTGGCATCTGTTTTTGCAGTTTCGTAAAAACCCATAACATATTCATTGGTGTCGAATGTTCCATTTACAATACGGAAACATACTGAAACTTGCTCCTTGACTGAACAATCAGACGTTTCATCTACCATAATTGCAAAATATTGAGATTCTTTAATTAAATTGATCAAAATTCTTTGTAAATTGTTATACATAAGACTTAGTGTTTCATTACCTGTATCATGTGATAGCCAATTAGCCATCTATAACCGGATCTGTTAAGCCAAGATTTAATCACAGAATTATCAGCTCTAAGCTGCAATAATTTTGTGAAATAACTCCATTCATCCGTGTGTCCTCTTATAGCTACATTTTGAATTGAAACATATGTTAATAATGACAAAATCGTTAAAAGAGCAGCTAGTGCATGTTTCATATCCCTTAATTTTGATTGAGACAAACATGCACTAACATAACACCTTTCTGAACAGATGTAGTAACTAAAATTAAATTTCTGTGTAATTTACTGCATTCGTGTTTTTTCAACCTCTCTAATGTATTTTTCCAATTTTTAAAACTTTGATGGATAAACGATGGAGCAGAATTTACATCGAACGAAGAATCCGACAATAGCCGGGGTTCCATCTGCTTAACTGTTTCACAATACACCTTACAAAATATTTTTCCGTTTTCATATTTGATTCAACGATACTTTTCGCGTCATTTCAGTTGAAATGTTCTCACGCTTTTTTACTTTAAGAAGTGAATTTTGCTGACTTGATGACCTTGATGTTGATGACGTAGATGTAGATTTAGACTCGGATGGCCCAGGCTGCTGTTGAGAATCAGAATTGAATGGGAATAACTGTGGGTGTGGCTCTGGCTGTGCTGTTTTTTTAGGGATCACAAATACAAATCTGTCCATTTTGGCGTTTTCTGTTTTCTCTTCTAAAATTTAAACACGGTTTTATTTCACGCGGATCATGAACATGAATAATAGTAATAAGACTTGTTAGTTGTTATGATTTACCTGTTACCTCTCATGCAGCTAATGAAGCGCAGCGTCTGGCGTCAGACAATTTGCTGCTACACTGCTAGTAAAACACGTAAGCACTTGCACCTACACTTGCAACGATCGCCGCCGTAAGTCAGTAATCCGAAAGGCCTCCCCTTCCTCGGAAATGGAATGCGCAACTTTTGAATTTAAACACAGGAACGTTATGTGGGGCTGGGCCCCACATCTATCATTTCATGTGGAGCCTGGGCCTGGCGGCCCCCATTAGGTCGGCAGCTATGCACAGTTCCAAAATCCGCGGGCCAATCAGTAGAGTTTATGCGTCCAGGCTAAACTGTATGTTAGTGGTCGAAAACTACAGATATATTTCCAGAGCGAACCGAAAGCATGGTTTGTTGCTTTCCCGAACGGTTCACGATTGGATTTGCAAGTTTTTTAAGCCTTTTGTAGATCATACAGTAGGTACTTAGTTGGTGCAGAGTAAATAAAATGTTTAAAAAGAAAAAGAAGCTTGCTCTGTGTTGTGCTTTAATTTACCTAAATTTGGAACAAAGTAGTACACGAAAGCGACGTTCTAAATGGGTGAAAAAATTATTTGCTTAAAATGGAGGGCAGGTCAACGGAGGCTGCTGCTGCTGATGAGGGTGAGGAGGTGGCAGTGATGTTTTTTGATCTGTCTCGTGCAATCGATTGTATTGACTTTTCATTTATGAAAAATAATCTCATATTTTGGGAATAAGGGGCCAACCGTGTGCTTGGATAATGTCATATTTAAAAGAAAGAAAAATATGTGTTAGAGTAAAAACAGATACTTCATCTTTATATGACATAAAGAGAGGGGTTCCTCAAGGGCCTGTGTTGGGACCGCTACTGTGTGTGCCATTTGTTAATGAGCTGCCTCAATTTTTGGAGGCTGACTGCATTGCGACATATGTTGATGACACTGCGGCGGCGGTTGCAGGACAGACCCAAGAGGATGTTCAACAAAAGTGTATTGTTGTTATCAATCAATTTAGAGATTGGTGCAAGTCTAACAATTTAATTCTAAACTGTTTATATTACTTTTTATAATAGGAAAAAACCTGCATCGCGGATGTGAATATATAAGGTACCTACTACAATTAATGCAAGTAGCTCTACTAAGTATTTGGGCCTCTTTTAGATGAGAGCTTAAATTGGAAATGTCAGATTGACAATATTTGTAAAAGATAAACAAATCCTATTTTGCTATTCTCAATCGTAAAAGTGATCTTAGTACAGTACATGTAGTAAATGTATATTATTATCTTGTTTACAGTTATTTAACCTACAATGTTGGCTTATGGGGAAACTCGGCAGAAAGTAACCGAGTGTTTGTGGCACAAAAGAAGATTTTAAGATTGATTTTTAATTTAAAAAATACAGAATCGTGTAAGAGCACTTTTATTAATAACAAACTTATGTCATTTCCTTGCATATATATTTTTAAGTGTCTGTTGTATATAAAGAAAAAAGTTCATTTGGATAGTACTAACTCTGATAGTCACATTTACTTGATACGAAATCGCAATGAAATAGCTACTCCCAGATATAATTCAAAGAAATTTTAAAGCTCTCTCTCTCTTATGCAGGAATTACTTTATATAGAAAGTTGCCTCTTCGTATCAAAAACTTAAATTTTAAAAAGTTTCGATGCATTGTTGATATCTATCTGAGTGTTTCTACACTGTGAGAGAGTACCTGGTCACTTGCTAGGATCAATAATATGTATCTGTGATATTATTGTCTGTTGTCTGTTCGTATGCCTATTTGTTTTAGTATTATTTATTTTTTATGATGTGTATATTATAAATTTATAGCAAAAGTATAAATAAAGACTATACTATACTATAAAGAACAACTAAGCCATCTTCCCTTAATGAAAGAACTAAGGGACAATGATCCAGAGGACTTTCGTAACTATACTGCTTAACAAATGAACTGGACCACCCATAAAAATTGTATTTATTACATTACTTTGCCAAAAATATACTGGGAGCTGACTTGCGCGACCATAGGGACTTGCATAGTAAATTCTTTATATCAAATTATTTTTTCTCCTAATTATTTTAGAGCCAAAGTGTAAGTACATTTTTTGTAGAAAAATACATACTGCATCCATTCATACACTTACATTTGTCTGTCACTGCAGCTAACTTTGCATTTTTAGGTTAATATAAAACTATAAAACGCATAATAGGAAACAATGTTATTTATTTTAACACAAAAATAATGGAAAATCAAACTAAATGTTCAAATAATCCACCATTCGTTGCTGAGAAATAGCCCAACCTGTCGTAAAATTTTCTGAAAATGCAAAAGTCAACTGCAATGACAGACAAATGTAAGTGCATTGGCTTGTTTAGATAATTCCATAGCTGTAATTACTCATTTTTGTAAAAATGCTTGTTTGATTTTGTGCATTCTTTCGGTTTCATAAATTAAAAAAATGTTATGCAGTATTTTTTCTCTACAAAAAATGTATGAACATAGTAGCTCTAAAATAATTAGGGGAGCATAATGAACATAAACAATTTACTATGCAAATTTGTATGGTGCGTCGCGCAAGTCAGCACCCGGTATATATAGGTTTCTGTTTTATAGTATACTTATATTAAGCTTATTTCATTTCACTATTCTCAACTATTAACTGAAGCATTAACAAAATCATTTTAAAAAAATTAAAAAATTATAAAAAACTATATTTAACACAAATAAGGGGAAGAACAAAAAAAAAAAGAAATTAATAGTTGTTTGAGTTTGAGTCTCCTCCGAACGTTTACAAATTTTTGGCAACGATTTGGCACACTTTGTATGCAATGTGTTATCAATATTTGGGGAAAACTCAAAATTATCAAATGATAACATTTTATTAATGGACTTAGTTTTATCTAAACCAAATAATGAAAAGAAATGCTTTTTATAGTGACACCATCCTGAAAAGTTACCAAAAATGCCACAATTGTCGTTTGGGAAAACATTTTTAAAAATTGCACCAATATATGCAAATGGTCCAGTTCATTTGTTAAGCAGTATATTTGAGAATAAATATAGAAACTTATGACCGTTTATTAAATTTAGTGGAAGAACGTCTTGTAAAACAAAACACGTTTGCTTATGGTACTTAACAAGCCTCATTTGTTTGATTGCCGCAAAATTTGGCTCGCAGCCTCGTTTTGGCAACCAAACGTTAAGATACTCATAATCAAACTTGTATCGTATCTATAACAAATGCTAACCCGATAACACAACAAAAATAACTAAAGTTAACAAGCAAAACTTATTCTTTTAACAATTCGTTTTAATCTGTTTTGGCGTTTTCATAGACGGCTACTTGATTTCATTTTAAAGATCAATGGCCAAGTTTTATCGAAACAGGCATTCGTCCTTGTTAAGTACAATACAAGCTTCTTTAATTTTACTTTTAGTCAGAATGTATTCTTTAGTTGAACAAAATCTTTCTGTTAAGCCAATCTGTTTTTTAACGTTGACTGTGAAAATGATATTTTTGTTACCAGGTTTAGACAAACAAGTAGGTGTTTGCATCACAAGAGTAGTATGGCGGCACCTAAACTAGAGCAATCCGCGAATTAAACCGCGAATTAAATCCGCGGATTGATCTAATTAATTTCGCGGTTTGATATAATTAATCACATATAAAGTTTGATATATGAAATTTACATATGTGCTACTGATTAAATTACGCGGCGACCATTTTTAATTTGCTTCCGGAATTACGCGCCGAATGGATTAACGCGATTTCCATTGTCCCTACCTACTATAGAAAATTTTTCAGATTTTTTTTCTATAAAGTTATTTCTATTGGAGAATATTGAAATATTTTTGGAAAGTTCTACAACGAGCGTCTGCGGTAGCGACAACCGGTAAGCAGGTCTACAACAGAGAGCAGTTTTAAGTTCAGGTACCTCTGAAATACAGCAAAAGTCAGTAAAGTTTTTATTTGGATTTTAATGTATGGTCATTAGAAAGTTTGATTGGGTATTATTTAGAAGAACTGTCTAGATTTAATATAACTGTTATATAAAATAAATAAGAAATTAATTTAATAAATATATTCGAAATTGGAAGTTAATCAGGATCTTGACAGTTTAGGCATTTATAATTGGAAATTAATATTCTGGATATAAATATATAATTTTTAATTTTAATAACTGATGTGTAAAATTTTAAATGCGTATTTTGATTAGACTGAGAGGAAGATTTTTCATTGCTTTGAGCTAGAGCTAGTCGTGGATAATTATTATTTGTTTAAATTGACATAAGTCAAATGTCAAATAAGTGATTGTAAAAAACGTCAAAGTTATGATGTTATAAGTTTCATTTGGTTTATAAAGCATAAACTAAAAGATATGAGTTGATTTGATAACAAAGGTAAGTAAAACTTACTATATTGATACCACTTCAGTATAACTTGTCATATATACCAGAAAAAGTATATTGCGCTTTTAGCAGAACGATGTTACCATATTTTGGATTCACTGCGAACCAAATGCTCAAACACTCTAAAAAATGTCGAAAAACGACAAAAAAAAATTTAATCAAAAGTGACTAACGATTTTGAACATTTTCACAGAGACATATCTGGGAATACGAATTTTAGTTTAGTGCTGAGCTTATACTGTTAAACTGGAAGCTAGGAAAACTGGAGCTGCGTCTTCAAATGGCAGAATTACTAGTTACTTTCCTCACTATGAAAGACATAATTTACTTGCAGCACTTGTGAGTAGTATGGCGGCACCTAAACTGGAGCAATCCGCGAATTAAACCGCGAATTAAATCCGCGGATTGATCTAATTAATTTCGCCGTTTGATCTAATTAATCACATATGAAGTTTGATATGTAATTTACATATGTGCTACTGATTAAATTACGCGGCGGCCATTTTTAATTTGCTTCCGGAATTACGCGCCGAATGGATTAACGCGATTTCCATTGTCCCTACCTACTATAGGATTTTTCAGATTTTTTTCTAAGTTCCAATTTTTGAATTTAAACTTCCCGGGTGTCGGCCATCTTGGTTTTCTGCGCACGCACTTCTTGCGGAAATATTTGAATTTCAAACTGCTAAATCTCCTTCTCTTGTGTTCCTTCTCTCTCATGCACGGCGGCCATTTTAATTTCACGCGAATATTTGAATTTTAAATTTTTCTTTTTCTAAGTCCCAGTTTTTGAATTTAAACTTCCCGGGGTGTCCTCCATCTTTGTTTTCTTGCTTTTATTTAATTTAAAAAAGCTATTTGCGTCGGACCCCAGCTGGATTTGAACCAACAACCGCAGCATTACGATTCTGACGCTAAACCAACTGAGCTAGCTAGAACTTCGTACTTGAATGCGGTTAAAACTGCAATACCTGCGTGTCACGAGCCCCGCTTTTAAAAAACAAATTATTTTTTCGAAAATATAAAATATACAAACGGAATTGTGTCGTCTAGGGCCTTAGGAACTTGTTAATAATTTTTAAAAATGATTTTGTAATTGGTTTTGCCAGAATTAATTATAAGCGGTCCAGTATTTTCGACTGAATTTTACTCGCCGGATCGAATTATAAATTACAACAGCTAGTTTAAAAATTAAATGAGCGCAGTTTGATTCTCCTATTTTCTCTCTTAGTTTATAATAAGTTCGTGTATAATATATTTTAAAATGCATTTTATACTCCAACGTACAATATTAGCAACCGATTTATTTTTAAACTGGCTGATGTAATTTTTGCCGTGTTCATCGTATGCCCTATTTCATGGAAGCATTATTTCACGTGTCTATGCAGGTAATTTTTGCACCTATGTTTCAAATTTACAGCTATGCAATTATAACTTCTATGAAAATATAACATCTTTAAAGCAAGTTTTAGAAACCCTTAACCCTTTTCAAATTTTATTTTTGTGTACGTGATTTGCGCTATATATAATTTTATGATTCACAAATTTGACCATTGTAAAACGCAACGGTTTTTGCAAAGCATGTTGTGACGAACAGCGATGATTGGAATTTTTAAAATATTGCCCATCGAACAACGGAATAATTCTAGAACGAATCGAAGCTTTTATTTGTATAAAATGGCGGTCCGAACATCACGCTGCACAAAACCTGGATTTATAAGAAAACTGCATCTTGATTTCCAACAAATCCGTGCGGGTTTGATGGCACGACGGTCTTTTTAATTTGTAACACCGAGATTGACATGTTTGGCTTTTATTTTATAAGTAAGCGCCTGAAATTGTGTCATTATATCGATTAAAACTGTATTTTAGTTTTAAAAATCCCTGTATAAATGCAAACGGACGAAAATAAAAACGCAAACACTTTGTAATATTAGACGTGTTTTAAAAAATATATGCATAAGCGTTTTGCGATTTTCTAACGATTTGTTTCATATGATTTTTGTCGCTTTTAAAATAAATAGACATTATTTTATTTCGTACTTGAGTTTTTATAATTACGCTGTGCCATTTTTTGGATTTGATTACGTCACGCCCAATTCTTCCGTCTCACTCATCACAGTTTCTCTCTCTCTCTCTCGCATTTATTTAATTTAAAAAAGCTTTTTGTGTCGGCCCCTAGTCGGATTTGAACCCTAGCCACATGTGAATAATTATTTTAAATCGCAAAATCCGCATAAATATATTACTATAAAAAATCGCGAAATGTTGAGTAAATAAATGCAACGCATTGTAAAGCCGTAAAGCTTTTAGTGATTGTGCGTTTACAAGATGGGTCTTTTGACAAAGTGGAAGAACCAAACTATGCTATTGTAAATGTACAGATTTTTCACTGTCAATTTGTATATAACAACTTAATGTAAATTGGTATTTAGAACATTTTAACGAAAACAGCGACTTCTTTCGGCATAAACTGTTTCTTCTCACCACGGAACCTTGTAGGTCTACGAATGCACTGTCCACACTGACGAAATGTTTGAGCATGACTAAATTTTTAAAATTGTTGGGTTTTCGATATAAAGTTACAATTTCCACATCGCGTCACATAAAATTCTACAAAAACAGTATTTTTATTCAACTCTCATTGAAAAATGTTCTGTTCCACAACATCTCACATAAATTTTTACAAGAACTGGCATCATGTCACTTGAAATTATACAAAAAACGACATTTTTACTCAACACACGACGAAAATTGAACAAAAATCACGCATTACACATCATCTCACTTTTTTACTTCCTTTTACTACTATAAAGGAAGTATTGGATTCACCCCAAAAATTCGAAATTGAGTTTTCAACAGATCTTCACGTTTTAGAGTCCCCTGATCCCAAAAAACATATTTTTTTTCATTGGTCTGTCTGTCTGTCTGTGTGTCTGTCTGTGTGTGTGGTGTCTGTGAACAGAATATCTCAAAAACGAAAAGAGGTATGGCATTGAAACTTCATATATAAGTTTTGTGTACTATGTAGATGAGACAGCAAGCTTTTAAAGAAAATCGCATAACCGGAAGTAGGTGTTTACTCTTGTGATTTTTCAGTTTTTTTCGATTTGTTCAAAAACGGCTCTAACGATTTTTTTTAAATTTTACATTTTTCTTACATTTTTAATGTGTATTGATGTGAGATAGGTGATTTTCCAGTTGAATACTTCTAAAGTGGGTTTCTTTTGTTTTTTTATATTTTTTTTATTAACTCCTATTTTAAATAAAACACCCGGTATATTATTACATTTTTGAATTCACCTTAAAATTCTAGAGAAAATTTGTCTCTTCAACTAACACTCGATTTTTGTACCGTTTTTGTAGAATTTGTAATTTTTGAAAATTTTTAACAAATGGTTAAAAATTAAAAATGAAATTTTTAACTAATTATAAGATCACTGTAAAAGGAAGTTGTGTGAGTGTATCACACCAGATTTTTTTATCACGTAACGAACCATTGTAGCCGTATTTTTGTACCCACGATTTGTGTAGTGTGAAAGACGTATCGATTACACATTCATAGACATAAAATAATTTTTCTATGTTATCAGCTTTCAATTGTTTTATACATTTTAAATATTCATGGCGAGAAGCCATAACTGAAGGATCTTCAAGCAGCACTGCTCGTTTTGAATAATATTTTTTTCTTTTATATCCGAGATTTTGAACAACTTTATTTATAAAATTCACACGATGCTGATATGTTGGAATTTGATCTAGAATAACTGGTAGCAACTTCGTAGAACTGGAACTTTACGATATTTAATGTAATAATCACGAATAACATTCTTGATTTTAATTATATCCCTATCATCAAGAAACTGTTTAATGCTACGAGCTCGTTTTATTTGTAACAACGGTTGCCTTGTTTCGCCACGCGCTCTGCGTAGTTGATCTGCCTTCCTTATATTTCTTAGAGTACTCTCATTGACACCAGTGTACATTGCAGCACGAGCCCTAACACCACTAAACGGTATCAATAGTGCATTTTTTGTGCATTACTGTTTACATATTTCCAGCACATTTAAAATCAGATCTCTTGTCTGTTCATCTTGTACTCTTTTTGTTTTCTTTGTACTGAGAAGTCCCGATACAACATCATCTGGTAATACTTCTATATGTGTGTTATGTGCTTCCTGTTGTGGTGGTATGGGAGAAGGTGCAACGTACTGCATGTTCTAAACTATTTATAAAAATTAATTCTAAACCAGACATTAAAATTTGGAGTATATAACACATACACCCTGCAATATAATATACCCAGCAATATTTGTTTGCATTATTGCATTCATATTGCATTTACAGCAATTTACAGGTTATGACAATATCCAGAGATACTATTATTGTTTATAATTATGAATTATGGTGCCCAATACTTGCAGTACTGCAAACATACGAGAAGAAATTGTGATGCACTGTTGCCAGAATTATCACGTTTTACGTAAAATTATGTTACAATTTTTAACAGGCAATAAGATTGGTTGCTAATAAGATACTGGAGTTAGTACAGAGTGAGTATTAAAAAGTGAGGAAAGAGCGGGAAATTTTGAATTAAATCCTAGTAATTTTTACTTCCTTTTACAATAAAGAAGTATTGGATTCACCCCAAAAATTCGAAATTGAGTTTTCAACAGATCTCCACGTTTTAGAGTCCCCTAAACACAAAAAACAGGTTTTTGTTCATTGGTCTGTGTGTCTGTCTGTCTGTGAACAGAATATCTCAAAAACTAAAAGGTGTATGGCGTTGTAACTTCCTATATAAGTTTCGTAGTTTATGTAGATGAGACAGCAAGCTTTTGAAGAAAATCGCATAACCGCAAGTAGGTGTTTACTCTTGTGATTTTTCAGTTTTTTTCGATTTTTTCAAAAAACGGCTCTAACGATTTTTTTCCAAACTTCTCATTTTTATTACATTTTTAATGTGTATTGATGTGAGATAGGTGATTTTCCAGTTGAATACTTCTAAAATGGGTTTCTTTTGTTTTTTTTTCTCTTTTTTTATTAACTTTTATTTTAAATAGAACACCTGGTATATTATTACATTTTTGAATTCAGCTTAAAATTCTAGAGAAAATTTGTCTCTTCACCTAACGCTCTATTTTGCACCGTTTTTGTAGAATTTGCAATTTTTTATAATTTTTGACAAATGCTTAAAAATTTATAAACAAGTTTTTGGCCATATATAAGATCAATGTAAAAGGAAGTTGTGTGCGTGTATCACACCAGATTTTTATAAAATGCATCGCTCAAAATTAAAAGAAATCCCAATTTCGTTGAAAAAATCTACTACCACAATCATTTCGATAAACAAAATTCAAAAATTCTTGTCGTTTTGATAGAAATATATGTATGGTGGCCACAAATTAACATATTTTTTGAATAAAAACGCTCAATTTCGTTGAAAAAAATTTCTGACACCATCAAAACACGCAATTTCATTGAAAAATCTTCTACCACAAGCATCTCGATAAGCAAAATTTCAGTTACGTAGGCTCATTGTGATTTTTAATACGAAAATTAACTCAAAATTGACAAAACTCACACAATTACACACCATCTCACAACATTTTACAAAACTGACTTCATGTCACTTGAAATATACAAAATATATGTATGTTGACCACAAATTAAACATAAATTTGAATAAAACACACGTAATTTCGTTGAAAAAATGTTCTGGCCCCGTCATTTCATTAAAAATTTTACAAAACTGACATCATATCACAGAAATTATACAAAATATATGTATGTTGATCACAAATTAACATAAACTTGAATAAAACACACAATTTCGTTGAAAAATTTGCAAATGTTTTACACTTTTTTATAAAATGTATCGCTCAAAATTAAAAGAAATCATAATTTTTGAAATTATATCACGCCATAATGAAATCGTAGATTGATTTTTTTGAAATTTTACACTTTGTAACTGTAAAATAACTTCAAATACTAATATTTTAGCTTTAGATTTTGTAATTATTGCAGATTCGTGAAAAACAAAAGCAGAGTAGAAATAAAAAAACACAAGCACTTTGTAATAAACAATATATTGTTATTATTTCGTATAATACTTCCCTTTGTGATGTTTTATTATTACATTTATTATTATACATTTATTATACATGTTATTAATATAAAAATTAATGTACAGCTGAGAGACACACAAAAATCACACAATATCCGCTTCTTCTCACGACGGAGCTGCTTGTCCTCGGGCGGGGTGTCCGTTATTACGTCGTCACAGTGCTGCATGGTCTCCTGCACGATCAACCTCAAATCTTCGCTATGTCCGGTTAGCTGTGACGATGGTCCCAGGGTTTCTTTGTCACCAACTATTATCTGCGGTGATGCTAGCGCTTCCGGTGTTGGATTTTATTTGAAAACTGCATTTTCTTACTTAGTTTTGTCTTTTTCTTACTTGATTCTGCAATTGATGTCATGCTGTAAGGTGCGGTTACATCCTGACAGTTATTAGTTCGTCTGGGGGCCATCTTCAGATGCACCAGGTAGCAGAGCACAATCACTTAAAACGAGTCAGTGCGGTATCGGTTTGGACATCTGGTTTTACAAATTTTAAAATAAAAGAGGTGGAACCATTGCGTGCGTCGCATAGCAGACAGGTTGGCTCTTGTAAAATTTCAGCGATGACGAATCACGACAAATAATAATAAAACGTTAGCTGAGGGTCAAGTCCTTCGATAAATATATATCAAACCCGGTTTCGAAAATTGCTGGACTCGATTCCCACACCTGCTTTATTTTTATATATTTATTATGAAAGTCTTGATTTTAAGTTAGTTTATTCACGACGGCTCTACCAGAACAAACGACGGAGCTCCTTTTCGACTAAAATGGACCAAGAACGGAAGATGTTGATTGTATCGCCGGAATTTGTCCAACGTCTTAAGTCTGGCGAGAATACGGAGAAAAATATATTATCACAGCTTGATGACGAAATGCAAAAAGTTTTAAAGTCCAAATTAACTGATCACGATAAATGGGTGCAGTACAACCAAGTTTTACAACGATTCCTTGATTTCACAAACCAAGCACGGCAACCAATCAAAATACCTATTGAAACAACCAGTAACAGCCTATCAAATGCCGTTATTTTATCTACACTTCCCAAAACTTTTAAGAAAAAAGCTGAAGTTTTCCTACGCATTTTGAGTGCCTCAAACGATGTGAGCTGGGATCACAAGGGTACCGTTACTATAAAGGGTGAAATTTTACCGACGTCTAACATAGTCGATTTAGTTCACGACACTCTCAGGCCTCGAAAAACTAATAATCCACCCGGACGCCTACAGTTTGCTGATTACATCAAAGGCCTTAACGTTGCTCAAGTGTTGCTAACTAAACCTAAACAGCGAAAAGTGCCAGCCCCGACAGGTACTACAGATATGGAAACTGATAACTGCGAGTCCGATTTAGAATATAAATTAAAAACATCAACTACTCATCCAAGTCCACATCAAAAAGGTGCAGTCAGAAGAACACCGATAAGGAAACGCCTCCAAAAAGGGGCCGTTAGAAAAACACCTCTAAGGCAGAGGTCCTCAACATCAAATACGAATGGAATTCTGGATTGGGAGCGCCTTAAACTTTAAAATGACACAATGAAATTGTGATTTTATTACTTGCTGCCTTTTAATTTGAAATGTTGTACACCTCAAACTACAGTTTTGTAAATTGCTAGCGAATTTTTAGAAAATAAGACATTCAGCTGTACATTTATTTTTATATTAATAACATGTATAATAAATGTATAATAATAAATGTAATAATAAAACATCACAAAGGGAAGTATTATACGAAATAATAACAATATATTGTTTATTACAAAGTGCTTGTGTTTTTTTATTTTTACTCTGCTTTTGTTTTTCTGGAATCTGCACTAATTACAAAATTTAAAGCTAAAATATTAGTATTTGAAGTTATTTTACAGTTACAGTGTAAAATTTCAAAAAAATCAATCTACGATTTCATAATGGCGTGATATAATTTAAAAAATTGTGATTTCTTTTAATTTTGAACGATACATTTTATAAAAAAGTGTAAAACATTTGCAAATTTTTTAACGAAATTGTGTGTTTTATTCAAGTTTATGTTAATTTGTGATCAACATACATATATTTTGTATAATTTCAAGTGATATGATGTCAGTTTGGTAAAATTTTAAGTGAAATGACGGGGCCAGAACATTTTTTCAACGAAATTACGTGTTTTTATTCAAATTTATGTTAATTTTGTGGTCAACATACATATATTTTGTATAATTTCAAGTGACATGATGTCAGTTTTTGTAAAAATGTATGTGAGATGGTGTGTAATTGTGTGAGTTTTGTTCAATTTTGTGTTAATTTTCGTAATAAAAATAAACAATGAGCCTACGTAACTGAAATTTGCTTATCGAGATGCTTGTGGTAGAAGATTTTTCAATGAAATTGCGTGTTTTGATGGTGTCAGAACATTTTTTCACGAAATTGAGCGTTTTTATTCAAAAATTATGTTAATTTCTGGTCACCATACATATATTTCCATCAAAAATACAACAATTTTGAATTTTGTTTATCGAAATGATTGTGGTAGTAGATTTTTTCAACGAAATTGAGATTTCTTTTAATTTTGAGCGATGCATTTTATAAAAAAGTGTAAAACATTTGCAAAATTATGCATAGTTTATGTAACATGATGTCGATTTTGTAAAAATTTATGTGAGATGATGTGTAATGCGTGATTGTTGTTCAATTTTCGTCGTGTGTTGAGTAAAAATGTCGTTTTTTTGTATAATTTCAAGTGACATGATGTCAGTTTTTGTAAAAATTTATGTGAGATAATGTGGAACAGAACATTTTTCAATGAGAGTTGAATAAAATACTGTTTTTGTAAAATTTTATGTGACGCGATGTGGAAATTGTAACTTTATATCGAAAACCCAACATTTTAAAAATTTAGTCATGCTCAAACATTTCGTCAGTATGGACAGTGCATTCGTAGACCTACAAGGTTCCGTGGTGAAAAGAAACAGTTTATGCCGCAAGAAGTCGCTGTTTTCGTTAAAATGTTCCAAATATCAATTTACATTAAGTTGTTATATACAAATTGACAGTGAAAAATCTGTACATTTACAATAGCATAGTTTGGTTCTTCCACTTTGTCAAAAGACCCATCTTGTAAACGCACAATAACTAAAAGTTTTACGGCTTTACAATGCGTTGCATTTATTTACTCAACACTTCTCGCGATTTTTTATAGTAATATATTTATGCGGATTTCGCGATTTAAAATAATTATTCACATGTGGCTATGGTTCAAATTCCACTAGGGGCCGACGCAAAAAGCTTTTTTAAATTAAATAAATTCGAGAGAGAGAGAGGGAGCAACTGTGATGCGTGAGACGGAAGACTTCGGCGTGACGTAATCAAATCCAAAAAATGGCACAGCGTAATTATAAAAACTCAAGTACGAAATAAAATAATGTCTATTTATTTTAAAAGCGACAAAAATCATATGAAACAAATCGTTAGAAAATCGCAAAACGCTTATGCATATATTTTTTAAAACACGTCTAATATTACAAAGTGTTTGCGTTTTTATTTTCGTCCGTTTGCATTTATCAGGGATTTTTAAAACTAAAATACAGTTTTGATGGACATAATGACACAATATCAGGCGCTTACTTATAAAATAAAAGCCAACCATGTCAATCTCGGTGTTACAAATTAAAAAGACCGTCGTGCCATCAAACCTGCACGGATTTGTTGGAAATCAAGATGCAGTTTTCTTATAAATCCAGGTTTTGTGCAGCGTCGTGTTCGGACCGCCATTTTATACAAATAAAAACTTCGATTCGTTCTAGAACTATTCCGTTGTTCGATGGGCAATATTTTAAAAATTCCACTCATCGCTGTTCGTCACAACATGCTTTGCAAAAACCGTTGCGTTTTCCGTGCAAGTTGTGGCAGGCGTTTTACAACGGTCAAATTTATGAATCATAAAATTATATATACCGCAAATCACGTACACAAAAATAAAATTTGAAAAGGGTAAGGGTTTCTAAAACTTGCTTTAAAGATGTTATATTTTTAGGGAGGTGATCCATCATGCTGATAGTGGAGGTGTCTTAATTAGAAGTAATAAAACGCAGTAGTCTTCTCCACGTACATTTATTAAAAAGGCGACATGTTTCGAAGCCAAACTGGCTTCATCTTCAGGCCAAAATGATCATCTACAGAGGCATATGGTTAACAATAGTGTACAATGTAAAGAGAATAACTTACTGGTTAAAAACAGGTGAAACCACGTGTTCAAATTTTTAGGTTAAGTTGAGGTTATGCGCTGAAGGCGAGGTAGTATACAAAATTCACAAAGAACACCACATTGGAGAAGAAAATAATTCAATAACCAGCAAACTACGTTATAAAGAACGTTGTACTGGTTATTACATCAAATTTAAAATTTAACAAATAGCAAGTAAAATAGCGACCATTCTCTGACGGAGAAGGCACTAGAATGGGAAATTTACGGTCAGTACAAAATTACTAGAACCAGATCAAAAGTCCCTAAATTCAATGACACTGAAATTACCAGAGAGGGTCAGAAAGTAAAAGAACAAAGTTAAAACCAAAAAGGCAAAGACAAAACAACTATTTAATATTGAGGAAAATGTAATTAGTATCAAAATCTGTGACTTCATTGAGTCTGTATTCATTATTGTTGGACATAATTTCAAAAAATTCGAGTAAATTCAACAACCTACCTTTATTAGCTATATGTAAAATTTTATAATCTTTATTAGGATCAAAGTTGTAGTTATGTTCCAAAATGTGATTAGCAAAGGCTGATTTATTAGGTTGGTCGATATTAAAGTTGTTGTTTTTAATGCAAGCAGAATGTTCTTTGATTCTTTTTTGAAAGTACGTCCAGTCTGACCAATGTAAAAGCAGTTGCATGACGAACAGTCGAGACGGTAGACACCAGATCTATCTAATAAAGGGGTGGGATCTTTATAGAAAACTACCAATTTCTGAAGGGAATTGGTAGTAGAAAAAGAAATTTGAAAATTGTATTTACTCAGTATGTTTTTAATGGACATTGAGATAGTACCGTAATAAGGGATTGAATAAAAAGTTTTGTTATCCAGGTTATTGATAGGGGTTAAGTTTGTAGAAAATTTAATACGGAGTTTATAATAAATAGGTAGAATGAGTTGAAGAGGATAACCGTTTTTGATAGCAATGTATTTAATGATGTTAAATTCATTGTTGAAGTTTTCTATGGACATAGGAATTGAAAGTAAACGTCTGAACAAAAATTGAAAATTAGCAAGTTTATGGGATAAGGGGTGAAAGGAAGAATAAGGGATAGTATGGTCAGTACAACTGGGCTTCCTATAAATACTGAAATTTAAAAAATTAGTTGTAGAACTATTGTTTTTAGTAATCAAAATGTCTAGAAAAGGTAAAGAATTATTGTGTTCAATTTCAAAAGTAAATTTAATATTAGGGTGTACTGAGTTTAGCCAGGTGATATAATCATCAATATTAGGGTTGTTAGAATTAAAAATAACCAGGATATCATCGACGTACCTGCCCCAATAAATAATGTTATGAGTAAATGGGGCTTCAATGAAAATTTTGTTTTCAAGGTTATTCATAAAAATGTCAGCTAGCAGAGGTGATAGGTTAGATCCCATGGCCAAACCAGACTTTTGTTTAAAAAATGAAGAGTCAAATTTGAAAAAGTTTTGTGATAAAGCTAAGTTTAAACAAATGAGTAAAGTTTCAACAATCAAGTTGAAACTTTACTCATTTGTTTAAACTTAGCTTTATCACAAAACTTTTTCAAATTTGACTCTTCATTTTTTAAACAAAAGTCTGGTTTGGCCATGGGATCTAACCTATCACCTCTGCTAGCTGAAATTTTTATGAATAACCTTGAAAACAAAATTTTCATTGAAGCCCCATTTACTCATAACATTATTTATTGGGGCAGGTACGTCGATGATATCCTGGTTATTTTTAATTCTAACAACCCTAATATTGATGATTATATCACCTGGCTAAACTCAGTACACCCTAATATTAAATTTACTTTTGAAATTGAACACAATAATTCTTTACCTTTTCTAGACATTTTGATTACTAAAAACAATAGTTCTACAACTAATTTTTTAAATTTCAGTATTTATAGGAAGCCCAGTTGTACTGACCATACTATCCCTTATTCTTCCTTTCACCCCTTATCCCATAAACTTGCTAATTTTCAATTTTTGTTCAGACGTTTACTTTCAATTCCTATGTCCATAGAAAACTTCAACAATGAATTTAACATCATTAAATACATTGCTATCAAAAACGGTTATCCTCTTCAACTCATTCTACCTATTTATTATAAACTCCGTATTAAATTTTCTACAAACTTAACCCCTATCAATAACCTGGATAACAAAACTTTTTATTCAATCCCTTATTACGGTACTATCTCAATGTCCATTAAAAACATACTGAGTAAATACAATTTTCAAATTTCTTTTTCTACTACCAATTCCCTTCAGAAATTGGTAGTTTTCTATAAAGATCCCACCCCTTTATTAGATAGATCTGGTGTCTACCGTCTCGACTGTTCGTCATGCAACTGCTTTTACATTGGTCAGACTGGACGTACTTTCAAAAAAAGAATCAAAGAACATTCTGCTTGCATTAAAAACAACAACTTTAATATCGACCAACCTAATAAATCAGCCTTTGCTAATCACATTTTGGAACATAACCACAACTTTGATCCTAATAAAGATTATAAAATTTTACATATAGCTAATAAAGGTAGGTTGTTGAATTTACTCGAAATTTTGAAATTATGTCCAACAATAATGAATACAGACTCAATGAAGTCACAGATTTTGATACTAATTACATTTTCCTCAATATTAAATAGTTGTTTTGTCTTTGCCTTTTTGGTTTTAACTTTGTTCTTTTACTTTCTGACCCTCTCTGGTAACTTCAGTGTCATTGAATTTAGGGACTTTTGATCTGGTTCTAGTAATTTTGTACTGACCGTAAATTTCCCATTCTAGTGCCTTCTCCGTCAGAGAATGGTCGCTATTTTACTTGCTATTTGTTAAATTTTAAATTTGATGTAATAACCAGTACAACGATCTTTATAACGTAGTTTGCTGGTTATTGAATTAATTTTCTTCTCCAATGTGGTGTTCTTTGTGAATTTTGTATTACTACCTCGCCTTCAGCGCATAACCTCAACTTAACCTAAAAATTTGAACACGTGGTTTCACCTGTTTTTAACCAGTAAGTTATTCTCTTTACATTGTACACTATTGTTAACCATATGCCTCTGTAGATGATCATTTTGGCCTGAAGATGAAGCCAGTTTGGCTTCGAAACATGTCGCCTTTTTAATAAATGTACGTGGAGAAGACTACTGCGTTTTATTGCTTCTAATGTTATATTTTCATAGAAGTTATAATTGCATAGCTGTAAATTTGAAACATAAGTGCAAAAATTACCTGCATAGACACGTGAAATAATGCTTCCATGAAATAGGGCATACGATGAACACGGCAAAAATTACATCAGCTAGTTTAAAAATAAATCGGTTGCTAATATTGTACGTTGGAGTATAAAATGCATTGTAAAATATATTATACACGAAATTATTATAAACTAAGAGAGAAACTAGGAGAATCAAACTGCGCTCATTTAATTTTTAAACTAGCTGTTGTAATTTATAATTCGATCCGGCGAGTAAAATTCAGTCGAAAATACTGGACCGCTTATAATTAATTCTGGCAAAACCAATTACAAAATCAATTTTTAAAATTATTAACAAGTTTCTAAGGCCCTAGACGACACAATTCCGTTCGTATATTTTATATTTTCGAAAAAATAATTTGTTTTTTAAAAGCGGGGCTCGTGACACGCATGTATTGCAGTTTTAACCGCATTCAAGTACGAAGTTCTCGCTAGCTCAGTTGGTTTAGCGTCAGAATCGTAATGCTGCGGTTGTTGGTTCAAATCCAGCTGGGGTCCGACGCAAATAGCTTTTTTAAATTAAATAAAAGCGAGAAAGCAAAGATGGACGACACCCCGGGAAGTTTAAATTCAAAAACTGGGACTGAGAAAAAGAAAAATTTAAAATTCAAATATTCGCGCGAAATTACAATGGCCGCCGTGCATGAGAGAGAAGGAACACAAGAGAGGGAGATTTAGCAGTTTGAAATTCAGATATTTCCGCAAGAAGTGCGTGAGCAGAAAACCAAGCTGGCCGACACCCGGGAAGTTTAAATTCAAAAATTGGAACTTAGAAAAAAAATCTGAAAAATCCTATAGTAGGTAGGGACAATGGAAATCGCGTTAATCCATTCGGCGCGTAATCTGGAAGCAAATTAAAAATGGCCGCCGCGTAATTTAATCAGTAGCACATATCTAAATTACATATCAAACTTCATATGTGATTAATTAGATCAAACCGCGAAATTAATTAGATCAATCCGCGGATTTAATTCGCGGATTGCTCCAGTTTAGGTGCCGCCATACTACTCACAAGTGCTGCAAGTAAATTATGTCTTTCATAGTGAGGAAAGTAACTAGTATTTCTGCCATTTGAAGACGCAGCTCCAGTTTTCCTAGCTTCCAGTTTAACAGTATAAGCTCAGCACTAAACTAAAATTCGTATTCCCAGATATGTCTCTGTGAAAATGTTCAAAATCGTTAGTCACTTTTGATTACATTTTTTTTTCGTTTTTCGACATTTTTAGAGTGTTTGGGCATTTGGTTCGCAGTGAATCCAAAATATGGTAACATCGTTCTGTTAACAGTGCAATATACCCTTTCTGGTATATATGACAAGTTATACTGAAGTGGTATCAATACAGTAAGTTTTACCTACCTTTGTTATCAAATCAACTCATATCTTTTAGTTTATGCTTTATAAACCAAATGAAACTTATAACATCATAACTTTGACGTTTTTTACAATAATTTATTTGACATTTGACTTATGTCAATTTAAACAAATAATAATTATCCACGTCTAGCTCTAGCTCAAAGCAATGAAAAATCTTCCTCTCAGTCTATTCAAAATACGATTTAAAATTTAACACATCAGTTATTAAAATTAAAAATTATATATTTATATCCAGAATATTAATTTCCAATTATAAATGCCTAAACTGTCAAGATCCTGATTAACTTCCAATTTCGAATATATTTATTAAATTAATTTCTTATTTATTTTATATAACAGTTATATTAAATCTAGACAGTTCTTCAAAATAATACCCAATCAAACTTTCTCATGACCATACATTGAAATCCAAAGAAAAACTTTACTGACTTTTGCTGTATTTCAGAGGTACCTGAACTTAAAACTGCTCTCTGTTGTAGACCTGCTTACCGGTTGTCGCTACCGCAGAGGCTCGTTGTAGAACTTTCCAAAAATATTTCAATATTCTCCAATAGAAATAACTTTATTGACACAATCACTCACTTACTGATGCTACGTTAGAATGAATGACAAATTTTAGTGCATATTCAACAGCTCAAAGTAAATCAGTTTTACTTTCAAATTTACTGCCTTTTATTTTGAATTATAATAATCTGATTTATTTAATCAAGTTATATCACAGGGAAAGCTGTTTTGCCACTTTTTATATTATTAAAGATTATTATTTATTGACAACTTTTAGCGTGATTTTAAAATTTTTCAAGTCAATATTATTTACTCTTGGTAGCCTGTTTCTATCCCAAGTACTACCATTCAACTAAGTGGATTTAAGAATAAAAAGAAATACTGCATACTTCTGCATGCTGTATTATAATTATTTCCTCCAAATTTCCAATTCAAAAAATCGCCAATGAGCGCTTTGTAGAAAAATTGCTAAATATTACTTAAACCCATTCCATTTGTAAAACAATTCTTTCAATACTTAAAATAAAAATTTACATGGCAATCAAGCTAGTCATTGTTCAAATCACACCATGGCATGATTTCGTTTCAATTCAAATAATTGTGTACTATATCCTGAGCCTCAAAACCTTTTTTATCTGTAACTTCGTTAAGTGTAACATTTTTTTAAAATTTTAGGTTATTATCTGAAAGAGAATTAAAATACAAAAATAATGTACTCGTAGTTCATAAGCGTAAGAGCAACCATTTACCTTCAAATGCCTATCAAAGGTTTTTGGTTGCCATTAAGACGTGCAATTATTAAGTAGCTGTGATCAGAAAAACAATGGGTAATGATTGTAATCTAGTAAACAACAACAACAAATCAATTAATGACGTTGGTGACATCAGTTTTTTATATTTTGTACTTAGGAAAATGCTGCGCCACAACGAACCATTCAGTATTGGAGAATTCGTTATGTAGCGACATTTTCTTAAATATAAAGGAACAAATTCTTATGTAACTAATGTCATTAATTGATTTATCATTGTTTTTTACTGGATGACCATTGTTTTTGTGATCATGGCTACTTGATAATTACACGTCTTAATAACAACCAAAAACCTTTGATCGGTATTTTAAGGTAACCGGTTGCTTTTAGGCTTAAGAACTAAGAGTACATTATTTTTGTGCTTTTTAATTCTCTTTCAAATAATAACTGACAATTTATGTACTGTTTGAGGCTTTCGCGGTTACTCGAATAATTCTCCTTAGCATAGAATTTCGGCTTAGACCGCGTAGTATTTGTAGATGAACACCCAGCATTCTCTGGCTTAATGTGCCTTGCACCTGGTGAAGTCGAGCAAAAACCCGCGCGATGGCCATGCTCTTTGGTGGCTCGTGTTGTTTGAGTATCTTGAGAACGAGGATACTTAGGCAGATTTGGCCGTTTTGCTGTTTGTGCATCCATATTCACTAACGTTTCGCAAGACTTTGCAGCTTGCATCATCAGAGTGAAAGTCGCGCTTTCACTCTGATGATGCAAGCTGCAAGTACTTGTAATAAATTTAACGGTTGTTCTACTGTCGGAGTAGTAGTATTTATATTTTGCAAATTTGTGATTATTTTGTTGATTAAAATGTAGCGTTTGAAATAAGCATAAACGGAAAGGCACTTTGTTGGAGTATTTCCTTGTGATAACTCAGTTTTAATTGTTCATGTTTTAATGAGTTTACATCCACATAGGATAAGTCTAATGAACTATTTATTTTTATGCTATTATTGATTGTATTGGTTTTTAGTTTACTGATGGTTGTTGTTAATAGATTTACGGAGGCTTTTGAAGATGATTCAAAAGTGAATAAAACATTGTTGTAATTTATGATTGCCGAACAATCGGTATTATTTGAATTAACTGGGTGTTAACGAGAGTTTTGTGGTATTGAACATTAGCGCATTGAATTTCACAAATAACTTCGCTAGGTGAACTGAAGATCCAACTATTTTTTGTAAGTTTAATCAATTTAGAGTGAGATAAGGGAAAGGTAAACGGTTTACCAGTTTGATTTGAATTAAAGCTAAGAAGTTGAGTTTCACACAATTTACTGTTGGGTATGCAAAATTATTGTCCTTTCGGCAGAAATATTAGTTGTTAGATATTATTGAACAATATTGAGGTTCCATAGGAATGCTATATTCTTTTGAAAACAGTATCGTGTTAAAAGTGGGTAATGTCATCTGAAAGAGTTGCTCTCTGTAATAGGCAGGAATAGGTATGAAAACGTAATTTAGGAGATTATTAAGTCAAAGTTATTTAATAAGCATGATTTTTGATGATAAATAAAAATCATTTTAATTCAATTCAATTTAAAGTTGAAAAAATGTCAATTGTTAATTAAACGTTTCGCCAATTATGTTGGCTGCTTCAATAATTTAATTAAATCATTACAATTTAGAGATTTATAACATTCTGAAAATAGAAAAAATAGAATTAGCGAACAAATTAGGTTTTCCTTTAACGTGTCTACTTACGTGATTAGAAGTATAACCTTTTTTTTGGAAATTCGTTCAAAACATTTTTCAAAGTTTTTTAGATTATTAATTAGCGAAGGAGACCTTTATTTTTAAAGGTAAATTTTGTGGAAAGTTGGTCAATTTTTATTATATGTGATATGTTTTATTGGACTTTTCCACTGTCTAGGGTGTACTCATATATCAGCGGTCCCGAATTCAAACCCCGGGGAAGCCACGACTTTACGTATAAAGATGTACAATGTCAGTCATTCTCAGGACTAACCAGGAACACCTAAAGACGGGAGTAGATCACAAACTCCCGAAGCGTCGTGTGATATACACCCTAGCTAGACAGTGGAAAAAGTCCGATAAAACATATCATAATAGACCACTGCCAAAAAAAAAATGCATTCAGAGAATAACTTTATTATATAGTTACAAAACAGTTAAGTACTCGTAACTTATCGCCTAATTTTTTTAATTTGTCATCATATGTTTTCAAAGACCTATTTTATATTGTAAAATATCTACGTTGGTTGAGAAACTGCTTCTTACTTTCTAATACTTTTAATTATCTCAGCGCCAGGAGCAGCGTGTCCAAAGTATCCGAATGGAACGTGTACATATGAAGAAGATTGCCCAGCTTTTAGTCGACATGGCATTTGTGGTGCAGATAAAAACTACACAGCACTGGTGTGCTGTACTTCCAGTGCCACAATCACAGTTCTAAAGTATTACACTGCTCGAGAGTTTCCAGAGAGAACACAATGTGGCCAATCACGCAACTTAAATCAGATCTTCGGAGGTGTCACAACCGAAATCGGAGAATACCCTTGGATGACTGCTTTGCTATACATAGCTACGAAGAATACCACGTATGGTGGAGTTAAGTGTGGAGGATCGTTAATAACCGAAAAATTCGTTTTAACCGCAGCGCACTGTCTTACTGGCCAGGCCGCAGAATCGTAAGTCTTTACTGTGCTGTATCATGGATCTATAAATTATTTGCTTTCAGTATACGCGTGCTACTGGGTGACTGGAACATAACTTCTGATCCTGATTCTTATCCTGCAGGACAATGCAAAACTTCTAGATGCACTGCCAAAATCGAATATGCAGATAAAGTTATCAACGCAACGGTAGATGAAATAATATCGCATGAGCTGTACAATACCAAAACAAAGCGAAATGATATTGCCCTTCTTCGACTGAAGACCCCTGTACATTTTACTGGTAAGACTTTTTAGTTTTCAAATTTGAAATTTAAAACCACAGCGTGGATTTTCAGTTTAAGAATATACAGTTTATAACCCGTGATCTAAGTGGGGCCTAAACGCTAAAAAAATGTGTCTTAACCATACCACTTTTAAATTTTTAAAAAGCTTTTTAATGTATTTTATCTACGACAGTGTGTAAAATTCACTCTTATTTGGCAGTTTTAAGTTAGTAGAACGACTGTTTAATAACATGTTTTCATTAGTTTACGTCGTCAGCAGCAACGTGTTTTAACATTTTTAACCACGCAAAATTACGTCCGTTTGTTAGTAACCTTAATTTACATTTAAAAAAATTGTATTTACCTTGTTTTCTAGATTTTATCGTAGATAAAATATTGTACGATACACATGCGTAAAGCATCTATAGCCACTGACGGGGTTTAAGACGCTCGCTCACACGCGTTTTAACTCTGCCCCACTCGTGACTACGCATTTGTATCGTAAATTACTATTAGCAAACAAACGTTTTCTCAAATGAAATAATATTCACAAATTACATGATATACGAAGTATGACAGGAAACTTATATTGAGAGTGATGCGTTGATTGTACTTTAATTTGTCAGAACCATATTTTAGCTTTTATCCCCTTCAATGTTATACTATCCTCCTGCTTATACACACCCTTGTTTGTAATCCATTGCTTAAAGCAGTGTTGTAGCTCCTTTTCCGACAGCGCCTTCAGTAGGGGTCTCGTTTTTTACTGATTCAACCTTTTCAAAATGAGTTCCCTTCGGCATACATTCAACTTTTGGAAAGAGAAAAAGTCAGCAAGAGCTAGGCCGGGCGAGTAGGGTGGACAATCGAGCACTGTGATTCCTTTCTGAGTCAAAAACTGCTTCACCGTGAGTCTATTGGTATAGACTGGAACCATTCCTCCGGCGTCTTTCTCCTGACAGACTCTGTGTGTGATCAGAACGTGTTTGTAATATGTAGTGTTTGTTAGCTGTCTGTTCTTCTTATACCCACTCTGGTAATATCACACCATTAATATAAAAAATCTGTAAAGGGGTTTACACGGAAGTTTCCTCGTTCGAATTTGATCTATTTGCAAATAAAAAATGTAAAATGTAAAACACCGCGTTCCGAGGCAAATATTTCGAATCATTTTCTTGTCCGCCGCTAGGATAACTGAACCACGGGCTTGTTTGAATTGGACGAGTTTCTGATGCGTTATAAAGCACTATATTATTCTGTCCCATTTGTGGTTTTTATACTGTATCTGTTAGGTTACATTTCCGCCAATAATACTGCCTGAGCTATGTGCAGATGAGTACTAGTATCTATTTCTCAGGTAAAGCAAAGCTAATCAAAATGTAATTTTTTAACGTGTTTACCCTGTTTATATTTCTCCAAAATTTTATGCCAAGTAGACATATAATATGCATGCAAAACAGCAGTTTCCTCCAACAAATAGTTTTTGAGTTATACCACCATCAGATAGACAGACAGACAGATCGACGGACGGAAGTCTTTTAGACGAGGGAAGTAAAAAGGCAATCAGCATTGCCTTAAACTTTGATAATGCTACTGCGAGATGTCTTCAGATCTTCATGTTTCTGGGTCCATAGATAACGAACAACGGGTTTTCTCAACTCTGCCTGTCTGTCTGCCCGTCCATCCGTCGGTCTGCCTGTTGGTGGTATAACTCAAAAACTATTTGTTAGAGGAAGACGATATTTTGAAACCGAGAAAATTTCAGACAAATATATACAGAGTGAGCATCTTAAAATGAGAAAATGTTGTTTATTTTTGCTGTAACCTAGAAGAACTTAGAACTAATAATTTGTACATAACGCAGGTTTTATTTTTGCCAAAAATGGAACCCAATAAATACAGGATAAATGTTGTATGAAACAACAAGAAGCAACGAATCACAGATGCTGAATTTTGAGTCCCATCACGGGTAACATTTTAATTTGTGTTATAACTAAGATACAGATAAAAGTAACAATTTGCAAATAGTTTAGGCTTTATCCTTGACAAAAACTGTAAAGCAGAAAAAGATGTCAAAGAAAAATTAGTTCTATTTAAGGCACCCGGGATGCACAGACTTCAAAAGTGCTCCGTAGCGCATGTAGGGATAGTCCGTTCCTTTGCAATATCCCTCTACACTTTGGAATTCCATACACAACCCCCAACCCCTTTTTTTTTATTTGAAAATTCATGTAATTTATTAAAAACTTTAAGATATTTTTACCTCTAGCTTAATTTGACGTTTAAAATTATTTAGTGTTACAACGGTCACTTACGAGGGAAGTTCTGAGTAAAGTCCTCTACAGATTTTTTATTCTTGCTGATGCTGGTGTCTTGCAATGCATTGATTGTTTTTTAGTTTCAGGGTCGTATTGGAAAATACATTTTTTGATGATTTTCGTTTTGTTCGTGTGGGAGAAGTCTTGGAACGACCTTAGAGCACACTTTTGTCAGTTCAGTCCTTGATGTAGAATTTGTCTAACTCATTCTCTGCCAATGTTCACCATTTCGGCTATCATTCTCATATTCAGTCTTGGAATTTAACAATTTCATTAATTTTTTTCGCATATTCATTTGTTCTTAATGTGCTTATAGACACCCAAGTCATCATCTTTTACATCTTCTCTACTTTAACTAAACCACACTCAAGTATGCCATTCAAACACTTGGGTATGCTACAAATATGCTTCAGTTATTAACATACGGACATTCGATGGGACTCTTTTCCAATTTTACAAGAAACATCAAATGAACACGTTTAATTTTAGAACTCTTGGTGAGTTTGGATGTGCGATCAGACGGTTACAGTGTTTTTCCGCACGTTGATGAATTTCTTCTGTTACGACTTAGAATTTTAGGTCAGCATGTAGTGTTTGGTGGTTTTTTAGACTTTAGACTGAAAATTCTAAACAATCTTCAAATTCAACGGACGACAATCACCCCGTAATTCCAGTCCGTACGTTCAAATCGACTTCATTGTAACTTTATACATGGAGTTATCAAATAAATGTCAGTTCTAGAGTGGTGTGGCTCCATATAATTAAAATGGAGCCACATCAATCTAGAGCTGAAATTTATTTGAAGGAGTTTACTTTCCATAATGTGGATATATTTTCTTTCTATTAACCAGCTGATCTTTTTATTTTCAAGTTCATTTCTTTTCTTTTCTTTGTAATATGTGATTTCCATGATAATTTGCTATCTAGATGTAATCTCAGGTAACGAACTTCCTTAGAATGTGATATTTGCACGTTATTGATTTAAACAGGCGCCTTATAGTTATATGAAGTCTGTAAGCCGTTGACACCGTTGGATAATCGAGTGGCAGCGTCTGAAACCAAACTGAAGGTTTTATAGGCATTCTTCTAGTAGGTTATTTCCTAGCATTCTTCTAAGTACTAGTTCTTCCAAGAGTTTTGGCACTACTCAATTGCATAGGATGTTACTTCTGTAGAGGTATTCCGGGTTTTAATTTTAAACTAATGTGCGCATCGCACACCTCAGTTGAATAGACCCGTAAGAATGTTCTAATATCGAAAGGTAAAGGTTCAAGGTAATTTCAATTCTCTCAACTGGGAGTGGGCTGCTATAGGGACTCTTCAGCCAAAAACAGGAATTATAGGATGGTTGTGAGAAAGGAGGGGTGGAGATTGAAGAAACGCCAGGATATGTGGAGAAGTACTGCCCGGCATTCGCCTCAGAGAAGGTACTCTGTTAACTCATGAAAACCACCTAAAAAGCTGAATTAGAGCAGACGGCCGCGGGAATGGATCCAACGACCTTCCGAATGCTAAGTAGACGTCCTAACCACTAGCTTACAGAGCTCGGTTAATATCGAATTGAATGTCAGGTTTATGAATCGTAATCCAGATACGGGAATTTTGTTAAATTTTTGCCATCGATTAAATCATATTCGAGAGCTTTCCTGTTATTTAAATGTTATGTTTCGGTTTTGATCCCATTTGTTTTGAAACTTATAATCGGTAGCGACAGCTGAAAAGGTGCTGCCAAAAATGCTTCAACCTCTCTATTTACTGTGCTTGTGTGCGATTGGAAAACTTTAGCAAGGTGCTGAGCAAACACTTCAGCTTTCTCACTATCTGACCTTGTCCAGCTGCCATCGAGTGTGCGAATTGGAGAAATGCTGAATATCGGACGTTTCAATCCTTTTGTGGTTTTTCAGATAGAGTAATCTTTATTTGATAGATTTAGTATATACCTGCGCGTCTTTTGAAGTGGATATTGTGAATTTCCCAAATCACATTATCTTAAAATATATTTTAATGTGTTTTGTAAGCCAATATTATTATTTGAGTACTCTTTCAATTTTGTACGCCTTCTATTTTATGTTTATCATTGATAGATGGAAAAAAATCGACAATCGGTTTGGTGTGACAATTATCAAAAAAAACATTGTCACTGTATTGTCATTGTATCGCTGGATTTTAGCACTTTGAAAACATTTCAATCCTTTCCTAGTGCCTAAAGTACTATACAATGCCTCAAAGAAGACTTTCTTCTCACGATTTTAAAGCTATAATAGCTCTTTTACAACATGGGAATCGTACACAACAAGAAGTATCTCGAATATACAATGTTTCACAAAGTGTGATTAGTAGGGCTTGGAACCGTTTTCAAGAAACTGGTAATGCTAATATACGACATGGTGGTGGCCTACAAAGAGCTACGAGTAGAAGACAGGACATTTTCCTGATTACTTCTGCCAGAAAAAATCGCACATTCCCTGCCTCCAGGCTACGTGCAGACACTGGGATCCATGTAAGTCTATCTACAATCAGAGGAAGATTGCACGAAGATGGCCTTAGAGCCAGAAGGCCTGCTCGACACTCTCTGTCAAACAGGGAGCATCGTGTGACCCGGAGAACATGGGCAAACCATCATCGTAACTGGACTGGAAGGGGATGGCGTAATTGTCTGTTTACAGATGAGTCCAGGTACGCATTATATCACTCCGACAGCCGTCTTTTAACATGGCGTAAACGTGGGGAGAGATACAATGAACAACAAATGGCTTCGACAGTTGCTTTTGGAGGTGGCTCCATAACGGTCTGGGACGGAATTTCTTTAGAGTCGCGCACAGAGCTGCTCATCCTGAACCAGCAAACTATGAATGCTCAAAGGTATCAGGATTTAGTTATTCAACATATTATTGTTCCATTTGCTCAGGAATTTGGTCCTTAATTTGTTTTTGTGGATAATGCCCGGCCCCACCGCGCACGCGTTGTGAATTTAGTGTTGCAACACCATGGTATCTCTGAAATGGAGTGGCCTCCTCGTTCACCCGACTGCAATCCGATTGAGCACGTGTGGGACCGTCTCCAAAGGCAGCTTCATGCACAAAATCACCAGCCGCAGACTCTTGAGGAGCTTGCTAATGCCCTTAGAGGAGAATGGCAAGCTATAAATCAGGAATTTATTCGTTCACTAATTCTGAGTATGCCAAGGAAAGTCCAGGCGGTTTCTAGAGCAAGAGGGAGACCTACTAAGTACTGATGTTGCATTTTCTTTATTTTTGTTTAATATCGTATCGTAAGTTTTAAACTTAGTTAATTTTTGATTTTTAAGAATTTTGTTACATATATCTTGTTATTGTTATAACTTTTTTGTTTTTGAAGATTTTTTGTTTATGCTGTGTATGTTATTACATTAGTTGTTGTTACTCATTTTAGTAATATGTGTTTCTAATGTATTGTTTCTTGTATTTAATTTTTTGGAACAATGTAAAATATCCACTTCAAAAGATGTGTGCAGTGTAGTTGACAAATAATGTTTCTATGCTGACCTCTCTCAACTTTGATTTTAATTTATTAGAGCAAGTCGATTATACGCGTAGGCATTATTGTCTGCTGGGTGTCTGCTACGTGACCATTTAGCTATTGCTCTTCTTGTTTCTGCCGCTAGTTTTTTTTCCGTCGACCTCCCTATAAAATGTGATTTTACGGACGCATTTGCGTACCAAAAATGTCACTTTTTTGGACACCATTAATTTTTCGTCCGCAAACACTTTTCGTCCGCAAATGCTTTTCCTCCGCGAATGCTTTTCGTCGGCAAACACTTTACGGCCGCACTTTACAGCCGCAAACGCTTTTCGTCCGTAAACACTTTTCATCCGCAAACACTTTTAGTCCGCAAACGCTTTTTGTCCGCAAACGTTTTTCGACTCAACAACTCTTATAATTCGGACTTCACTTTAATTTTTTTTTCAAATTATGAAGGTCGACGGAAAAATTTAATATTCACCTTGGACGAAAACTGCTTTTTATGGCCTTGCCTGATTGCTTGCCTCGGCTATCGCCTCGGCCAGCAATTGCAGGCATCGTCCATAAAAAGCAAATTTTTGGTCCTTGATGCATAAATAACTATTATCCGACGTTATTCCATTTTACGTAGTGGAGTTGCGTTCCAAGCAGCTTATTGAACGGTGGTAATGAAATAATTTGTAGTTTCTTCTATATCGTTTTTTGATTCTAAATGAACGTTATCTATAACCACTTTTTGATTTATATACAGGGTGTCCTGAAAATATGGGTAAAACAGAAGACCACAAGTTTCTTGGCCGAAAATATGATGATTCAACTCAACTTGCCTAGTTTAACCACTAGAAAGCTTGAGAGATGATTAACTTTTTTAAACTTTTTAACCCCCTGTATAATCACGACCATATTTTTTTTCTGAATAGTTACTTTCATTTAGAAGCTAAATATTTCCTCTCTTACAAAGTTTTAGTTGGGTGAACGGTTTAGCCACAAAAAATATTTTCTAAATCCTTACAAGCCTACACTGTAATTTTTACAAGTAGAATATTCTACCTTTAGAGGTATTAGCTATGTGCAACCTTAAGGTATTTTATAAATACCTTGCAGTGAGGTATAAAGCAAACGTTATACCTTACATAGGATGTAATACCTTAGGTAAAGGTATAAAATGTTACCCCTTGCGGTATAAATGCGTTCCTCAAGGACGGCAATCATGGCTGATGTAGAGGTATAAAACCAAACCCTAAGGTATGATAAGATACATTTAGGTATATTAAAATACTTTCACCTACTTTGACCTACCTCCACATAAGGTATATAAAGTATCCCCAAGCAAATACAAAGGTATATTAAAATACTCCCACTTACTTTGATCTACCTCAACATAAGGTACATAAATTATCCCCAACCAAATCCAAAGGTATATTAATATACTTTTACCTACTTTGTTCTACCTCCTCGTAAGGTATATAAATTACCCTCAACCAAACCCAAAGGTATATTAATATACTTTTACCTACGTTGGTCTACCTTTACATAAGGTATAAAAATTATCCCCTACTAAACCCAAGGGTATATTAAAATACTCCCACTTACGTTAGTCTACCTTCACATAAGGTATGTAAATTATCCCCAACCACATCCAAAGGTATATTAATACACTTTTACCTACTTTCGTCTACCTTCTTGTAAGGTATATAAATTATCCCCACCCACATCCAAAGGTATATTAATATACTTTTACTTACTTTGTTCTACCTCCTCGTAAGGTATATAAATTACCCTCAACCAAACCCAAAGGTATATTAATATACTTTTACCTACGTTGGTCTACCTTTACATAAGGTATAAAAATTATCCCCTACTAAACCCAAGGGTATATTAAAATACTCCCACTTACGTTGGTCTACCTTCACACAAGGTATATAAATTATCCCCAACCACATCCAAAGGTATATTAATACACTTTTACCTACTTTGGTCTACCTTCTTGTAAGGTATATAAATTATCCCCACCCACATCCAAAGGTATATTTTTATACTTTTACCTACTTTGGTCTACCTCCTCGTAAGGTAAATAATTTATCGCCAATGAAACCCAAAGGTATATTAATATAAGTCCTCGTAAGGTATCAAAATTATCTTTAACTAAACCATATTTTAATAGACCTTCACATTAAGGTTTAAAAAGTATCCGCAACTAAAACGTATAGTTTCATACACCTTGATACAAGGTTGAAAATTATTTCCAACCAAATCCTAAGGTGTATTTTTAATTGCTTTCTTAACAGAATCGGCATAAAAATAATTCAACCAGTCATTCAGGCAGAAGATAGAAAACAAAACAATACCTTGCAAGTTTCGGAAAAAAATAGGCAGATTTTAGAACTATAAATTACTTTAATAAAACTAAATCTAAATACTACATAAATATATAATATAATACTTTTTAACCTAAAAATACTATACATTGAAAACTATTGGAACTATACACATTTATTACATTATTTGATTAACCACTAAAGCAATTTGCGATGCATATTGCTTTAGTGGCTCTTCTATTTGACATAAATTGTTTCCCAAAAAACTAAGGGTTTTCCTCAGTTTTTTGGGATACTGTAAATCAAACAGAAATATTATACATAAAACGGCTTCGACTGCTTCTTTATAGCTGTCGACCTGACAAACCTTTACGTGTTCAACGCAAACGTAATACAATTTGTCTTTAAACATATCAGTGTCTAAGGCATCTGCAGGCGTTGCAGGGATAATCGTCGGCAACACCCCAGGCTCCTGCAAAAGAAGAAAAGGCTAGAGCAAATGGTTTGTGAAAATGTTAAATCAAGACAAGTAAGAAATCATTTCTTATCGAACTTACGTTTTTTATTAAATCTAATGGGTCCTCTTTAAATAATAGTGGCAGCAGTACAAACGTTGGGTCATCATCTTCTGAACCTGAAATAGTAATGATATCAATAACTATTTTATTTTATTTTAGAGCGGCCAAGACAGAGACCAGTGAAGCATTTTTTTCATTCTTTCGTTCTTATTATTAGTTTAGTTCGATTTTTAATAACTAGCCATTTTGTTCTTGGGGACTTCACAAAATCATATTAATTTTCAGAGACTTTAGACCAGTGGTTTCTAATCCTGACGTAGGAAGTATGATGAGAGGATGTGAAACTTTTGAATTAATTTTTAATTTTTATTACTATCAGCATTTTTCTCTTCTGAATATTAAACAATAGTATCAGCATTAACATTATAAAGTATTTTATTAGTGCACAGTTTTAACACTGGTGCATGACGCGACTCATTTAAAGTTGACGATCTGATTAGTTGTACCGGGTGAACAAAAAAAAAACCTGTTTTTACCTGTTGTCTCAGGCCATGTTCCTACATGGAATGAAGTGCCCAAATTTTACTTTTTAATAAAGTTTGGTATTTGTTTTGCCAATGACATCAGTCAGTCAGTTTACAATACCGTAAAACAGCAAAAACAAAAGAAAGGAATTTAAAAAAAGTATTATTGAAGATAACTTGAGTAGTAGTGTACCGACGCATTTTCATCATATAATTTGCTACAATTTAAGCTTAAACTGGCTCAAATTCAGTTTAAAACACAAGAAAGTTAGAAATAAAAAAAAGTTTTTACAATTTTTAGGTATATGCAGTTTAGTAATTTTCTTAGCAAAATAATTAATTAATTACCCGCATATTTTGTGAATTGCAAGGGGGGGGGGACGTTGCTATTTCGGAAGAACAGGGGCTCGAGGCAAATAAGGCTTTAGACGATTAACTTCTTGAAAGATAGTCTACTAGGGGAGATCAGCATTATTATTACTATTAAAAAAAGCAGTCCTTACCAACAATATCTAAATTCCTTCCTGGGTCCACCTTTTTTATTTTATTTGCGTACCTAGTATCTCTCAAAATATTCAAAATTTTTCCTTTTCTCTCCGTTGTGAAGAAACGGTCAAATTCTGCTTTGATATTTTTTGTAAAAAACCTCTCGCAGTCTTTGATCAGCTAAAACATATACAGTATATTATACATAGAAATTTTGTTTAACAAACAAGCAATAAGGGATGAAAGTACTACTTTTTTTCCCGAGTGCAGAAAAGGTGCTTTCATACTTGCTGTTGTACACGTAATTTTTTTTCATACTGATATCTTGTAATTCTCAGTTTGGTCAAAAAGTGCTTCAGAATGTATAACTGCCAAATTGACAATCCACAAATTAATCAAATAGTTAAAAAAGTGTTACTTTCATTACGATTTTGAGGTAGAAAAAGGTGTTACTTTCTTTTAGGTTTTTCTTTAAAAAAAAAGACGACTTTCGTAATCAGTATGCAAAAAAATTATGAATTCTTACTTCAGAGTGCCATTTTAAACATGGGAATGTTTCCACGACTTCCACAATTGATTTTGTTTTATACATTTCTTGGCGGTAGGCGGTAGTACGGGTCATCCGGTCATAGATAATACCATGATCTATCGTCTCTTGGATACATTCATTACGAATATCTCGCAAGTGACATTCGATGGTGTCTACATTGTCGGCTTCGAGAATGTAAGTAGTAGATGGGCGTTGTTTTTTTTCATTGGCTGAATTCTCCAGACAACTGGCTGCTCGTCGTACAGACCCATGTTTTTTCCTCATCTCTTCGATGATTTCTTCGCCTCTTATTTTTTGTCGCTCCGCTTTAAATTTAGTTATCAATGCTCTACGCCAAGACTCCTAAAAAATAAAATATAAATTTTATAAAAATCTGGCTAGATACACGCACACAACTTCCTTTTACAGTGATGTTATAATTAGCCAAAAATTTGATTTTTAATTTTTAAGCATTTGCCAAACATTTTTAAAAATTACAAATTCTACAGAAACCGTACAAAATAGGGCGTTAGTTGAAGAGACAAATTTTCTCTAAAATTTTAAGCTGCATTCAAAAATGTAATAATATACCGGGTGTTCCATTTAAAATAGGAGTTAATCAAAAAAATAGAAAAAGAAACAAAAGAAACCCATTTTAGAGGTATTCAACGAGAAAATGACCTATCTCACATCAATACACATTTAAAGACCCGTTAGAGACGTTTTTGAAAAAATCGAAAAAGACTGAAAAATCACAAGAGTAAACACCATACTACGGTTATGCGATTTTCTTCAAAAGCTTGGCCTCACATGTAGATAGTACACAAAACTTATACAGTGTGTCCCCGGATAGGTGGGGTTTAGCCCTGCTTGGTTAAAGGTGAATTTCTAAAATACTTTCAGTTTTGAAAAATCAAGTGTTCCTTGGAAATTTTCAAATAATCTTTTTTTCTTTAAGGTAGAGTGCCTTTTATGTGGAAAATACGACAAAAAGTTATTAAGAAAAGTTGTTTAGAATCAACATCTAGGCCCCTATGCCAAATTTCAAAATCCTCGGCGAACTTTGATTTCTCACAATTTTCTTTATCTTTAGGTCCCAAATCAAAGAATTTTACTTTTAACAAAGATTTTTATTGGAAAAACAAATACATTTAACAAAGTTTTTTATTACATAATAAAAAAATGAACCTGAAAAAAAATGTGAGAAATCAAAGTTGGCCGAGGATTTTGAAATTTGGTATAGGGGCCTAGATGTTGATTCTAAACAATTTTTTTTAATAACTTTTTGTCGTATTTGCCACATGAAAGGCACTTTACCTTACAGAAAAATGGGTTCTTTGAAAATTTCCAAAGCATACTTGATTTTTCAAAACTGAAATGATGTTAGAAATTCGCCTTTAACCAAGCAGGGCTGAACCCCAAAAAATGAAAATTTAAATCGAAAATTTTTTACCTTTCACAAGAGTCGTTTCACCTATCCGGGGACACACTGTATATGAAGTTTCAATGCCACACCTTTTTTAGTTTTTGAGATATAGCTGTTAGGACTAGGGTAATAACTTTTATTTACCATAAGACCTAAATTATAAAATGTATAATACATTTTAAGTTAATACAATGGAAGGTTATCTGCTCTTGTTACCCGCGCCCCTCTTAACTCTTATACTCCCTTTGAAAAGAATAAAATATTGACTTACATATGATCCCACATTGAAACTGGATGCAATGGTCTTGTCAGTTAAATTAGGATATTTATAAACTAATAAAGCACACACATCATTGTACTCTCTAGTACTGGGATACCTATAAAAATAATGTAATTGTTAAATCATTTTGGGAACTACAATTTTGCTAAACGTGTTAGCATTAAGAATATAATAAATAGGTTTTACTTGCATTGTGTATTGAAAAACATCTTCGAATATTGTTTGAATTATTCGTCGTTTCATGCTAGACGTGACAGTGGTGAGTTTTTTAATTGAATTTTCTAGATCCGGTGCAAATTTTGGCAGCCGGTAGGGTCTCGGCAAAGTTTTTGGAGTTGACGCATCCACTATACATACATCGTCAACTTTGTCACCGTCGTCGATAACAGGTGCCGTATTGTTTCCAATAAGATCTGATGCTAGAAATAGAAATACAGTCATTTTAATTGAATTCTAATTTTAATTTCCTCATTGCTCAGTAAAAGTAGTCCTAAAAATGGTATTAAAAAGGAAAACATTTCTGCGGTCTCAAAACTTTGCACATTCGTTTGTTAAGGTTCTAGAAACGTGTATAAAAAATGCATTGTTGTTTATATTAGAAAAATTTTTTTTATATAATTTTTCTTTAATTGTTTTTAAATTTGATTTTACCTGTTTATAGAGGGGATACACCAAATTCTTTTGCTTTTTAAAATATATATACATAGCTTCAAAATTGCGTCTTGTAGAATTTTTCAAAGAAAAAAGATAAAAACCCTACTCAATGACCTTTAGGGTTATTGACATTATCCAAACGGCAAATAAAAGTCTTTAGGTACCTAAAATACTTCAGGTGAGTAATATATTTTTCATGAATTAAGAAGCAACATTAATGTGAGTAGCACCCTTAACACAATTTGAAGAAAGCGAAAAATTGAAACTGCCATACTTCAGCCAATTTCCATAGTATAAAAATAATTTAAAATCCAAATTAAAGATAATTGTGCCAGCTTTAACTTTTATTGATAAGAGCATTTGATATCTTTTTTATAGATTTTTTTCCTTTTCATAATACTATTTTAACTGGGCTATAAGGTTTAAAATTGTGTCGTATTTGTAATTAGATTTCAACAAAAGTTGTAAAAATTGAGTACTTACATGGAATTATGACGACTGTAATTTTACATTTGTTCTGCAATTCATCAATTTGTGTCTCCATCCATTCTTCATAATCGGAATTAAAGGTTTGAATTTCGAAGGCATTTGTTATGTCAAAAGCGTCTGCAATTGCTTGCGGCAATTCGCTTTTTATGCAGCGCACCAGCTTTCTTCTTTCGCCCAGAAGTACTAGACACTCAAAATCTGTAGTAGTGTCCATACCTATCATGTTTATAAATATAATGTAGTTTCCTTTGGTTACGTTTGACTTAATATTGATGAATGCTTGTGTGTGTTGAACTAAAAGTCCCACAAAAAGAAATTTTATCCGAAATGTTTTGATGAAACTTATTTAATTTTTAATACTAATATGCGTCTAATTTAATCTACTTTAATATATACACTTTTAAATCATAATTTAATTAACAATATCGTATATTGACTGTTTAATAAATATTTTGCCATTAACATTGTATGCATTAATACTAAAACGTGATTTAACTCTGCTAATTTCGAAACACATTTTTAAAGAAGAGTTGTCCTGTATTTCATATGCATCGTAATGAGAATCATAACTAACTGGAATTACTAGTTCTCCGTACAGCACCCATATCCCAGCAAACATTAAAATGTTAGTAATATGAAAAAATACTGGTACATTTTCAGTACTGCTCATATCAAATAAGAAGTACTCGTTTACTTGAAATGATCTCGAAACATACTTTAACTTCTTAACAGAAAGCAATGTAGTGCATTGCTTCCCAAAAAAATTTAAGACTGTTTCTTTCATTTCTTTGTCGTTACTGCAATAAATGTTGATGTGTTTTTGTGTTCCAATTACTTCAACACTTGTTGCTAATGCGCCACTACTATACAATTCTAAACATTTGGCAAGTTGGTGTCTATGCGATAATGTTTTCGTTACATTAATGAAGTTATTAAATTTTTTGGCGTTATTTTTGAATGTTAAATGATTGGCTTCGTACCTCATACACCACTGCAATCTTAAAGGTCCGTATTCTTGCAATAATCGGGGATAATGAATTAAAAAATGCAACTTAGGTGCAAGTTTGTTGTTAATGGAAATGTACATTTCGTGGTGCTCCTGGATTGCTTTTTCAAGCCAAATAAGCCACCTAAATTCAGTAACAGGTGATAATACGATTTTACAAATTTGCCCACATATTAAGTATAATTGCCAATATACGTTATCTTTAGGCACAATATCCCCAAAGAGATAGCCAAAAAATTTAAACAAGTGCCATTTTTCTGAGGCAGTACCATTTATGGATTTTTTTTTAGAAATAAAATCAGCAGGTAAGCCAGGATGGGAATTAATTCTATCATTGTATAGAAAATCATTTTTTTTTAATCTGCAATTTACTTCTTCTAAACTTAGGTCAGTAGTTTCTATTAACCCTCGAATAACAATTTTTAAATTCATTGGAATTAATCCTTCTAATATATCATGCATTATATCAGGAGGAAGACAAGAAATGCTACTAAAATATTTTAATTTATAAAAGGGAGATTTATGCTTAACACCGTAAGTAGAACTTAATGCAGGATCGCGTTCTACTGCCTCAATATGACGCAAATGATTTGAGGGTGTTCTAATAGTGCTGTTTGATTCTGAAAGTATATTGTTTATATCCTTATCTGATGCCAAACAATACCTGCAAAAACGCCCTTTACTAAAACACATATTAAATCCTCCTATACCATTGCTAGATAAGTTATCCCCAGATATTGTAGCAATTCCACCTAAAAGATTACTGTCAATCCATTTAATTCTAATGCCTTTTGTTTCTAAAATCTTTAGGTCGTTTATTAATGGTTTTAGTACAATATCAAACCCATACTTTTCAATATATACCCATTTCACTAACAAGGCGAGGTGAATGCTTTTTAATGAAGACAAATGATTGTTTTCAATATTGCTAATTGTGAAATAAAACGCGCATAACTTATGCAGTTTTTGTGACTTCCAATGGGATTACAAATTTCAAATTCATCCGTATAAAAATTTAAGCGTATATATGATGGGTTTTTTTTAAAAAGATCATGATTTTGAAAATGTGTGCCGGACTCGTAACTATCTAAAATATTAAAAGAAGAGCATTTTCTATTGTAACTTGTCCATACATCCTCATTGTTCAAGTAGTTTTTAATCGTGTCTAAAATCGGGACATAATGTAAAACTTGCTTTTTTTTCATAGTTACGCCGTGCCCTAGCACATGCTCTTGTGGAGCTATAAAATTATTTTCTTTTAGAAAGGCTGCCTCGTCCGCTTTTGAAATATTAAACATAACGTTAAAATTGGCAAACAAATTTAACATTCCACTTTCTTGTTGAGTATTAAAATTCAACAACTTACATTTTACCCTAACAATTTTTTCTATATGAGATGCTAGTACTTGAAGCAAATCCTTAACCCTCAAAAAAACTTTCTTTGCTATAGCCCTTGATAACGAAAACTCATGTTGCAGTTGTAATTTAAGTAGTAACAGCTGGTTAATAAATTCATTGGCAAACTCGTTATTTTCGTTATCAATGTTATCAGAGGGCAGGAAACTATTAGAGTCACAAATATTATGAATATCCTGATTTATAAGAGGATTATTTAAATACTTGGGCTCACTCACATTACTTTTAATTTTTTTTGTCGAAAGACGTTTTCGATATGAATGAACAAGAGATTTGTGATTTTTGTAACAGTGAATAACGTACGACGATACGCGCTGATACAATTTTTGGCAACCATCAATATTACATTTAATATTGCACTGTTTTAAGTGAGAGTGCGCAAATTTCATGTGCTGAAGAAATTGTTGAAAATGCAAAAAAACTTTTGAACACACACAGCATTCATACATATTTACAGTCAAATATACCTGAAAATCTTTTTTTCAGTATTTTTATAGTAATAATAATTGTTAAAGACTTACCTGCACTGTCAGTTGGTACAAAAAGTAAATGGGGCGCTGTATAAATGGTACTGCTACTGCACAATATTTTTCACTTGAAGCCTGTGAGGGTGTGAGGTAAAAGTGTCGTTATAGCAAAACGTTTGCCAAACCGAAGAAGTGGTAAAATCTACCGCTTCGACAAATGTAGTACGTCAGAACCGTTTTAAGTGATCAGAAAATAGTAATAATGGAAAGAGATAGATGTATTTAGCAGGACATGACGTTAAGACCAACACCGAAGTTGATAGAAATTTCCAGTTTTGAGGATCCAGAGATAATCTTTAGCCTAGACCGTTTCTTAGAAAAACAGCTTTCTCTAGAGCTTATTTGGCGGAAATATTTATACAGGGGTGCACAGCCGCAACCTGCGGGCCATGTGCGGCCCTCCATTGATTCGTAAGCGGCCGCATTCCAATTTTCCGTGAACTACGACATTAGATTTTTAAATAAAGTTCTTCATAATATTGGTTTAAATATCGCAACGCGTCAATAAAATGGAATTTTATAACATGTCCAGGGCTTGAGTAGACACTGATGGCGACAGAGCGCCGCGGGGGTTGTCTCAAAGTTGGCCCTGGTCAATACCAGATGTTCTTCAGCTGGCATTGTACTTGTCCACGTCGCAACATCAATCGCCACTGTGTTCAAGATATCATGAGAATCTTTGATAGCTGCATTTTAGGAACGTTTTTCAGATTTTCAAAGGGTGAAACCACTTGTAGATTTATTTAGTAACCCTTTCGCTGTTTTGACTGAAAATACTCCAGAGTCACTTCAGCTTGAATTGATTGACATGTAAAATGACGAAAATATCCGTAATAAATTTCACGAAGATGATTTATTAAACTTTTATCGCTGTCTGGATAAAGACAATTACAAATTTTTGTTAGAATATGCTTTGAAATGCGGAAGCTTGTTCGGGTCAACGTACATTTGTCAGCAAACCTTTTCAGTTATAAATATCTGCAAATCAAAAAATTATGAGCCTGATGTAAAAAAAAGTTTCTTAGATGCAGTGTCACGCATCCAAGTAGATTAAAAATGAAATGACATGTTTTCGTCTCTTTTTTATATGTATTATGTATATATAAAAAATATACTATTCTTGTGGTGTTTTATTGTCCCTATCTTAACTTGTGCTGCTCTATACTAAAACTCAAATAAGAATGCAGTTTTCTTAGTCGGAAAATAAATAACAACTAGTGTTGATTATAAACGATTTATTATTATACAGTGACCGCAACAAAGTCGGCATAATATGGGAAAAAAATTATTTTTGATTTTTTCAAAAATCTTTTTACGTCAATAATTTGTGCTTGTCTAAAAACCATCATATATGCCAGTGATTTCTACCTATTCAGAAAATGATGTTTTTCAAAATTGAGAAAATCCAAAAAGTGCTATTTTTTAGAAATTAAGTAAGATTTCAATGAGATATTTTTAGAGTGTGTTAATTTTAGCTAATTGAACACCCACAAGGCCAGAAATTCCTATTTTTTAACTTTAGCTAAAAATTAGTTACTGTTGCAAAAATCCTGTAAATGTCCTTTTTTTAGAACATGTAAATTGGATGAAGAAAAATCTCATTTTTTCTATAGCACATGTTAAAGTGTGCTTTTATCAACTCAAAACAAAAGGTCAAGTTTTACTTTAACAGCAAGTGTAGATAAAGTAGCACTTTAACATCAAGGATAGATAAAGTAATTTAATTTTCTAACTTTTGTTTAAATTAAATATGACAGCTCCGTATTATCGTAGCAACCCAATCTAGCTACTAACATTTTGAAATGTGATTGACTGTCCTTATTTTCTTTTGAAATTGTTAAAGTTCTTGCTATAGAAAAAAAATATTGTATTATACACGACGATACAGTTATTTCTATCCACTCTTGAATCATTAACGTCTCAACTTCGTCTCGACGTTAAACGATTCACTCGTGGATAAAATTTAACTTTATCGTCTTGTATAATAAATTACTATTAGACAACTGTAAAAGAACATTTAAACGATTTTTGTAAAAATAATTTATTGTAGGGCTAGATTAGAGTTTCTAGAAGCCATTTAAATAGATATTAATAAGAATTGAAAAATATTTCTCTTAAAGAGCGCCTTACATAAAAAACGTAAAAATTACGCAAACATACTACTTTTCGGTAAATAATAAAAACTCTGAAGAAGGAACTACCGTTTTGTATTATTTTTTCCAATTACAAATCTTTAAAGTCTTCAAATAAAAAAAAATTGTAATATTAAGTCTGAGTATGTGAAATTTAGCAAAATATTTAAAAAATTGAAAAATTCATTTTTACCCAAAATTTAAAAAACATTGGTGTTTTCTGACCTTGAAATTGTTCAGTTAACTAAAAATTACACACTCTAAAAAAATCTCATTAAAATCTTACTTAATTTCCGAAAAATAGCACTTTCTCTATTTTGACAATTTCGCAAAACGCCTTTTTCTAAATAAGTAAAAATCACTCGATATATATAATAGGGGCTAAATAGGTTTTAGACAAGCAGAAATTATTGACGTAAAAAGTTTTTTGGAAAAATCAAAAATAAAAAATTTCCCCATTTTATGCCAACTTTTTGGCGGTCACTGTATAATGGAAAATCTTATTATGACTTATCTTACATTAAAAACTGCATTATTGTTGGTGCAACCTAATATCCGAGTAATCGAATATTCAATTATCCGGATAAAAATATTCGATTACTAGAATAAAAATATGTATCCGGATAACTCTTCTACAATGGTCAAATCATAATTATTTTAGTATTTAAGGTAGAGCTGTTGAAACAAAACAAAAATATCCGTTGTTTTGTTTCAACAGCTCTACCTTTAATACTAAAATAATTATGATTTGACGATTGTAGAGGATAAACAGTGGCAATAAAAAGTACTTTCAGTTTTTAATATCTTTAATAATAAAGCCAGAAAACGATAAAAACGAAAATACAAAATTTCGTTTTTTTCGGATATCATCAGAAACATAAAAAAACTCAAATTTCTTGATATCATATTACTAAGTGTCCGATTATGTAGCTTTGTTCCAACTTAACCGTCTTTCTCTCTTACGGTTTTCAAGTTTCTTGATACCTCAAGGTATAATAAAAAACTTAGGAAGCTATTATTAGTCCTTTCTGACCACCTTGAAGTATAACTTTCAACCTCACAAAAACCAGTAAAAGCAAACGGTAAGGTGAAAAATGATACCTGGATAGTAAACTCTAAAGGAACCTTAAAGTATAATACAAAACTTATAAGGCTATTATTATACCTTTGTTACCACCTTGAAGCAAAACTTTCTACCTCGCAGAAACCAATAAAATTATACCGTAAGGTAGATAATTGTACCTTGACATAGAAAACCCTAAAGATAGCTCAAGGTATAATACAAAACTTACAAGGCTATTATTATACCTTTTTACCACCTGGAAGCAAAACTTTCTACCTCGCAGAGACCAATAAAATTATACCGTAAGGTAGATTATTGTACCTTGACATAGAAAACCCTAAAGATAGCTCAAGGTATAATACAAAACTTACAAGGCTATCATTATACCTTTGTTACCACCTTGAAGCAAAACTTTCTACCTCGCAGAAACCAATAAAATTATACCGTAAGGTAGATTATTGTACCTTGACATAGAAAATCCTAAAGATAGCTCAAGGTATAATACAAAACTTACAAGGCTATTATTATACCTTTTTACCACCTGGAAGCAAAACTTTCTACCTCGCAGAAACTAATAAAATTATACCGTAAGGTAGATAATTGTACCTTGACATAGAAAACCCTAAAGATACCTAAAGGTATAATGCAAAACTTACAAGGCTATCATTATACCTTTGTTACCACCTTGAAGCAAAACTTTCTACCTCGCAGAAACCAATAAAATTATACCGTAAGGTAGATAATTGTACCTTGACATAGAAAACCCTAAAGATAGCTCAAGGTATAATACAAAACTTACAAGGCTATTATTATACCTTTTTACCACCTGGAAGCAAAACTTTCTACCTCGCAGAGACCAATAAAATTATACCGTAAGGTAGATTATTGTACCTTGACATAGAAAACCCTAAAGATAGCTCAAGGTATAATACAAAACTTACAAGGCTATTATTATACCTTTGTTACCACCTTGAAGCAAAACTTTCTACCTCGCAGAAACCAATAAAATTACACCGTAAGGTAGATAATTGTACCTTGACATAGAAAATTCTAAAGATACCTAAAGGTATAATGCAAAACTTACAAGGCTATCATTATACCTTTGTTACCACCTTGAAGCAAAACTTACTACCTCGCAGAAACCAATAAAATTATACCGTAAGGTAGATTATTGTACCTTGACATAGAAAATCCTAAAGATAGCTCAAGGTATAATACAAAACTTACAAGGCTATTATTATACTTTTTTACCACCTGGAAGCAAAACTTTCTACCTCGCAGAAACTAATAAAATTATACCGTAAGGTAGATAATTGTACCTTGACATAGAAAACCCTAAAGATACCTAAAGGTATAATGCAAAACTTACAAGGCTATTATTATACCTTTGTTACCACCTTGAAGCAAAACTTTCTACCTCGCAGAAACCAATAAAATTATACCGTAAGGTAGATAATTGTACCTTGACGTAGAAAACCCTAAAGATACCTCAAGGTATAATGCAAAACTGGAAAAGCTATATCATTATACCTTTCTTACAATCTTGAAGTATGCCAAAATACCTTACTAACCAAAAGAGGTTGAAACGGTGGAATAAATACCTTAAGGCATTCTAATACACCTCCGAATAAGTGTTATACCTCTGAAGGCAAGTTAAAATACCTCTCAATTCCATTTATACCTTTTTTCAACCTTTAAAAATTACAGTGTAGTGTTAAGTTACAATTACTGATTCAGGCTTGTAGAGATTTAGAAAATATTTTTTTGTGGTTAAACCGTTTACCCAACTAAAATTTTGTAAGAGAGGAAATAGCTTCTAAATTAAAGTAGCTACCCACAAAAGAGACATTGGTAGTGATTATAAAGGCGGTTACAAAAATATGGATGGATAATTTATTGTTACAAGGTTTTGAAACACCCTTTAATTTTAGAAATTAGGGTTAATTTCACGAAAACCTATAGTTTACTGGTACAAACGAATGGGCAAAACATGAATAATATCTATCAAAAAATTTTCGACAATCTTGAAAAAAATTTAAAAAGCTAATCATTTTTGAAGACCTCTAGCGGCTAAACTATGCAACTTTGTATATATAAGTAAGTTGAGTTAAATAATCATATTTTGGGCCAAGGAACTTGTGGTCTTTCGTTGTACACGTATTTTCCGGACACTTTGAATATAGTATATACAGGGTGTTTGTAGATCGCTAGATAGCTCGTAACTTCGTTAATAATATAATTATCGGACAGAACTTTATTTTGCTTTAAATGCTAGTATACAGCCTACAACTTGACGTAAAACAATTTAAGCCTCCTATTTTTACGTAGTAATACACAACTTTGGCTTTTTAAATAAAACACCCTGTATATTATTAGATATATGAAATCAGCGCTCAAAGTGCTTTATGATAGCACTCTTAAATTTTGGAACTTGTTATTTTTCAAAATTGAAATGAAAGTCTAGAATTTGACGTTTCTTGATCACTCAAAAAATTATCCGCTGATATATCTTCCTACAAGGTATTCAAGTTAATATTTTAAGCAAATGTGATTTTTATTAGAAAAAGTCAATATTAGTGTTCTCTTACTATATAAATTACATAGTTTGTTGCTAGATTTAGTGAAAACTAATTTGAAAAAGTAGTTGGGTTCATTGAATAGTCCCTCATGTCCATTGCGCTTAGGATTAGGACTGCTAGCGCACTCGTCCTAATCGAACCTAAGCGCAATGGACATTCGTAATACCACAGCAAAAATATTCAGTAATAATAGCACTAGAGGTCAAAATATTGCCTACAATAATTTTTGCGATGCAGCTACCGGTTTCTGTGGCGACGAAAATAACAACGAATGCTTGCACGGGTCGTTATTTTCTAAAGCAACAGAAACGAGACAATCTGAAGAGCAAAAAGTGTCGGCAATATTTTGACCTAGAGTCCTATTCGTCTTGACAATTTAAATTATTGAAAATGGTCAATAAAAATACTCCTAACACTAAAATTATAAATTCACAAAACTAGTGGTCTTTTTCATTAGAAAATAGTTACAGAAATTTTTTTTACATATAATCTTATAAGAGCATTAATTCTTTCCGGAAATTTTTTTGAGTGCGTTCCAACAACGTCGTAATAATTTGCCCGAGCGGGACGCAAGGGCAAATTAGGACGTTGTTGGAATGCACGAAAAATAATTTCCGGATATGAATTGATGCTCGAATGCAGATTCGGTAAAAAAAATCGTAACGACACAAACCCTAAAAAAAGTAATGTCTACCTACAAAAAATTTCCAAGAAATTTTGTTGTTGTCTTGGTTACGGCTCGTGAACTAATTTTTCTATTGGTCATTAATGAGTGTCATACGATTTTCGCTGAAATAAAGCTCCTCGAAATATTGTCACCAAAATAATAATCGTTCGATTGGTAGTTTATTTTTAAATTGCAGAATGCCATTGGTTGACAATGACACCAGTTAAATTGTCGACATAACTGACCATTCACAGTATTATAAGTGAATATAATTTCAATCTTTCAATAGTACATTATAGTTGTAAAAAAATGTTATCTGTGCACTAAAATCGTCAACTACACGTACTTGATACAAAAATAACTGTTTCGATTTTCAAAAATGAATTTCGATGTGAAAGCACACTGAGGGGGAAATATATTTTTCAGATTACATCCGCCCCGTCTGTCTACCTTCTAAAGATTTCCCTGCCTTAACAAGTGAGGTAGAAGTGGTCGTTGCTGGTTGGGGAATAACAGAAAAACGTATGTTTTTGAACAATTTAAACATAAGATTTCCAAAATCTTCTTCTAATATTTTTCTTTTTTTAGGGAACTATTCTCGAACTTTAGCAATAGTAACGGCCTTATTATTCATAGAAATGTAACATTTTTCAACAATACTAAATTATTTACAACTATTCCTTGAACGTTGCAAAAAAACATAAATTACACCCATCTTGCTTTCTTAGTTATTGTCATAACACCCACTTCAGTACCTTTCCACTAACTATTTTGAAATCAATTTATTTTATAAATAAATGTTAATGAAATTCCATTTACAGATTCTCAATCCGACGTACTTTTAAAAGCAACGTTACATGTGCTGACGAACAATGAATGTCTTGAAAAGATTCAAAAAACAGAGGGAATTCATGGAACTGAATTTTGTGCTGCTCACGTAGATAGCGATGCTTGTGGGGGAGATTCCGGAGGGCCGCTTATGAGCAGTTTCAAAGATTATCGCTCTAATTGCTTCCAACTAGGAATTGTAGAATCTGGCGGCAGCTGCAGCAGTTTTGGAGCAACAGCTACTATTTATACTCGCGTTTCTTCTTTTGTTAATTGGATTATCGAACAGATAACTCCACAATCAGGTTAGTGATTATTTTATTGACAAAAGTTTAACACTTTCACCACTAGAGAAATCGCACGTCTGCTCTTATTTAAAAATGTAAAAAATGTTCATATCAGCGAATTAAGTAGATTATGATTTCAAATATATGAGATGATATACCCATTAAAAAATAACTATAAAATATGTAGATATAACGAAACATCTACAGAATGTCCCAGCTACAGCAACTAATTTAAAAAGTGCGCCTTTTAGGATCTGTATACATTTAATTTAGTACGCTCCAATTCTGAACGGATAGATCACGAATGCTGGAAAAGTATTGCCAAAAAAAATTAGGTAGTTAAAACAAACATCGTAAGCTTAATTCTTTGACTTTTTTAATTTATAAGTAAAATTAAAGTTATCTTATTAAGATTTTCAGTTTGATAAATAAAAATCTTATTGTCGTAACATTTGTTTAATAATTAATAATGTATACAATTTTTAAACGTTTGGCTAATTATGTTGGCTTCATCAGTAATACAAGCAAAAAAAAATAATTTACGAGTGATAAAAGTTTTGATTTACATGGTTGATATTTGTGGTTGAAATGATATATTACGACATGTTTAATATTAAAAATTTATTGATAAACAATTCTTCAACCAGAAATGTCAACTATGTAAATGAAAACTTTAATCACTTGTGAATTTTTCTCTTTTGCCTTGTATTACTGATGAAGCCAAAATTATTGGCGAAAGATTTAAAACATTTTATACATTATTAATTATTAAAAAAATGTTACGACAATAAGATTTTTATATATCAAACTACAAATCTTAGATAACTCTAATTTTCACTTATAAATCTCCTTTTAAACTTATTAAAACAAAAATGTGTAAGCCATGAATCAATCAAAGGAATACGCAAACGAATACAAGGTAAGAGCAAGAAAAGCAAAACAAATTTAGAAGTAGAAGCTAGAGCAAAGAGTTTTGTACAAAAAACTTGAAGAGATGGAAGGTAAAGACAATACAAACTAATGAGATTATTTTATCAACAAGTAAAGATACCCAAACAGGATATTGCCCACACAAGATGCAAATCTAGGATAAGGAACGGAAAAAGTGCTACACAGATGAGCCGAATATTATTGAAACTATTAAATGTCAATAAATATAGCGAAAGCGATGTAGATGCACACCTCCAACTCAACCAAAAGGAAAGAATAGCGGAATATGCGGTTGAAGAGATCAAGAAATGAAAAAATAAGAATAACGGAAGACCTGGTAAGGACAATATATCAAATAGAGATGATCAAATGTCGAGGGGATCAGCTAACTGAATCAATACACTACAATACAATGAACGAGGAAGTACCCCAAAAACGGACAAAAGCAAGAATTACGCCCATGTATAAGATAGCGAATAAACCCATTGGGGGAGCTACAAGGGAATAACGCTGCTGGATGTCACCTGCAAAATTTTAGCAAGTTAGATCAAACATAAATTAAATGAATATATGCAGCCTGATCTTGGTGAATATCAGAGAGGATTCAGAAGAGACCGTTTGACAATAGATTCATTTTTTTCGCTTACCATATGTGAAAATGAGTCATATTAACCCTAAAAATATGACCGAAAGTAATGTTTATCATCCCTTGGGCCGCTAAACTCATAACAATACCATTTTGTAGTTTTTCACAATCTACACACCTTTGACTTTCATTTGCGTACTTGGACGTTTTACATAATTTTTTGTTAAATGTCAGATTAAATCAAAGTTTGGAATCAAAACAAACAACAAAAGTGTTACTACTTAAGTTTCTTAATAAATTTTGTTTGCATTTATAAAATTAAATATTTTCTTATATTTTTCCTATTTTGTTTTGTTTAACGCTAGACGAAAAACAGTTGTGTGCCAAACGCTTCGCTCGCTCGGGCAGCTAATACTATCGGGCTGCTAATGTTCGTTTTTTGCCCTTGTGACACAATATACTAAAACGATTCATATGATTATGTAAACGGGAAACAGCTATCTAAATCCATAGAAGACCTAGAAATCTCCAAAGAATTAGTTCGAATGCTGCAACTGCCTCTTTCAGGCATATGCAATAGAATGAGATCTCACGGTACCAGAAAAATTTAGTATAAATAGTGGGAGATTATTAAACACACACAAGGATTTAAGAAATTCTCAAATACCAGTTTTGGGTACATTCGTGTCTATACAACAGCCAAGATAGGAAGGCGAGCCAAGTAAACAAACGCACTTGGTCGGTGAATATCACGTGATAGAAAGGCGTTCTGTGGTTGGCCGTTTCGAAGAGAAAGTTGAACACCGTTTATACGCGTTGTTACACCAGAGGAGGAATGAGCGTTGTTTTGTTGTGCGGTAATTTCTTTTACGGCAACATGCGACGGAAGTTTACGTAAAATGCGCACCGTGTGAAACTGGTTTAGCGTGCACCGAGAACTGTCAGAATCTTTGTTTACATCGCTCGCATTCGTACCTTGGCTCAACTATAGTTAATCTTTAATCTTAGACAGCTTAACGCATGACGTTATGTTACTTACTTCCTAAAGAAACTAGATTTTGATGGCCTGGCAGCAAGTCAAGTAAGGTCTCAAATAGACCCAGATGAAAAGGGGTACAGTTGAGCTCATCGCTAATCCTAATATGCAATAAAATAAACAGGCCAACTCATCACCGCTAATTGCAGTAAGGTCACTAAATCACGTTAGCTACGCTAACACCGGTAAGGAAACTCCGCGTTATTTATGTCAAACCAAACTCGTTTTTGTCAGTGGCGTGCCCAATCAGTTTATAGGTTATAACAGAAATGAATTGAAGTTTGTGTACCTAACGTGAACGCAATAAATAAATATTACATAAAGAATTATTTGTAAACGTTTTCCACCTCAAAAGAATTAATTATCACAAATATAAAGCTTTAGCGAATATTTTGTACCGCTCGCTGCATGCCAATACTTCGGTACCTCACATACACGTAAATGATGCATGACGTCTAGTGGTCTATCTATTTCTTTCAACTACTTCTCCCGTTTTATGCTATTTCTTGGTCCTTAATTTGCAATAAGTTATTCATTAAGTATTGCTAAATATTGCAGTTTAAATTACCTTCAGGAACTTGAAACAGCGTATACCCTTTTATGCTGTTGTTCAGGCAACCTCTAACGCAGCAAATGAAAACCATAATGCTATTAAATATAAATACGTTTTGACAAAATTCGTCGGAAGAACTAGGAAATCCGAGATTACAATCATCTCTTCAGGTCATAATTAAGGTAAATGATCTGTAATCGTGAAAAATTACCTTTGATATTTCTCCAGATCTTCAAGTTTCAGGGTCAGTAGACGAAACACATTTTAAATTGCGGTTAAAAACGATCATCTGCCTAACTTACAACCTAGAGAAAGGATTGTGGCATCTCATTCGAAGGATATATTAATAATAAGAAAAAATATTTATGCCCTTACTAGTAGCGCCTATGGTAAATTTGACATTGACAAACTCGCACAAAGCAACCACTAATAGAGGAGTTTCTTAAATGCACGCAGAGTTTTAGATTGAAATCTCTGTAGCACGTCTACATTTGAGAAACTGGAGCATCCCCACAGTTCGATACCATACGTCCATATAGGTTTGATGATTGTCTTATAAAGTAGAATCTTGTTTTCATGAAAGGCGGGAGTTTCTACCCATAAGCCAGTAAAGTTTTTTGACCTTTAAGTCCATTTCTTTTCTTTTCTTGCTGATGTGTGTTTTCCATGTAAGCTTGCTATCCATGTGCATACCCAGATATCTCGCTTCTCTGGACTGCTGCACCTCAAGGCCATTAATTGATATAGGTGGACATTGCTGTCTTTTCAGGGCAAACGTGACTTGAACGGATTTTGATTCGTTGACCTTTAAACGCCAATTTGTCAACCAATTACTGACAGAGCTTATATGATCTTGTGCATAATAGCTTGCTGTTTGTGGGTCTTCATGGCAGGAGAGAATAGCGGTATCATCCGCAAAGGTTCCTACTACAGTGTTTTCAGATGTGGGTAGGTCTGCAGTATAAATTAGATAGAGCAGAGGTCCAAGAACACTACCTTGCGGAACACCGGAGTTTATTGGCATAATATCTGATACTTCACAACCGGACTTTACTTGAAAGTAACGATCTGCGAGATAGGACTTAAGAAGAAGGAAATACTGGTGAGGAAAGGATTTTTTAACTTTGAATAGTAGCTCTTGATACCAGACTTTATCGAAGGCTTGTTGAGCATCTAAAAAGACTGCACAGCAGTATTTCTTGTCTTCCATTGCTTTGTTTATTACGTCAACTAAGCGATGGCATTGTTGGATGGTAGAATGCTCATGCCTGAAACCGAACTGGTGATGTGGTAATAACTCTTCTAAAAAAGTATCGTCGTGTCTTCTTTTGAGAATTAATTTTTCTAACAATTTGGAGATCACTGATAGTAAACTGATGGGTCTATAAGAATTCACCTCATTTGGTGGCTTCCCTGGTTTTAATATCATAAAGATTTGAGCAAATTTGAGTTGCGATGGCCAGTAAGTCAGACGAAGAATTGCATTAAAGAGTATGGTTAGCAAAGTAATACCTTTTCTAGGCAGTTCTTTTAGTGCCTTTCCCGTTATAAGATCATAGCCGGGTGCTTTTTTGTTATTCAGATATTTTATTTCTTGTACTATTTCTTGAGGTGAAAAGGCCTTGATGGGTAATGATAGTTGTAGGGGCGCTGTTAGATATTCTTCCACTTCCGCATTGGCTTCATTTGAATAAGGATTAAACACTTCTGCTAGGTATTGAGCGAAAACATTGGATTTCTCTAAGTCCGATCTTGCCCACTGTTCCGTTTGGTTTCGTATAGGAGGTATGTGGATCTGCGGGCGTTTGAAACTTTTAGCTGCTTTCCAAATTGAGTTATCATCTCTTCTTAGTGTGCCAAGGTATGTTTCAAATTCTTGATTTTTTATTTCCCTTACTTTTCTTTTTAAGAGGTTGCTCAAATGGTTATATATTCTTCTGTCGATAATATTATGTGTGCGTTGCCATTTGGCCCTTGCTTTACGCTTTTGAGCGACCAGTCTCTTGACTTCTAGCAGAACGTTTACTAACGTTTTACGCATGCGTTCGGTGGAGGGAGTGGCGTGTCATCCCGCTTTTTGTAAAGTTTGAATCAGATGATTTGTAGTTCTCTCCAGTTTTTCCGTCGTTTTTAATCTAACATTAGTTTCTAGGTTTTGATCAACATATTCTCGAAAAACATCCCAATCTGTACGCCGAGTAAATATTACAGGGTGGTTTTCTTTTATAATAATGGTAGTACTAAGAGTGGCGATGATCGGCGAGTGGTCTGATGATAAGTCATAGGAGGGCTCAACATGAGCATAGTTATTTGCGATACCATTGGCTATAAAGAAATCCAATAAGTCCGGAATTTTGTTTGGATCGCTTGGCCAGTATGTTGGAGTACCCGGGGACATGTGTAAATAGTTTCTTTCGGCAATAACGCTGAATAATTCTCTACCCCTTGTAGTTATCAGCCGGGATCCCCAGTGGGTATGTTTGGCGTTGTAGTCTCCTCCTACAAGAAACCTGGGTCCTAATGTATCAAAGAATGGAAATAATTTGTCTTTTGTAAATCGATGTCTAGGAGGACAATAGACTGCTGAAATAACGAAGAGACCAGATAGACCTTCAATTTTTATTGTTGTAGCCTGCAAAAATTCGTCCTGGTGTTTTTCTAGTTCATGATGACTGATAGTTTGTTTTATAATGATCGCTGACCCACCGTGTGCAGTGCCATCGGGATATTCTGTGTGGTACACTTCATAGTAGGGTATTCTAAGATAAGATCTTTCTGTGAAATGAGTCTCTGATATAAGCATGATATCGATTTTGTTTAGGTTTAGAAATGTTGATAACTCGTCTTTGTGTTGGATCAAGCCATTGGCATTCCATAAGCCTATTCTTAAAGAAGCAGCCATTATGATGTTATCTTATTAATGACAGTGGTGAGCATAGACAATATCATACTATTTTGTTGAAGTAACTGGTTAAAAAGATTTTTGAATTCGTCCAAAAACTTGGTTAAAGACGTGTCAAAACTTGTTGGTGAGTTTTGAGATATATTTGTAGGAAGTATGGTGGGATTAATATTTGTTTTAAGGGCATCAGCATATCTTGGACTTTGGTAAATCGGAGCCGAACGGTTTTGATTGTTCGTTTGTCTCGTTCTTTTCTGTAATTCTTGATAGATCATGCATCCTTTATAATTCGCAGGATGGGGTCCTCCGCACAATGCACATTTGGCAGGTGTGTCTGGTGTTTTCTTACACGTTAGCGTGCCATGCGCCCCTCCACATTTCACACATGCAAATGCTCGATGACAATACGCCTTTGTGTGATTATACGATTGACACCGAGTATACATTGTACCAGTTCGACCTTTTTACGTGGAGGTTCGACATGAATGGACATATTTTGTAAATATTTAAGGTTATAAATTTGTTTATTATTGTCGGCTGGTTCTAAATCAACGAAGAATAGAGGCAAGGGGTCTTTTGACACCCTACTTCTTATATTGTGTATATTTCTAGTTATAAAGCCGTGTTGGTGTAGTTCCTCCTTAATGTCGTTCACCGGTACTGTGGGATGTAGATGCTTTATAACTACACGATAAGCTCGTGGTTGCTTAAATTGGTATGTGTGGTATTTAATATTTTTTTCTTGTAAGTATTTGCTTAGTTTGCGATAGTTTTCAGGCGTGTTAACATTAATTTTGACCTCATTATTCGCCATTGATTTCGAATTGTAGTCTGTTGGTAGGATTATAGAACTTAAACTTTTAACCATATCCGGGTAATTTTTAACACCTTGAATAAATATTGGAGGAGGTTTTGGGGTATCAACAGTGGGAGTCTGAGTTTTATCTGTCGCAACTTCTGTCTCTTGATTAGATAGAGCTGTAAATCTGTTTGCATGTGGTGTAGTAATGCTAGATGAGGGGTCTAGTGTTGTTTTTGTTGGTTCTTGCTTTCTTTTAAACTGTATTTGAGTTGCACGTTTACGCTTAATTTGGCGTACTTTTTGCCAGCTATTTTCTTTATTTATCACTTCATCATCTGAGTCGGTGTATACTTGCATGTCTTGTGTGTCTTGCATTGCTGCGTAGTTTTGATTTTGTAATTTTGTTGGGGGCAATTGGGGAAACTGCTGTTGATAATTAATTATAGATGAGGAAGGATTTTGGGATAAATGGAGATTATTTGCGAATTGCGATTGTTGGGGTAAACCTAGAACAGGTGCAGGAGTGGGTTGTTGATAACAGAAACCGCTTTGATAGTGATTTGGCATGTGATTAAAAGTAAAGCCAGGCATTATGCCTTGATATCCGCTGCCGGCGCCTGGGCCAGGCCCCGCAGGCTGCATGTTTTGTTTTTCAGTATCGAAATTCGATTTATGATGCTTGATGGGCACAATAAAATAAATAATTGTTGACTTATCTGGTATGTAAGCTGACCGACGACCTTACGGGATTTATCAACTGCACTTGCGAATCCAGCGAGCGTGGCTAACAGCATTTTAACTGAGCGCCTGAAAAATGTAATAGAACAAGCCTTGGAGGACGATCAGAATGGGTTTAGATCGGGAAGAGAAACAAGAGATGCCTTACATACGATTAAGCAGATAATTGAAAAAACAACAAAAGCTAACAAAACAATATGTGCCTGTTTCATTGATATATTTAATACGTTAGATTCAGTAATAAGGAATGACATAAGGAAGCTCATGGGTAATCGAAACGTAAATAAAACTTAAGAAGATGTATAAGAAACATGCACAATACAACTATTAATTATGTAAGAGATAATAAAAATACGTCACAGACATTCGAAACATACTCTGGAACTCTAAGCCGATATCTGTTTACAGTAGTGATGGTTGAAATAATTAAAAAATATAAAAGTAAGATAAAAGACGCCACATGTGGATTCTACCAGATGGAAAGAATAACAATAAACCGTTTACTTTTACCTGTTGGCTAACAAAGAAAATGACCTACAACATAATCTACTGATTTGGAAAGAAGAACTCCTGAAGCATGGATTAAGCATAAATATGGACAAAACGAAAACAAAGGCAATATCGAGAAAACAAAGGAATACTTGAGATTAAGATAGAGCAAGATATAATACAACCAGTAGGGCAATTTAAATATCTAGGAGCCGTAGAATGGTAAAATGAAAGCAGAAGTGGACAAAAGAATAAAAGGTACCACCAAATTATATTTTGTACTAAATAAACAGATAATAAATAAAAAAAATATCAAAAACAAAAATAATAATGTATAATACATTATACATACCAACATTGACATATGGTTCAGAGATTTGGACCTTGAGCAAACAACAGAGAAGAAAGCTCCAGGTAATCAAAATGAAGATACTTAGAAGAATAGCAAGACTAAAATTACTAGATAAAGTGAACACATAAGAAGACTATGGGTAAAATAGGTAGAACATAGAATCATGAATGCTATGAGATGGTTTGAACGTATAGTTAGAATGGCAACAGCAAGGACAGCGAAAAATGTGTGGAAAATGGGAAGAACAAGAAAGAAAGGAAGAAGCAGACCTAGGCGAAAATGGAATGACGAAATAGCAAATTACCGGAAAAGGATGGGAGTGGATTGGCGCAGGGCGGAAGAAACGGTAAGAGACAGAAAACTATGGAAGAAAAAAATTGATTAAATGTAGCATAGACAAACCTAATCCCAACACTGGCAGTAGCCGGTAGAAGAGGAACCGTTTATGTATGTATGTAGGTCAGTAAATATGTAAATATGTGTGAAATCCATATCTATGAGTCCGATAGTCACACTCGCCCTAAAAATTCGATAATAAGTAATTACCTCACACAAGATACACATTTTGAGGAAAATACTGAAAACCGTTTCTTGTGCATTCATTGTTAACTTTGTCGTGTAATAAATACCAAAACTATTAGTCCTACGGAGAAAGTTAATCGAACATACACTGTAGCAAATTTTAGCCCTTTCAAACTCTGCATCAATTCTTAAGATGGCGTCGATGGGCGCCGAGATATTTGAATAAAAATGTTTTCAACCTTTTTTTTAAGATGACGGCGAAGGCTATTCGTATAACTTTCCGACAACTCAACTTTACACTCACCGATAGCCCCCCTAACAAACCACAAAAGAGCATTCACGGCGGGTGACTGTTGGGAATTTCACTATACCGACTGTACTAAAATGGTCGCTCTCGAAAGTAATACGTCGACAGGATGTGCCAAAGTAAACCAGCAAAGGAATTTTTCTAAATAGTCTGTATCTCATTATGTTTCATTATGGGCCGATCGATATGTATCTAAGCCATTGAGGCCTGAGGCTTGATGAATTATCCCCTTCCAATGTTTTCTGCCTTTTGCCTGCTGTTTCCAGTTGTTTATGTCTATGGATCTTCGGTCTTCTTTCACTTGATTTATCCATCTTATCTTGGGTCTTCCTCTTTCTCTTTCTGTAACCAGCTTGATGAACAACAGACTGGCTGAGAGGAGGATGGTTTGAGTTTCTTGCCCTAACAGGTCTTAAATATTCGGAACTTTAGCATAGTCGTGTAGTTAACTGTGCGTCTTTGAGGCTTATTGGGAGTGTGATGCGAGAGCCATGTGGAAACGTTCCTTTTCGGCCTTCTGGAGTCGTCTGTTTTGTTACTTCATAAATATAAGCGTTTCACGTGTAATAAAACTTGAAATTCAGTTCACACTACGTTGAGATATCGTAGAACTGTAAGATTCGATTGATACCAGAAATTATCAGCATCGCACCAAATTACCAATCGTCGCTTTGAGTTGCAATCACCATCCTGTTTTTTTCTGAGCCCAAAGTTGGGTCGAGGTTCTTCCTGGCCGTCTTTGCTTGCTGACCGTCAACAATATAGGTTGCCCTCAAGCTTGGAGCAACCACTATTAACCCAGTTCTTCCACAAAAATAGCGGTCACCCCGTTAATAGAAAGAAATTAAGGGAAAGAATCAACCGGTTCGGTCTATTTCAAATTATGAATCAATTCACAAGAGTAACAGTCAATAGTAGTACAATGCCTGATCTTATCATAAAAAATTATAAGGAACTACAATTTGGAGTTCCTTTCACACCAAAAATTACTGATCATTCAATGATAACGGTAGATCTTCAGGACAAGTTAGACATAAAAAGAGGTAATTGGAAAAGATTTAGTCAATTCAAAAACTTTAACGATATAACATTTCAGTTTGATTTAAATAAGTTGGATTGGGATCGTAGGATTACAGATATGGATATTATGGCAGATAAATTTGTAGAGGGTCTGTGTATAACGTTAGGAAAACATGCTTCTGTAGTAAAGAAGTGGGTGAAGAGAAATGCTATGTCACGGGGTTGGTGGAATAAAGATATAAGAAATATAAGGATGGAAAGAGATCGACTATTCAAAACTGCTACAACCACCCGAGATTGAGATGGGTGAGAACATTTTAAGAGAAATAGAAATGAAGTAACATATATAAAATAATAAAAAAAATGTAAAATAGAATATTACTAGTGAAAATAGATGATTATAAAGGAGATTCGTACGAAATGTGGAAAACTACAGTCACCTTAACTTCCTGTCTCCCTACCTTAAATTTATCTTCGATGTCCGTTCTTATGCCTATTTCATGCAGGAAGAAATCTTTAACTTTTTGCTTGGTATTATCTTTGTTAAATTCTATACCCTTGATAATAATGTTGTTTTTCTTGTTTGCCCTTTCCTGATTTTCTAGCTTTCTTTTCATTATGTTTGCTTCTTTACGCAGTTCCGTTCTTTCTGTGTCCCATTTAACTTCATTCTTTAATAGCTCTTCCTTCAGGCTCCTTATTGCCTATCCATATTTTTTCATTTGTTTACCAATGCTATTTATAGCCACTTTGGTACTGCTGGTATCTCCTTTTATTTCTTGTATCTGAGCAGATAATCTCTTTATTAACTTCTCAAGATTTTCTGTCCCCGGTGTTTCTTCTTCTCTTTGTTTCTCTGGGTCCTTACTTATAATTGATATTGATTTCTGCCCTTTTTTGTTCCTCTCACAGGTTTCTGCTTCTCCTTCCGTTGCGTTGGGTTCTTTCTGCTGTCTTTTCCTTTTACTGTTTGGCTCTATTATGTTACCGACGTTATTTACCCTTGTACACTCCTCAATCATTAGTCTTTTTATGGTTTTTCGCTCCCTCACTGCAGTTGTGTTTATTGTCTACTCGTACTGCCTATATTACGCCACTGCCACCTATTGTTATCGCCTTCGTGCGACCACCCCCAGAAAGCAGCTACTACGCACCAGCCGGCACGGTGCGTTGACCTTGTTTCTCTATTGACCCGTCAAACACTTGCGGTAACCTTGTTCATGCTCGCACACTTTAGATTTATTTAGGCACTAATTCCCGTTTTATATGTCATTTAGTCGCCTATTTAACTGATTGACTTTCACTTCGCAGTTCAACAACTTGTTACCGCCCTGCACTATAAATTACGCGTAATGAACTGGGATAAAGCCTGAAAACAGGTATTCTATCGCCAGAACTTTATTGCACGTCTGCATTCTCGGCCGCCGCGACTACTCCTATTTCTACTAATTTGCAATTTTTGCCGCAACCGCTCAATCACAAGCTTTTGTGAAGACTGCAACCCCTTTGGCGTTAAAGGAAAGTCGTAAAATTAGGTTTACCGAAAGATGAACTAAACATTCTTTCCTGAGAACGACATAACCTCTCAGGGTGGTTTCTGCGGCAGTCCGTATGGAATATTAATGTAAAGAACATAAAGCTTTTGAACGAGATTAGCTGTCTTTGTATAGTACCACCAAGCACACAAAAACCCCGGAAAATAGGTGAACTAAATCTAAAATTCCCGTAAGGGGAACTAAAGAACCAATAAAGACCAAGCTTTGCGGAGAGGTACATTCAAAGAAAACACAAATGTCACTTCGCCATTGCTGTTATTACGTCAGATAGAATTTTCTAATTTCCAGGTTTTTTAGTGATGTTGTTTATTATTTTTGTTGTTCTTTGTTCATTTTTGTTAGGATTGCTTTTCTTCGTTAGTTCTGTCTGTTATTGTTTACGTATTCTCCGTTTAAATTTAGGCAGCTTGGTTATTTACCATCAAATCGTAAGTATTAAATGCATTCTAAAATGCTACCTTAAGTTGCAGTTATATATTTACGTAATACTAAATTCCGTTTACACAGGATTACAATGAGCTATAAAGCAAGAAATCTTTTGTGAATTCAGAAACAATAAATTTAATTGTAAATGTTATAACGTGTTTTGATGAACAGAAGACTTCTGGAAAGTTGATATTTCCGGTAGAGGAATCTACAGAACGAGCAGCCGCAGCAACTGGAAAATCAACCTTTCTGATAAAGAAAGTTCGTAAGGAGTATCCTACAGCAGGTAATACATAAAAAATAACATTATTTCTCAGCATTGTCATTAAAAAAGTTAATGCAGGTAATTAGTCCTTACTTCTTCCAGGCATTACTTCTTTAACATCTCACCAGAAGAAGAAACTCAAGGAAGACACAAAGAAAATCGTTCTCGACAATTTAGATTTGGGAGTTTTGCAAAAAACGGTTCATAAAATGTTTACTGTGGAACAAAAAGTACCGAGGCTAAACGTATTAGTAAACAGATTGAATGAAAATGTTAACTATACTGGTCGTCGAGAAACTTTGAGTAAGAAACTAAACGAAATACGCTTTCATTATAAAAAATGCTGTGACAAAAGATAATTGCTCATAGAAAAGAGTGACATTGTGGAATGGCATTCTAGGTATTTAAGGAAAATAGGAGAAGACGGAGAACTAGGTGTGAACAAAAACCGGTAACGTTTCTATAAGAAACATATATTCATTCTAATTACGGAGTAGGAAAATGATGGACCAGGTCTTTGCAAAAGATACATTTAACTTACTGGGGATTTTGGTAGTCGGTACATTACAAAACGAGAATGGATTACAAGCAAGTCTATTATAAGAAGAATATACTGTACTTGGGTCAGCATTTTTTCTCTTTTCAGCTTTTCTTTGCTCTGGCAAACTTAATGTCTATTTCCATTGTTTATAAATTTTTTGTATTAGCCTTTAGGATAATTGATAATTAGGCAATCCAGTAGATTTATTTTATATAATCACTCAGTAATCATAAAAAAATGTATTGCATTCCTAGTTGCTCTATGTACTATTATTTTTGTTACAATGAATTTATTTAATAAGTAGTGGCTTAGTAACTTATAAACACTGTTATATGTAAAAGAACTCGAATGATTTTTAAAATAAAATTTTTAAATTTCCCGCGTCTACGAATTTTTATAATTTTTCTACGGAGTGTAATTTTCAAACTGAGGTAGCGCCAGCCTCCCCTACTCGGGGTTTTTGTGTGCTTGGTGGCACTGTATGTGTTTGTCGATTTGTATTCCGGTTATTATCAATAGTCGTTAAGCGGCCGTGTAACTACGATGTGAGTATGGTGTAAGGGTAAAACACTCGGTTGCAATGATTAAGGTCACGAATTGGAAATTCGGTTTGCGAATGTTTTTTTAACATTGACAATGTTTAAATAATTGGAGATGTGACGCTAATATGGGGCGCTTTTAGCAATTTGTGTGACGCTTGAAAAATGCGCAGTTTTCTCGAATTTTTGCAAGTTGTACGTATTGCAGGTGATTGTTGTTGGTGTCATTTTAAAGATCTCATCAAAAGCGAACTTTCTGGAGAGGTGAAAATGTAAGATTCGAGGGGCGAAAATACTGGTGTTAAAACGATTTTCTGCACACAAAAGCGTTCGATGCCGTTACATCGCATACTTTTTGAGATATTCAAATGTGATTTAGGGCTTGTTGGAAAGAGGATGAACCAACGCTCATTATACTGACTGTCTTTTGGGGTCTGCGATGCACGGGGGCGAAGTTACAGGGGGAGAAAACTTGTAGCAAATTTGATGTACGCATAAACAGGCGGAAAGACAAAAATGTAGAATTTTGTTTTTGGCAGTATGTGGACGAATCTGTGGGTCTTTAAGAATTTTGAGGGCTCAGGTGGATTTAGGGGTTGCAAAATGGGAAAAACGTTATAATTATCAGAAAAACTTTAGAAATAATATTTGTGTGAAATTCGTTATTTGGTGACTTTCAATTGGACGTTTGTATTTTTGAAGAGAGTTCGTGATGCGGTAGTGAGGGGAGATTGCCTTATTTTCTTAATTTTTAAATAAGGAAAATGTGCAATTTTGTTTATATTGGCCCTTTGTGAAATTGTAAATTTGCAAGTAAATAGTAAATAGCGTGTCGGATTGTATTTCTTTCTAACATGAAAATATTACGTGGGTTAAGGTTATTGCCGCGCTGCACTTGTTCGCAGAATGGTAGTGACAATTGGCAGGGTTGGGATGTTAGTGTCAGTTGTTTGTACTAAAACTGAATGCGAAATTTTAATGGAAAAAATTGATGGGACTTTAAAAATATAAATACATGATCATATGTATATGTACGGAAAATGCAAAGTTACTTAGTTTAGACAACGTAAAAGCTCCCCAAACAACAAATTCTTTCAAAATACATTTATTTAACAATTATCAGAAAACTAAAGACATATCGACTAAACAACCCAAGGGTCTATTTACATCTAATCCCTTTTTCATACTGCCCCGTTCCACCTAATAAAAGCATCGTTGCTCCAGTTCTTATATTTGCTATTAAAGCACGTTTCATGAGTAAACAAAATAAACTATAAACAAAATATGTGGAGCCGCCGATTAGATGACTTGTAATTCTCAGGACTTCTTTAAAACGGCTAATAAATGTAATAATAAGAATCACTCATATAAGCACTACATCTTCTAAAATTATATAAAGAAATTTGAATGTAATATTGAATTCAACATCTTTATCTAATTGCAAATTAATATTAAAGTGTACAAGATACTGAAAAGGTTCAAAGCTGTAGTACGTACTATTTATTAATGGAGTATAATAAACAATAATAATACAGATGTGAACAATTTTAAAACTTTTTTGTTATTTCAATCCATTGCACATTTTTCAGATTTTGCAAATTTTATGCCAGACTTGAAAATGATAAAAATTCATTTTCAATGCATTAACAAATGTTGGTAAATTGCAACTTCTGTCAACATTTTTAATTTAGTAATGATTCGGATACAAACATTTATTAATTGTAACCTTTACATGTCAAATGCCACATTGTAGGCGTTCTCTGTTCTATCTGCACTCTCTGCTTGTGTATAGTATTCATTTACTTGACATCTACATTGTCAAATCGGCGGTCTATTGGCACCACTACTATTTTACTATGTAAGTATTTTTTGCTTTATCATATTGGTAGCGCAAGTTCTTACTTCTCAAATATCAAGTTAATTATTGCCAATACCTTTCTAAAGATTTTTTTATAACGTAATATGCAGAAGAGTGCATTTACACAAAACTTACAAATAAACGTACTCGCCTTTAATTAACTATTTTGACTTAAATATATATTTAAAGGGTAATCTTACTTTTCTTCTTTCCACAAAGCCATTTCAAGTACTTTTAAGGAATTGTTTTTGTTTCAGAAAGAGATTCGCCCTGCATAACTCCAGATAATAAAAATGGAAGCTGCGTATTAGTAAACCAATGTCCAGTGCTAGAGCAGCAATATTTGCAACCAGAAAGTAGCAGTGAAGTGGAATTTATTAGAAGGTCACTTTGCGGAACTCACCATAAAAGATATGGTGATGGAATAGATATGATTTGTTGTAGTCTGTCCCAAATCAAAAGAGGTATTATAATGTGTTACATGTTATATCTACCAGAAACTTAAACTAATATTATTAACGGTTTTATTCAGCTTGTATTAATTACATTTTTCAAAAACTGTTATCAAATGTCATTTTTGTTTAATTCTCAGTAAACAAAGTTATTCCTTTTTGTCACTTAACCGCGAAATAGATTTATGGTCTAGAACACAAAATATACACTGGACATGATAAAGCGCAAAACTTAAACTGACGACAAAAGCGGTTTTGCAAAGCTATGTAAAAATTTTAAACGCAAATGTCGGCATGTGTATGACATGAGCCGTTACATCTATTAGAATTATACATAATCGTGCTATTGCTACCGCCGCTGCGAAAGTATTTAATTAATTCTGGTGGAGGTTGTAAACCACCTATGCAGAACAAAGTGATCTGCTTTAACGTAGACCGTCCAATGAGTGTTAGGTCCTAGTTAGTGACACCACCTTCTCGTTTACGAATCTTGTCAGGCAGGGCGTCCCGCACAAATATTCCCCTAAAGTTGGGAATTTCTAGACGTATAACATACTGTGCAATAGTTGTTCGTTAACGCTCGGCGCGGCAGCTTCAACGGTAGTTTTTTTACTGTTGCGGTAGTAGATATAACCCTTTTCCACGAGCAATGGATTTCATAGCTTAGTTATGTAGCTCCTTTTCCAGGAGATCCTTTTTAGCAGCCTTTGAAGTTTCCGCTGCTTTAGCGACTGCTGCAGCACCACCTCCGAGGGATCCCAAGGCTTCTAATGCAGCAATTATAGTCATAAGTGGCAAGATACCTTCACTCTTGAGAGTAGGTACTACTCTAGACCGGAGCCGACGTTTCCTTCGTGATTTCGAACAAAGAGCACCTCCGAACCGGGCGGGGATGCCACTTCTAACACGTTTAAACCTACTACGCCTTGCACATTTCCGTTTCTGAAAGACTCCCATTCCTCGTTTCGTCTTCGCCTTCATAATAGCGACAATAGGTAGTGTACGTTTTCGTTTCCGTGAGACTTCCATACCAGCAGTGGGTTGTGCACGCTTCTGTTTCCGGGAGACTCCCATGCCGAATGTGGTTTTTCCTTTCATAATTCCCGTAACAGCAAGAGCTGCAGCTTTTTCCCCAAGGGTGGAGTATTTTGCTTTAACACCTTCCCAAGCTTTCTTCGCGAGAACCTTATCCGCAACGTGACGTGTCGACAGATTGCTAGATTGCGAGTATGCGAGGTCGTGTTGCTTGCAGGCTTTGTCCAGAAGATTCCTTCCTCGATCGCCTCGAGAAAGCCGCTTGTTTAAGCGGGCACCAGATCCACAAAACTTGTAACCTGGTATATATAATTCGAAGGGCAACTTATCAATAACAAACCGCGACCTTTCCTCTGAGGGTTCGATGACGACTACGAGTTTTACGCCTAGTGCAACTAATCTTAAACAAACGCTCGTCGAAGAGCGACTGACGGTGTGAAGCGCAAAGGGTAGATATATACTCTCCAACAACGCGGTTAGAAGCCAGTTCCTCCCCGTCCAAAAAACGTGGAAAACGTCAAAATTATGAAACAAAAATGTTCGCTGCCTGTAGTAAATCATACAGGAAATTCCATGTCCGAGGGGTACAGAAGGCACAGTGCTTTACTGGGTAGTGGATGTGAAAGCGGTTTGATCGTGGGTCGATCCGACTGTGGGAAAACGAATGTGATGATCAGTTTATAAGAGCACCCCAATGGATTGCGGTTCAAAAACGTTTATTTATATTTTAAACCTCTCGATCAACCTAAATATAATTACCTTGAGAACACTATTCGAGCCTCTGAAACAAATTGGAGTCTTCGAATACTGCAAAGGTTGTGTTATCAAGCCGCATGAAGCGAAAGAAAATTCTGTGATGGTGTTTGACGACGTCACGTGCGATACTGAAAGCATAATTACAGATTTTTCTATTTTTGGACGTCACCGAAACTAGATTGTTTTTACCTCTGTCAGACTTACTTATCAATCCCAAAACAATTCGTGCGAAACAATGCAAATATCATAATCATATTCCGACAAGATTACACGAATCTTAAACACATTTACGACGATCATGTAAACACAGACACGTCGTTCGACAAGTTTAGAAAGTTATGTTCTTACTGTTGGAATAATGATCATAGATTTTTGGTTCTCGACAAAGAAAGCAAAATCAACGCGGGTCGTTATAGAAGAGGGTTCGACAGTTATTTTACTATATAGACATAAGCCAATGATGTAGAATTATTAGTCTCCGAACAACAAGCGTAATAGCAACATGGACAAACAATTAGTAAGCGACCTTATTAAAGCGAGAAAAGATGTCAGCCGAAAATATGAAACTTTAAAAGCAGATATCGCCCAATCGCGGACGGCTCTTGCTGAACAATGTAAGCCAATTTTCCAACCACTCACGGAATTGCTAACAACCATCAAGCAAGGTAGTCAAACAATAGAGCAAAAAGGTGTGGTAGGACCTCTGGTGAGAACTATTCAACGGCGAGTGTCCACACCGTCTGCCCTACCCCGTCCGAGAAATGGCAAACCCCCGTACGAGCGTTAACTGCAGATATTCCTATTGCAGGACCGTCTACTTCGACGGTAGCAACATCCACACCTGGAACTCTAAACAGAAAAGTATTGTATGAGAGTCCGTCAGATGAGGAGCAACATTTGGAAGCCCAACAGGAGGCGGAAATTGAAAGTTCTGTAGCAGAGGCCAGGGAAACCGTGCGACAAATGATGGAACCGGAAGTTCTAGGAGAATACCTTTAACAGTTTCAAGGCTCAGCACGAACATACAGGGCGGGTCACGAAACTTGTAGCCCCTGACTAATTTTGACTGCAACCCAAGTGACAAATGTTATTACATTCTAGATGGCTATATTTCTTATAACGCAAAAACAGATCAGCGTAGGTAATGTCAAAGAAATTACAAATTGCGGTGTATGTTATTTTGACAAGTTAGTATTTTTGTAATTACTTATCGGTAAACGGTAAATGACAAAAATTATGTGATTTCAAAATAATGCGCATTTCCACCAAATAGTAAAGAATTATTTGAATTACGTTTATAAAGAATAGTATATTATACATCAAGGTAGCGAATCGCAGTATTATAACCTGAGCGCATATTAGATACTGAGCGCGCAGCGCGAAGTATCTAAAGCGCGAAGGTCATAAGACGATTCGCTATCGTGGTGTATATACTATTTTTTGCACTACCAAACAGCTTAATATCTAAATTCCCAACAAATTTCGAAAATATTTTAACTGTCAACCTGACAATACAGCTCTTTAAAACGTCAAAATTAAAATAGTCATATTTAGTAACTTAGCAATTTATTAGTTACCACGGTGAAAATTGTTTATTTTACTTTCTCTCCCTTGGTGGAGAAAATCAACTTCACGACCTAAAAATAGGCCAATAACGAGGCGTTCTGAGACTAGTAGTGCAAAAAATTGGATTCTTGGCCTTCACGAAGTCCCGATATTACCCTAATAGATTGTTTTCTGTGGAGTACTGTTAAGGAAAAGGTCTACTAAACGACGTTTGAAAACGAAGAGGAATTAGCAAACAGAATAGTAGACGTGTGTGCATCCATTACAGCAGCTATTTTGGCTCGTGTTAGATCTGTTGTTAAAGGAATAAGAACGTGTTTACAAATTAATGAAGATAATTTCTAAAACTTAATGAATTCATAGTTTATTATGTTATCTACTTTGATGTCACAATATGGTTTTCCGACGACCACTACGAAAAATGCCAAAAATGGCATGGCTTGTTGTTACTGAAAGCGACACATTGCACAGGTCACCTGAAAAAGTCACGTGGAGCGTGCGTTTTCCGTCTTGAAACACTAGTGTGACATGGTCTCCCGTAGCAACTAAAATGCGCGAGAGCGTCACGGCCAATTCGGCATAAAACAGCGCGCAAGTCGCAAAACAAGCCGGTTCAAAAATCCAGTAAGCTAATGTCACAGAAATAGTATGACAATTTAAGTTAATGTTTAAACAATAATTGTTTTATTTTGCAGTTAAAAGTGGTAAATTTGGTTTATATTAAAAAGAATAAATAGTATATTGGTGGTCATGGGAAAAGTATATTGTCTAACTAGTGCTGAAAGTTTACTATTTCACATTTCTGCGAATGAACCACTTGCCTTCGGCTCGTGGCTCAAATATCGCATTCGTCTGAAATATCCAACTTTCAGCACTAGTTAGACAATATACTATATTATAACACTGAAAACAGTGCTACAATGGAGTCCATTATAACACTGGTTTTGGGGATATTTGCTTTCACATGCTCATAACACGACAAACGTCAGATGTCGAATACATAACGACAATGTCTGAACTGCACGTGACCCTTGTCAGATTCGTCCGAAACTTGAAAAACGTTAAAACTGTCAATTTCCTCGTCAGTCATCCAAACAAAATTACACTGCGGTAGAAACTGTCGCATCGCATAGCGTACAAATTCGTCGCATTTAGGTACATGATAAAAGAAGTGGGTTTGGAAGGATCGTAACTACCGGAAAATTTGTTGTTGGCAATAGCATTTCTACCGACACAAGTACTGACTCCCTTCTCGAATACCGTTTTTAAAAAAGTGGAACATATCTATATCAGTCAGTAACTCCAACCTAACCCCAGTAAATTTCAACATGGCGCTCCAACTTAATCCGGGAGCCGTGTAGTACTGCACTGGGTCTAAGTTGTACTGCTGCAAATAAAAATTTCGAAAATTTTCGAAAACGTCTGCCAATATGAACACGTCACATTTCAGGTATACATCGGAATATTCGCCCAAGGTTTGACATTCGAAAGCTTGCCAGATCATAACAGTGCGTTTGTTTAAACGGTCATAAAACTAAGCAATTGTGGCTAAGGCAGGCTCGTCTAATTTTTTAAATTAATTTATATATGAATAAGAAAACACACCTTTCTGCCTCATCAGCTCAAATTTGATGCCATGCCCGAATTGATTTTGGATTTCAACATATTGTTCATCCGATAATGTGCCAGCCAGCGATGCCAAAGAAGAATTTAAAAACCGATAATTATCCAAAAATCTTATTCGTATATAAACGTTTTTCTGCTTTCCCTCAACAACAATTTCATCAACCCAAGGACGCTTGTCAAATGAAATGCATTTTTCTTTATTTACCGGAATGACATCAAAATCTTCATTATTTTGAGCTAACTGTTTGACAAAAGGTGCGAATCGTAGCTTAAATTAATGAAAAACACGGGAATTAAATCTGAAACTTGATAATTTAGATTACATTTGAAATGGGGAGCTTCCGATAGTGGTCCGTCGTGACCACAAACTTCTCGTTCTCCAAAAGGGCGATCGCAAATATGACATGAAACAGCATCGTTAAAATCTTGAATTTCTGTGGAAACCATAGCCCTAAGTGGTGCAACATGCTTCCAACACCTGTAATACACCTGTTGGACGTCTGCATCAAGACTCGCAACAAACATGTGCACAGCATTCTCACCCCGATAAATTTCGAATTTGGACAAACTATCATCGAAAAAACATTTTAAATACTACGCAAAAGAATACGATTTATGCTCACACGTTTTAACCGTATAAGGTCTTTCGCGATCGGGATGTTGGTTCCCGTCCTCAATCGATGCTAAAATTGCTTCGAAATCAGCATAAACGCCAAACGGCACCTTTAACTGCTTATAATAATTTTCAAATGCAAGAATGTTCTTGGGCCTCACCTCTCCCTACTTATCCGTTTTGAATTCTGTCGTAGGCAATTTTGTTGTTCGTTGACATGTTGATCGGCATTGTTGATCTCGCCGCTGCTGAACTTATTATGAAGCCATGAAGCGTGTGCAACTACTAAAATGCGATGTTCCCGTCCGTCGATGTGCGAAGCACCGAGTGTGGACGGGAAGCACCAAGTATAGACGGGGCAAAGTTTCGTCCGTCGAGGTGCGATGGACCGAGTATGCTCTGTCGGTCGAAGTGACGAACACTTCAGTGCGGAGCACTGAGTTTGGATGGAGTCATACTGGGAAAGTAGAGGGTACTAGAATCGCAATGCAAAAGCCCCGCCCAAATATCTCAATAAGCAAGGGTGATATACAATTTTTAATATTTTATCCATTTTGCACCTACAAAATATGGGCATTTTAGGATTTTCTTTTGGCACCCACTTTGGAGTTTATAGTCTGAAAGTAGAGGGCAATAGGATCAAAATGCAGAAAATCCCGTTCAAATATCTCAGTAAACAACCGAGATATGGTATTTTTATTTCTTTACCTTTTACAGCTACATCATACAGTAAAACTATTCTAACCACTAACTACAATAGTATTTTACAGTATAAGTCCGTTAGGATGGCCTTTACTGCCGAGCCAGAGAATTTGTGAGACGATCTCGAAGAGCGAGTCGAATAATACTGGCGAGGCAGTAAAGGCCCTAACGGACGTGTATTGTACAATAGTTTTTGTAATACCTACATACAATTCAGTCATATCTATATCTTTCAAATTTATTTTCATCAAAACGCTAGGTTTGTATAATGACGTTTTAGAATGATTGAGAGTGCGTAGAACGTTGCAACTGTTGTTTATAAATGTCAGTTATTTCCAATTTCGTGTATGGCTGTAAGCAGTTTTAAGTTGTAACCAGCTCGTAACTTATGACATCTGTAGAAAATTATGAAGATATTCCTAAAGACGTTAAGATTGTGAATGAGCAAGTTATTTTAGCGTATGTTCAGGAGTTATAGCAGTTTTTTGCGCCTTCTTCTATGTGGAGTTGAAGGCTTGCTTGCTGCTCGATTTGTGTGACAAATGTTAGTTTGACGTTTGGCACACAATTTAGCAGGCCGTGGTCTTTACGGACACTTTTTACGGCCGGGCCGTAAAGAGGTTGCTTACGCAGTAGTAAACAGTCCTTAAAGAAATATTTAACAAGTAGGTATTACAAAAAAACACTTATGGTTCCAACTCTTGCTGTGTTTGTGTGTATTGTTTTAATTTAATATCGTACCTAATTATGTCCAAAGCAAACTTTAGCATTTCATACATGCACCGCACATTCTCCCATATTATGGGTGGCAACGCGTCTTCGATGCTCTTTTTAAAGTCGCCGCGTAAATTCCAAACACCGTCGACTACACTGTTGTAAAAATTTTCAAACATCTGACCCTTCAAATATTCATATTTGGACTGCAACAGCCGCAACAACTCCCACAATTCTGCTACTAACTCCATTCCCAACTACACTTTCTTGTTTCCAATTTTTTTCAAATACATTTTTTTCCAGGACTTTTATCTACCGCTTTTGGCTCTAAATCTTCATAGCTAAAATGCCTGTTTATCACATCTTGATTTCCAACAAACGCTTTCCATTCAGGTCCTTGTTAAATCCGGTAATTACCACTGCCGGCACAAACGATCCATAACAGGCCAAGCCTCACAGATTTATTTCTTCACTTATTCAGCGGATAAGTTGTTGCGTTCAATAATACTGGATATGGCAGTTTTACGTTTGTCACTCAATGCTTCACAGTTTCAACAACCTTTTGTACTTATTAAATTGCAAATGTTTTTGCTCGTACAGCGCACTACACTACTGAACAACAAACTACAGTTTCTTTTATACGCATTCTTCAAGGTTACTGTTGGTGTTAGTGGTGGGAGGTAGACAGGTTCTTTCGTCCTTGACACTTTTCCCACCTATAGTCTGATCCTTTATTGAGTTTCGTGTTTCCTATTGCAGCTACCATAATCCTCGCAACTTCCGTCGGTTTTTGGCTGCTTGCCCTCCGGCGTCACCTGAGCGGTGCCTTACTGTATACTGTATTATACACGTGTAGCGCTGTTAATGGCTCTTGCTGTGATTTTGGGGGGCGTGACCTTGCATTGTATAATATAAAGCTTTCGCAAACATGCAAGCTGTTAGTCCGTTGTCACCATTGCTACCATCATGAGAATCAGAATGGCTTGCCGGAGCCGGTTTCTTTTACATCAACGACACGGCTGATGGTGTACAGTGTTTCTACTGCGGAATTCAGATTTCTGATTGGGAACGATTGACAAACACCTGTCTGAACATCTTCGCTGGTCACCTACCTGCAAAGCTGCCACTTTAAACCATCGACGACCTGCTTGTACAAGTCTTCACACTTCACAGCGAGCTTCATAGTTTTCCCTCTGAAATTGATATAGCGGGTAACAATAGTTCGGGGGCAGCCGACAACATTAGTAAGGGTGCAGCCGACACCAAAAATTACAGTTTTTGTCAGTAATATAAAGTGCGGTTTCCCTATCACGTGCAACTTCTTTGCTGTCACGCCACTTAAGCTGCTCCTTCACCGAACCATTCAGTGCTCCCTTCCGAGGCGTTCAACATGTTACCTGTCAAATTTTTGGTTGCTCTCGCTGCAGTCCATGATGGGGTTCTATATGTGCCTCAACCCCCTCATTGCAATTCGACTTCTTTTGCCTATAATGATGCAGTGCATAACGTGACGTGGCGTAGTATGAATACCTCTCCGTTTTTAAAATACAAGTGAACAACATTACCGAACATATTTTTGAATGTTCTAGGTAAAATACAATTTTCCTACATATGCGGTGGACACCAATTAGCAAACGATTTTACTAAAGAATAAATCTGCTGTCTTAAAGAAGCTGCTCGCATCCTCAGATAATTCCTGCTGTATATCTACCATTGTTTTAAGCGCCCTATTATTTGTTATATTGTGTATGTCTGTAACGGACTTCTTCATATGTTGGTATTATAACAATTTAGTCTAACCATTGCACTGTTTGTATCTTGAACAGCAAAAATAAAGCAAAAATATGTGTAACTTTCATTGGTTGTTATATATAAGACTCGATGGTCTAGCGGTAAAGATATTCTCGGCTGCGGATGTAACTGCGGACAAACAGGGAGACCTAGGTTCGAATCCTAGTCGAGTGATAATTTAGACATAAAGTATCCAAAGCTGGGTGTGAGCTTACCTCATGCCTAAATTTTATAAAATGTTCCTTAGCCTTGAACGTGGCCTCGGCCTTGAACGTAGCCTTTACCTAGAACTTGGCCTTGATTTTGAAAGTGACCTTGAAGGTCACCTTGACCTTGAACGTAACTTTGATCTTGGACATGATCTTAAAGGTGGCCTTGAGCTTGGGCTTGGGATTGGCCCTGAACTCAAGACCAAGTAATGGGGGGTAGATTCAGGTCCGTTCACTCTACTCTACTTTCTTTATTTTGGATGTTCTTTGTCTCTTTCAGTCTGGTTTCGTCGCAATTCATTTATTCCAAGTGGATCGCCGGAATGAATTACAGTGAGTTACCGATCCTGGCACACTTATCAGTTAAATCTTTATATCTACGATCTTTCATCGGCATTCCGTTTGAGAGAGTTGTTTGAAATACTAAACATTACGACAGTGTTTACATGACATTTTCATTAATGTTACAGTTTTCCTAATAACTAGTCTAACAAAATTGTAACAGCATCCGGCATATTTACTGGTATTATTTTAACTACGCTACTTTTCTACTTGTACACATAATTATGTGCCCAGTTTTCTAAGCTAGTGGATAGGCCTATTTCAGTGATGGTATTTTACTTTATAAACCAAGGCTGCAAGTACCACAACTGAGTGCCTTGATCAGTCGGCAAGTTAAGAAATTATAACAGATAGATAAACGATAGGAAAAGTGTTACAGGTTAACCACCCACCTCCCTCTTTTTTTATTATCTGCAACAAGTTTAAAAGATTCTAATTCCTATCACAGTGGTGATAATACATTTCAAATACCTCTATTAAGATAACAGTCATAGTATTAATAGTATTACATTTCAAGCGCGTCTGCCTGTAACTACTACAAGAGCTGCCCAAATAAAATTCCTAAGAGCTATACTGCTCCTTATCGATCAAACTCCGGCTGGGCTCGGTAAAAGAATTCCACAGAGGAAAATAATAACTGAAAACGTTACTACATTATGAACGAGGATATGCTCCAAAACTTGCCACAATTGACAATAATTTTCACTTACAAAATATTTATGTAGCTCATTATAACATAATTAAAAGTAATGGTAAATAGTACATGCATAACGTAACAAACATAAAGTTGACCTAGTTGGATGCAGTCTCTGATCAGCAGTGAAATACCAAATTCAAGGGAAGTCACAGCGCCCTGGTTTAATCATTGCCAATTTGATCGATGAGAGGTGGATTTCGTCAAATGCAATTCGTAGCTCAAAAGGACCAAAATAAATAGCTCCATGGATTGGAAGAGCCACAATTCTGCATCTACTTAAACAATTAAATAACCCATTATCGTTCTTTTCCATTCTTCGCATAAGAACTGTGGAAACTTTTCAATAATACGAGGAGCGTTCAAATGTAAATTAAAATTTAATATTTATTCAAAAACAAACACAAGGAGTCTAATGTATATCATGTCATTATTCTACTCAGTTTCCCTCTCTTTTAATAAACTGGTGCCATCTTTCTGGAAGTTTCTGTATTCCACGATAAAAAAATTCTTTTGACTGCTGTCGCACCCATTCCGGAACAATGTCGATGACTTCTTCATTCAAACCAGGCATTGTTCTCCTAGAAACTCTTTTAAGGGTCCAAACAAATAACAAACTAATGGAGCAAGGTTTCAAATAAGTGAACTTTACTTGTCAGCATTCTCTTCTGTTGTCAATGTTTTTGGACGGCGAGAATGCGGTTCATTCTCGGCTACTGTGCAGCCATCTTTAAACGCTTTACTCCTTTTATAAACGCTTATGTCTGACAGTGATTGAGCATTAAACTGTCTTTTAACTCTTACACAAATTTCTTATCGTTTAATATCTTCGTTGATAAGAAATTTACTAATAACGCGTTGTTCGATGCTTGAATGCACTCCCACTTCACTCATGCTTGCCAATTGAACCAAAATGATTTGTGACGCCTTAACGACTGAATGAAGTTAGGACTTGTTCCAGAGCATTAATTAATGTATACATCTTCTGTGCATGTCTTTGTTTTTTGGCGAGCAATTCAAATTATAATTCATATTTGAACACTCCTCGTACATACACACAATTTTTTTTTAATATGTTTACTAACATCTAGTTCAAATCACATTTTTTCCAAATCATTAAAAGTATTATTGGTCTGCAGACATTTAATTCTTTTAGAAAACGCAATGGAAGGCTCGCCGTGCAAAACGTCAAAACCAGAATCAAAAGATGGGAGATGTGTGCGTATAACAAATTGTCCAGCACTTAAAGATGCTTTTAAAGCTGCTAGAGAACGTATCCAAAAATATCAGTGTGGATTTGATGACGAATTACTAGTCTGTTGCAAAACGCAGGACATAGTAGTTGCTTCCGAACCGAAATATTTGGAAGAGTTTTCCAGTTCAAACATTCCAAACCGAAAAATTTGTGGTCAAATAAGAAGCGATAACACAAAAAGTGAATATCCATGGTTGGCTGCTGTGGTGTTCAGTTATTATCCGGATGATCCAACAGACTCATTCTCGGATTTACGTGGTGCTGGATCATTAATAAGTAAAAGATTTGTTTTGACTGCAGCCTCTTGCCTTGAATATGAGCCTATCTCTAAAAAGTAATATCGCTGTTGCATTATAAACATAATAAAACAAAAATATGCTTTTAGCTATAAAGTTTTACTAGGAACAGAATTTGCAAACTGTAACGAAACGTCTGAGTGCTCTAGCAGCATGCAGAACTTCACAATAGAGCAAGCAATTGTGCATCCATTCTACCATCCGTCGTATCACCTAAATGATATCGCACTTGTTCGTTTAGGAAGCGACGTTGTATTTAATGGTTTGTAGTGTCGATATATTTTTATCTTCTTGATCTTTGTCGCGAAATACAAACTAAATATTTTTCAGATTACGTTAGTCCCGTTTGTTTGCCTCCACCGAACTTGCAGCCTCTGAGAAGAGGAACTGAAGTTACCGTGGCCACATGGGCAAGTGAGTAGGAGCACGATTACCTAAAAAATGTTATTCTTTACTATCACCCGAATCAAGCGGTTTTAGAGTTTGTATTTTCAGATATAAATTGGTTTTGCTTTTAGCTGATTGGATTGAAAATTATGCTAATGAGACAGCTTACCTGTGGGATGCTCAAAGTTGCATTGGAAACTCCGATAACAGAACACTTCACAAACAAGAACTTTGCATTCATTCGAATGAGACCTGGGAGTTTTGTAGTTCAAATTGGGGAGGGTCCATAGTAAGAACCTATAAAGATCAACTTGGCCAAAATGTATTTTTGGAAGGCATCAATTTGGATACCAGGGGCTGCTTAAATACTGCAAAATACAATTATAATGTTCGTATTTCTGCATATACCAGTTGGATATTGCGAACAATTACTGAGACCACTTAAAATATTAGTATTATCAATAATTGTAGTTTTTTAATAAATGTGTTGATTTAGTTAACAATGATTCAAAGTAGCAAATAAATGAAAGCTTTCCGCAGCTATATACTAACCAGTTCAATCTAGAATTTTTCAATAAATGCTTTATATTTTTTTATCTAGGTGTTTATACTACGAATCAGATTGAATCAACTAGGTAAAATAATTACAAAAATATCGTGTGTTTAAAAAAAACTCATTTAGGGTAGGTCTTGGAAAGAAAGATAGAAAATCAAGTCATGTCTTAACTTAAGTCTGTAGGTAAATGTCAGATTGCTTTTTATATGGAAACATTTGACACTGTGACAGGTAAAAGTTTACACTACATTAAGTTTAATTGTATCAAGCAAAAAGGAAAATAGGATTGGATTTACACAAAACAACTAGTGCATTAATCACAACAGTCAATAAAAATTGTTGTTAAGCGATTTATATATTTTTTGGAAAATAGTTCAAGGTCATGATGTAATTCAGTTCTCTCTGACTTATATTTCATTTGCTTCAATGGGTGTATATCAAGTTACTGCAAACTTCAATTTGATCATTGCATGCTGCGAATGAGTTTTTTTTGCAACACGATATAAGTAATTGATTCCTTTTATAATATACGACAACAATGTTTTCCTGAAATTGGGACATTTATTCAACACTATACTGGCCGTAGCAACCCAAATTACCAATTACAATGTTAATTTTGGAGGTTTTCACGACCATTGTCATTAAATAACAAACGACTTCGGGGTTTCGACCGTGTTGTTATTTAGGTCGAAGAAGTCAACGTTTCGCCTACCTTCGTAAGGGTCTCCATCAGGAAGAAAAGCAAAAGAGCACGGTAACTCAACGGGTAAACCACGCCAGAGGCGAAACTCTTCTAACAATCTGAAGGAGAAAGACGAGAATATACAGGCAAGTGCAGTCGAGGTTGATTGACCGTGGGTGGGGCTTCGAAAATAGCACTTTTCACATAGATGGAAGGGAAAGCCTTCGCCTCTTTGAGATTATTAGAGTGTTTGTAAATCTCAACGGTTTCGTGAATCTTTCTGCTAAAGAAGATTGAGGATTTGCAGATAATGGAAGTTTCATCAAACAGGATCTTATGGCCGCTACCGCGTTTTTGTTCGGCTATGGCTAATTATGAAATTAGACCCAACATGAGGCAGCACTGGTGTTTAGTGATGCGAGTTTTTACTGAACGTCCTGTTTCACCAACGTATACCAAAAGCATTACAAGAACAAGGGACTCTATAAATACCTTTAGATGAGGTTGTATTTAATTTACCTTTAGGTGAAGGAAGAACCTGTGAGATTTTGCCGGGGAGTGTAAATACTGTTTTAATGTTTAGTTTGTCTGCAATAAAAAGGCTGTTTTTTACAGGAAACATCAAAGTAGCTAATAGCTATTTGTGCAGCAAGTGCTAAAAGTGGCCGTTTATGCACAAGACATGAAAATTATAAAACGAATCCGAAGGCTGCCTTTCATAACATATCTCGTGCATACACCATTTTTAACACGAGTGTGCACAAATAATTTTTTCTACGGCTTTTAATTTACTGTTTTTAATCCATAAATGTCGATTTAACAAAGGTTTGCATTTATGGCATTTATAATTTGTCATAATAAAGAGATGACCTTGAAGCGCAGGTGAATGTTTCCGATGCCAGTAGCAGTCAAATTCAGTTATCAAAGGTAACTATAAATGTATACATTTTACTTTATTCATTACATAACGCTTTAATTATTTAAAACACACTTTACCTCTAGTAACTAGAATAACTTTACAACTTCACTTCCAGTTCGAAATTGTAGTTTCATAACCTCACTCTACTTTTAGCACGTGGGCTAAAAGTAAACAGCTGATTTCACTTTTAAATTATAAAACGTCACTTTTAGTGAAAAAAGCTAGCGTTAAAAGGCCTACTTTTAGTAGTGGTAGTAGAAAATAGCTATTTATGATACAAGTTGCAAATGAAATGTTTTAGGCACGAGACGTGTTTTATCAAACCAGGCCGAAGGTCCAGTTTGACATCGCGTCAAGTGCCTAAAAACTTCTTTGCAACGCGTATCATACAAGATTTAATCTACTTTGCATAAAAGTAATCAGAAACTTTGAATTTTGACATTTGATAAGTGGGACAATTTGTCAGTTGTCTGAAATAAATGACGTTTCGACGTTTTCCATATGAAAAGAGCACTGTAAAAACGGTGCTTTAATAGACCCTATTAGTGTGGCGACGCTAGGTCCGAATCAATACGGCTCCGTCTCACTGCAGTGTTTAATGAATTATTTGTAGTAAGAGGAAGGTTTTAGTAAAGGTAAATTTGGGTGAAGTGTAAAGTAAAAAGAAGTGGAAAATAGCAAGCGGTGTTAAATGGGAGAAAAGGGTAAGAACATCAAGAAAATCGCAAATATAAAGGTAGCGCCCATACGGGACCTAGGACCTAAACAAAGAATTTGAGATAAAGGCAAAAATGATAAAGCCGTAGAAAAATAATACAGACCTACAGCCAACAAGGATGATAGCAGAAGTGGAAGGGTGGGAAAAGAAACAAGAGATAATGGGAGCCAAAATCTAATAAACTTAATTTTCATTGTATTTCTATTATAATACACACATAATATAAAGATAATTATTATAAGAATGGTTAGTAGCGTAAATATCACTGCAGATACACTTAGATTATTTATTGGATTTGTCATAGTTTACTGGTTTTAAGAAATTTTCGTATTTATTAAGTTTGATTCTTTCTTCAACCAATTTTTGAGTATCGACGAGAATTAAGTCGATTTTTGAAACATGTCAAGGATTGAAGATTGCAATTAAGTACAATAGGGGATTGTATTAGTATAATGTAACTCGGCTTCGTTTTATAATGTTCAGGTCTCGTACAGTAAACACTCACTTTTGGCACTTGTATTATAAATGGGTATTAGTTACTTTGATGTCGGGATGTGGCTAGTAAAGCACTGAAAACAGTGCTAAGAATCTATTGAATCAGTGTTTTTGCATTGTTATTTTCATATAAAAAACGTCGAAACAACCTCCTTTATTTCAGTCAACAGACAGATTGTCATATCGATGAAATGTCAAAATTCAACGTAGATAATTAATATACAAGTAGTGCTACGTGAGTATTACTCGCTACAGAAAACATTAGACCCACGAAATCGTAGGCCGAATGTGCTAATTTTCTTGTGTGTGTAATATGCGGGCAGTACAACATTTTATCTAACACGTCTCAATAAATTCAGAAGAAAAGCATCCAAACCAAAATCTTTGTTTGAAAGCACACTGGCTGTTTGTTTTAACTTTTTCGGTTGCCAGGTGACATCATAACTTGGATAACATTTAATATTAATGAGTAAACGAAAACTCACTAATTGAATCATTTCAATCAAGAAGTCGCTTATGTGAAATATTAATATTGCGATTTTTCAAATCGTCGTAGTTATGGGGCGTTTATTGAGAAGTGCTGGAATAGTATATTTCATTATGAGTGTGGAAATAAGGATTTTTCCGTGCGTGCGTGACAAATTCCCGTGTTCGACTAAGATGTTTTCAGAAAAGTATAATGACGATATCTATTATTTGTTCCGTTTAGTTTACTGTTATTATTGTTCCTGTTATTTATTTTTACGTTGTCTTACCTGTTGGTGAAAGTTGTCATCTAGCTGCCCTTTTTGAGTTGGTCGAAATTTCTCAACAAATTTTAATGTCAGTTGAAATGGTGTCTAATAATATAAACCGCTATCAATAATTCTTTAGAGGTTATTGTTGAAATACTGATCTAGCCAGCTTTATAATATGTCATTTGGGTTCTATTCAATTTGTTGGATGTTGAAAGTATATTAGGTATTTAGATGGACAGAGGACTGCATGGCTGAAGCGGTGTATAGTCGCGAATGGCGAACTCCAAAAAGCATGGAAAATACTTTTTCGATTAACCGTTGCCACAGCAACGTGGAGATCTGCTGTAGTTGATAGTATATTGCTTTAACCTAGCTATTCGTGGAACAAATATGAGTAATGATAAATTAAAAAATATTTACTTAAGAGGCTCTGATCAGTTTGAACAACTAAATGAGGACAGATTAAGTACTTGCCTCAGACAGCGACTGCACTGCCACAACCGTCAGATTAGTTTCAAGCTCACCGCGAGACCCTAACATAGTGGTGAGATGGATTACGATACTGAAACCAGTAAACATCTGGCTGAAGCTCTTGGAATGGTTCAACAAAAAGAAAACTCAAACACCTCAGTGATGCGACCAGAGAGCATTAGACATGGTTTACTTCCAACAAGCACAAACCAGAAGAGCGAAAATTACCTGTCTTGCAGCACATGTAAAAGAAAATCAACTTCAAACGGGGAAGCAGACAACTCCAAAAGGCTTCGGATGGTACCCGAAAATTTCAACTAGCAGGAACTGATCACCTTAGCAGCACACCAAAGAAAAACCTTCCACTTCCTAGACCGTAACGGAGGGCTTCAAAATGGGTATTGCCTTCGAAAACTTTTTGAAAAGTTCTTGAGTAAGATTATAGAGGGAGAATCAAGAAGAGTAAAGGTCTTCAACTTAGCCTTTAAACTAGGTTGGTTAGTTCTAAAGTGCGCTGACATAGTCACTGCTGAATGGCTGAAAAGTTCTATCCCTACTTTAGTACTATGGAAAAGAGCTAGGTTGAAGACGGTAGAGAGAGCTGATCTTCCTCGTCGACAAATTTTCACTGCATACTTCTTTAAAAGGGAAGAAAACACGACAAACTGGAGACTCCGCCTCTTACAAGGACAAAATGAGAATATTCACGCCGAGGAGTGGAAAGTTCTAAGAAGCAAAGCCACCTCCTGCAAGATGCAATTGATCCTGTCAACTAACGAAAGGTCATTTCCAGGGCTTAAAAATATGGTCACCACATACAAGCGAATTGAGAGTGGAAGATTCAAGGACTGAAAGTTGTTCAATCAGAACCAATAGAGCAGTCTGGAATACTTCCACAAAAATCGTTACACCTCTGAAAATACAACGGGCTATCAAATCTTTTAAACCCTTGAAAACTCCCTGGGCAAACTATACCTTCCCCGCGCTGCTGCAAGTAGAGATAGAAATACTAACACTCTGTTAACAAAAATATTCGGTCCAATTTTTGCTCTAAAATTGTATTGTATTGTATACATACAAAAAATCTGGAAAGAAGTAAGTCATCTTCATCCCAAAGGCAAGAAGTTGTTAAGTCCTTTAGACCCATTAATCGAAATTCTGTTCTCATCGAAATGATGGAAAAAGTAGAGGGCAATCACAGAAAATATGGTGCTCTAAAATCTCATTCACTCCACCATACACAATTCTCCTACCAACCGAGAAAATCGAGAGTTGATGCCTTGCATTGCCTGAGAAGCAATAGTAAAAAGACCATCGACGATCAAGAACATCCAAGGGGCAGTCGATAACACCATATACGAATCTATACAAAACGGACTAACAAACCAAGACATTGAGGCACCTACAATAGATTGCATTAGAACCATGTTAGAAAATGGGTAATAACTTCATTAGTAGCAATCGATAAGATGACAGTAACCGCCGCTATAAACTGCACGCAAGGAGGTAAAGTATTGCCTCTTCTATGGTAACTGGTAGTTGATGACATCCTACCTCGACTAAGAAAAAACGATTTCAACCTACAAGATTACGCAGATGTCCTGATAGTACAAATTAGGGGAAAATTTGGGAATACAATTTTCGATGCTGCTCAAGTTGCCCTTAATATAATAAATATAAGGTGTAAAGAACAACAGCTTAGTGTCAATACACACAAAACGGTGATTATGCCATTCACAAAAACCGAGAAGCCCTATTCTAAATGGGGATAAAATTGGATTCTCTAAAGATGCTAAATATTTGGAGTCATTTTAGAACAAAAACTTAATTGAAGCGTTCACTTAAACAGAACCTTAGAAAAAGCAAGATTGACATTATGGTTTTGCCAACATCTCTTCCAAAAGGCATGGCTTATAAAATCTCACAGTACATATCGATTGTACACATCCATAGTAAAATCCATACTTACGACGCCCTCGTCTTTTGACCCAAGATCAAAATCAAAACCACGCAGGAGTGGCAGAGCAAGTTTTAAAGAACTGCAGCTTTAAAAATGCTTCTCAACTCCTCCCCGCTTACTGCAGTAATAAAAAAGGTAAGAGAGCATCTATAGAATGCCCTATAAAGAAAATTACTAAATTATCTAGGTGGACACATGGAAATACATATACAAACCTTTGTATAACCGGTGTTATGCCAACCTTTGTATAATCGCAGTTATTAAAATCACATAGCCTTGACTGAAAAGTATAACCGGCATACTAAAACAATATGTATATAAACCACATAAATGAACTAAAAATTTATGAATTTCTTGTTTACCTATATACTTTATTAATGTCTTTATTCATATAGTATACAAATAGCCGATCGAAAATTCGCTAGGCTCGACGTACTGCCTTATGGCATATATCTTGTAGACTTGATTATTTTTGATCATCTACTTAATAATAAGTAATAATAATTGGCTTTATTGTTGTCAAATCAAACAACAAACGGCGGAGTTAAGCAAGTTCAACGTCTTGCTGCTCTTCCACTAAACCGTAAAGTAAAAATACAACTAAATCTAAAACTAAACTAACATACAGATTTATTTGCTTGTTGCAGTTACTCAGATACATGGCCATCAATATTAAATTATTTATTTAAGAAATAGAAAAACCAAGTTTTATTAGTAAAAATATTAATCGTTTCGTTACATTTAAGAGAGAGGCATTTGAAATGTAGTGGCAAACAGTTATAGAGTTTAACGAGAAGGATCGTGTATAACTAGCTGTTCTGTGAGACGGCGGTGTGAGCAGACGTTTACTCCTGACACTGATGTTATGAATATCATTACGAAAACAGATTTTTTGATAAAGATGCGTTGGTGTTTTGAAATTAATAGCTTTATAAAATAATGTATATAAATGTAATTTCCATCTATCTGACATGTTTAACCAATGTATTTCTCAAAGTTTATGCAAAACATGATCCTTTTTTTCAAATCAATAATAAGTCGCAGACACCAGTTTTGTATACGTTGTATTCTAGCAGAGCCAGTGCCGTCTAAGCAAGGCCCGTAAACGGTGTCGCAAAAATTAAAATGAGAAAGGTTTAGAGACTCCAGCAAAGTAATATTAATTTTTCTATTAGTGCCCACCTAACTTGCAAAGAGTGAACACGTTTAACTAGCTTAAGTGAGTTGAGTGATACACTATCGTGTGATAGACGCGAGGTCAAAAACACTTCCCGTCGGTATAATTGTACACGTATTCTGTAAGTAAAATAAATTTACACAGAGAGCCGAAATTACCAATTAAGGCAGCCATGCTGCCAGCCGGTTGCGACTACAATGGACAACAGTACGCATATGCTAAGCAACAATTCCTAAATAACTCAATATAAATATCCCCCAAACCGGTTTTCCCGGTATTATGCTACAAAATCCTAACTTTTTAAACCAAACAACGTACCAACAATCTTCCAACCTACAATACCCAACTACTCAATACCAACCACAACCCTAGTACCAACAAGTACCTCAAAAATTTTTAACTCCTCAATTACAACAATCACAGCATTCGCACAAAACAAAAAATCAAGAAAAGCAAAGCCAGTCTATTGGTAGAGATGAAAATGAAAGCGATGAAAGTCAGAAAAATACCAAAACTAACAGTTGGCAAATAGTCAAAGGGCACAAACGTAAACGAATACAAAAATCAAACCCCTCATTATCAACAACTGACCAACAACAATACAATTTGCCAACAAGCAGATATGCTATATTAGCAGAAACCTCTACAAATAATACAATAACAATTAATGAACAAGAGCAACTTGACGAATAAATAATCCACCACCCATTTTTGTACAATGTATGGCTAACTATGACGAAATGATGGAAAGTCTGACTGCAGTAGCGAAAATAGAGCAATATACGACAAAGAGCCTAACTGATAATGTGGTCAAAATAAATGCAAATACTCCGGATACGTACAGAAAAATAATAAAACACATGTGTGAAAATAATATTGTACACCATACTTACCAGATTAAACAAGACCGGCCATACAAAGTGGTATTAAAACATGTCCACCATTCTACTACAACTGAGGAAATAACAAAAGCTCTTAAAGAAATGTGTCATAAAGTACGAAACATCATAAATATAAAAAGCAGACGTACAAAAGATCAACTCCCAATATTCTTTATTGATCTCGAACCGGCCGAGAATAACAAAGAAATATACAAAATTAGATCTCTGGAAAACGTGCATGTCAGCTTTGAGCCCCAAGAAAGAATGCCAATGCACAAGATGCCAAAGCTACGGTCATACAAGAACATATTGCAACAAGCCATATGCGTGTGTGAGGTGTGGAGAACCCCACGACTCCAAAACTTGCAAAAAAACAAGAGGCACAGCTGCCACATGTGTATTATGTGAGGGCTCGCACCCGGCTAACTACAAGGGATGCTCAGTATATCAAGATCTACAGAAAAAAAAATCTGGTGTGATACACTCACACAACTTCCTTTTACAGTGATCTTATAATTAGTCAAAAATTCATTTTTAATTTTTAACCATTTGTTAAAAATTTTCAAAAATTACAAATTCTACAAAAACGGTACAAAATCGAGTGTTAGTTGAAGAGACAAATTTTCTCTAGAATTTTAAGGTGAATTCAAAAATGTAATAATATACCGGGTGTTTTATTTAAAATAGAAGTTAATAAAAAAAATAGAAAACAAAACAAAAGAAACCCACTTTAGAAGTATTCAACTGGAAAATCACCTATCTCACATCAATACACATTAAAAATGTAAGAAAAATGTACAGTTTAAAAAAAATCGTTAGAGCCGTTTTTGAAAAAATCGAAAAAAACTGAAAAATCACAAGAGTAAACACCTACTTCCGGTTATGCGATTTTTTTCAAAAGCTTGCTGTCTCATCTACATAGTACACAAAACTTATATATGAAGTTTCAATGCCATACCTCTTTTCGTTTTTGAGATATTCTGTTCACAGACACCACACACACAGACAGACACACAGACACACAGACAGACAGACAGACCAATGAAAAAAAATATGTTTTTTGGGATCAGGGGACTCTAAAACGTGAAGATCTGTTGAAAACTCAATTTCGAATTTTTGGGGTGAATCCAATACTTCCTTTATAGTAGTAAAAGGAAGTAATACCAACCTAACAGTCACACACCAGTCAGAAAACCTCCTCAGATAACAGAAAGAAATTTTCCATGCCTACGTCACCCACAAAATAACCAACAACCAATTAACCAACTACACCCATCCAATTTAACCTACTCAAAAACAGTATCAAATCAGCTCAACCCGAATCAAGACTTGACCCTCCAGCAATTCTTAGAAGAATTTAAATTCTTATTCAACCGACTCCTACAACAAAATAACATAATTTTAAACATGCTAAGTACCGTCATTAACAAAATAGCTCAGTAATGGCTAACTTTCTCCGATTAGTTTTATGGAACGCCCATGGACTGCAATACAAAAGACTAGAAATTGAAAACTTCTTACATCTAAATAATACAGATATTATGCTCGTGTCAGAAACTCATTTCGCTAACAAAACGTACATACAGATCCACACTATTCTGTCTATCACACGGAACACCCTGATGGTACGGCGCACGATGGATCAGCAATATTAATCCGCAGTTCTATTTCTCATTATGAACAAACAGAATACAAAACGGGCTTCTTGCAAGCCACGACAATCCAAATTGAAAAACTCACAACCCCACTAACAGTTTCGGCCATTTACTGTCCTCCGAGACACAATTCAACACAATAAATCTTACAACCGTTCTTCAAAACTCTAGGTCCAAAATTTATAGTAGGAGGGGATTTCAATGCCAAACATGCTCACTGGGGTGCGCGCTTAACAACCACTAAAGCCAGAGTATTATTTAAACTTATTAAAGATAACAAATACAACTTCCTATCTACCGGTAATCCAACCTATTGGCCGTCTGATCCAAACAAAAACCCCGACCTACTAGATTTTTCATTATAAAAGGGCTCTCATCAAACTATATGGACGTCACTCCCAATTATGATCTTATTTCTGACCACTCCCCGATAATAGCTACAATTAGCACAATTATTATTTACAAAATACCGAATCCTTCAATTAGTAATAAGAGAACTGATTGGGATATCTTTAAGGACTACATTGAACAGCATCTTAGTAAAAACGTAAGCCTAAAAACTGCAGAGCAAATAGAATACGCAACAAATCACTTCATACCAACGGTACAAGAAGCGGGATGGAACTCCACACCGCCTAACAAATATAAAAGTTAGCAGCGCCAACATACCAAACGAGGTCATGGAAATTGTGAAAGAAAAAAGGCGGGCAAGGGCTAAATGGCAACACACTCATAGCGTAGAAGACAAAAGAATGTTTAGCCAATTAAATAATAAATTAAAATCTGTTCGGAATGAGACCTTTCAAACATACCTGAAATCAATCATTGCCCATGACAACTCAATATGAAAAGCCACTAAGGGCATTAAACAACCAAAATTTCACATTCCACCAATACGTGATCAAGGAAGTTCATAGTTAAGAACGGATAAAGAGAAGGCAAAAGCATTTGCAGACCACCTAGCAGACGTCTTTCAACCAAATTCTAATGAAGTAGATCCAAAAATAGAAAAAGAATTAGAAATACCGCTACAAATGTATCCACCAATACTCACGATTACTATCAAAGAAATTGAGAATGAGATAAAATGGTTAAAAAATAAAAAAAGCACCAGTACAAGACCTAATAACGACAATTGTACTAAAACAATTACCTGAACAAGGAATAAAGTTTCTACAAATCCTTTTTAATAGGATCCTGAGACTTACATACTGGCCGTTACAGTTCAAAATTGCACAGATAATACTTATCCCCAAACTTGGAAAACCCCCTCATGATATAAATTCCTATCGTCCTATTAGCCTACTCCCCATGGTGTCCAAGTTGCTTGAGAAACTAGTACTCAGACGTATTAATGAGGATTCACTACAAGAAGCATGGCTACCTAACCATCAATTTGGATTTCGGCACCAACATTCCGCAATTCAACAATGCCGCCATCTGACAAACACAATCCAAAATGCACTATAAAATAAAACATTTTACTCTGTCGTTTTCCTGGATGTTAGGCATGGGTTTGACAGGGTGTGGCATAGAGGACTACAATGTAAAATTAAGAAAACATTTCCCCATGAACATTACGTTCTGTTGCAATCGTACCTTACGTGCAGAACTTTCCAAACAGAAATTGGCAAGGAAGTATCCCAAATCAAAGAAATAGGAGCAGGAGTACCCCAGGGAAGTGTGTTGGGGCCTATATTATACCTACTATTTATCTCATCTACCTACAACAGAACAAATGGAAATAGGAACATTCGCTGATGACACGGCGATACTTACGTGTAACGAGAATCCGGTAGCAGCGTCAGCTGCACTACAAATTCATTTAAATCAAATTGAACAGTGGACACTTAAATGGAAAATCAAAGTAAACGAGAATAAATCAACACACGTTACATTCACGACAAAACATCAGGAATGCCCACCTGTCACTCTTAATAATAAGTACATCCCTCAGTCAACTGAAGTTAAGTACCTGGGATTGCATATTGGCAGAGGATTGCCATGAAAAACCCACATTAAAAAGAAACGAAAAGAATTAAACATAAAAACGAAGGAAATGTATTGGCTCATCGGGAAAAACTCCTCATTAACATTAACCAACAAAGTGTTATTATACAAGACCATCATCCGACCAATCTGGACCTAAGGCTGTCAGCTGTGTGGTTGTGCAAGTAGATCTAACGTCGAAGTCATTCAACGATTCCAGTCTAAAACCATTCACAGTATGGCAGGTGCAGCCTGGTATGTGACAAATAAAACTCTCCACGCAGACCTCAACATCCCATACGTTAGCGAATTAATCAAACAGTATGCCATTACGCACTAAACAACTTTAGAACTCTACCCAGATGAAACCATTGCACCGCTGGTTAATGATCTTCAACTCAGACGCCTTAAGAAGAAACAGCCAAAAGATTTAACAAATTAACAGCAGGGTGACTCCACTGGGAGTCCTCCAGCTAAGCCAGCATGATACAAATCATTAGCTCATAGAATGTATTAATGTTCTGATTTCTAATTAAATAAAATTATAATAATAGAATATTCTATTAAGCGTGTACTTTTCTATATATATTGTTATGATATCCTACCTCATGGTTAATAATTATGTAATAATATCGTACCTAAAGATTCAAACATTATAATTTATAAAGAGTGAATTTTAATGTTAATACCGGGTGTTCAAATAAAAATTACATAAGGGGTGGCCATGAAAAAGTAATGTCAACAGCAAGCTTTAAAATTTTCTATTACAATATCAGATTATAATTTTTAGGTTAGGTTTGGCACTGGCATGTAATAAATAATTAAATTCCTTAAATCATTTTTATTCTGATTAGTACCTAATTCAGTGAGTTAACTATGGTTGTATAAGCCGATTATATACCCATTGGCTAACGTTTAGACACAGCCTTTCTTAGCGTAGGCGCCAGTACCTAACCTGCAATTGTGCTGTGTTATTGGAGGTTAAGCTGCATTGTAAATAAACCAATTGTTGAAGAAATGAGCTTTTTTATTTTAATTTAGACAATAACAGTAACAAGCAAGTTTCGAAACTGTTAAAGAAACCAAAGTAATTAAATAATCATGTTACGTTTCGCGTGTCTCCAAATTGTTTTCGAACGTTTAATTACGTTATCAATTTGTAGGCGCTATCACGCCACAAAAATTCGTGCCAAGCACACATTTGGTGCACCGCGGAAGACAAGAAAAAGTCGACGAATTCCGAAAAGATCCAGCTGATAAGACAGTGTCGTACAGATGCGAAGCCGATGAATTGCGCAATATTCGCAGCGTCGCCTGATCCACGCATACCTACTCTCCGGCTCGCATTAACTAGTAAGTTTAAACGCCACTCTAAGTTTACCAGGTCGGCCGTCCTGCATCACGTAAGAGAGCGATGACCGAGCAGTCCACAGGCATATTTTAATCCGATCCTTAGCCAGACAGATCCAACCCGCCCCTTTCCGAATCCTAACCAGCACCTGGAGGGCTAACTCCCTTGGTCCAAGGGGCTCCACCAGTCATCACCAGTTCTAATACCTGTCCGGTAAGACCAAAGTCCTGTCCCGAACTACCTGACCAAAAACCTCTCTTGCCTATGTTAGTAAAACTGCAGAAGCAATTCTATCATATTAATTCTCCAGCGCAACGAAAAATCTTGCCGCTCAAAACCCTGAGCTAGATACCTGTCTGATAGCCCGTAACACCACAATATTAATAAACAATTCCTTCCAACGGCCCGCCGTAGAAGATCCGCCAGACCGAGGTGCAAAGCGACCTAAAATTCAGTTCAATAATTCGGAAAGTACGGGCCAGCATAGTATTTGAATTGTAAATCGAGCGAACCTCAAACGCTCGAGTTTCGCCGACCAACGATGAACGAGTGCGAGTTCTAGAAGGTCGCGCCTGGAATCGAAATTAAATTCATTTCAGTAGCGCTGCGAAGCGTTCGCGTTTGTTCAGTCTAGAACCGCTGTTAATTAACCTAGAATCATTTCCGCCTTTGCCTAATCCAGTCTAAAATCTGCAACAACTCTGAAACGACGAAGTCGAAATTGAATTATGTTGTTCTAATTACAACAACCTGACTCATATGACCAGGGACGGATTGCCCATATCCTCTATCAGCCAGTGCCACTCCACCCGGACTGCCCCAAATACCAGAACAATTTAGAATTTAGGTTATCATCATAATTTGTTTTATTTTCTTTCTTGTGCAAATCATTTTAGGAAAAATGTTTATTTGTTTTTTATTTATTTATTTATTTATTTTTATTTATTTATTTATTTAACGGTTAAAGACCATTTTTTTCACATATAAATACAGGATAAATAAGAAAATGAATACCATATGATACAATAATAGCAAAATAAGCAATTAACATAATTATAATGATAATACATACAAAAATACTACATAAATAAGCAATAATACGCAATTAACTTACAAAAATTATAATCTGAACATAAATATAAGGTGCCATATCTTACTAATTCGTGTTTTGGCGTATAATCCTTCTAAAAGAACTATATGAATGGGAGAAGAAATCGATCTCGCAATCATTACCTATTTTAAGAAGCTTAGGTATAGGAGCATTTAGCGCATAATTTTGACTATGGAATTCAATTTTAAATAGTTCTTTTGACCTAGTAACTCTAGTAGGTACTACAAAATTGATTTTTTCCAAAATCGTTGCGCAATCCATCGAGCCATTTAAGAGTTTAAATAATAAGCAGAGGACTTGATTTTTACGGCGTTTTTCTAAACTGTCTAAGTTATACATCACACGTAACTCATTGGAGTGTACTAAATTATAATCAATATTATCTTTGTACGCTAAAAATCTTAAAAATTTGTTTTGAACTTTTTCAATCCTATTTATATGACTTAAGTAAAAAGGTTCCCATATTAAGCTTACATATTCTAGATTAGAGCGTACAAGTGAACAATAGATGTTTCTGATACTATTAGAACTAATAAAATCAGCAGTATTCCGTCGTATAAACCAAATTAATTTCAAAGATTTGTTGATAATATTACTTATATGCTGATCAAAGTCAAGTTTTGAGTCAAAAGTGATACCCAAATCTACAATATTATCAACAGTAGGTAAGATAATGTTATTTATAGAGTAATTAATTTTTGTACAATAGTTAAAGAAAATAAGTATCTGTTTTTGACTCGAGTTTATTTCTTACTTCAGCTGTTTACGAACCTTGGACCAGAGTTATCCACAAATGGTAAAATTAACGTAAAGTAATCAGAAGTTGATCTTGAGTGTAAAATCAAATTGCATAGATTAGTAATCGTCACAATTCTTCAAATTGGAAATGATATTTTTATTTCACATACAGAGAAAAATAGATACAAACTAACCAAGCTGTTAAAAATGGCCACCGCTTTCTTGAAGACACAGATTTATTCGTCTTTTTATACTATTATAAGCATTTGAGGAGTTACATTGGCATACTGCTCAATAATTCTGTTCTGCAGTTCCTCGATATTATTGTTAGGGGTCTTATACAGTCTGAGTTTTTTATTATGTAACAACTTGTAGGCAACCCATTATGCAGAGCCATGCATACTGCATGCTTCTGCATAATGGGTTGCCTACAAGTTGTTACATGATAAAAAACTCAGCCTGTATACATTATTTTGCCGAAAGGGAATTAATGTAATTTAAAATAGTCAAGTCTGGTCATGTAGGTAGAAATTCTAGATTTAAACGTAATCTAATTAGCCTTGCTGGCGCTCATCCTTGTGAAACTGATTAATAGATTCATTTATAATATTTCAGTATCTCTGAGCAGTAACAGTTTCGTGGAAAAATATGGGTCGGATAATGCGTCTTTGAGCCACAGCAATTCAAATACCAACTTTTAACACGGAAAGGGGAATTTCATGAAAAGTATGAGCATTTTTAGAACTACATAACCTTATATTTTGTGAATTTATATACCCCGAAACGGTGTAGCAAGCCTCGTCAGCGGAAACGTTAAATTTAACAATTCGTCATTATTAAATTTTGTTGAAACCACTGGCATACAAAATTCGCCTATTGTAATCTGCTGGCAGCAATTCATGTAAGGCAAGTATTTGGTAAAGGAAATAGCTTTAACCCTTTAACGCTCTCTGGTATGACTGTTATACCACTACGCATAGCAGTCAATAATATTTGTTTTGAAACTTAATACTGCTCTGAAACGTCTTGTTTCCGTTCTACAGACATTGCAGTTTCTTTGTCTACTTTTATATTTTCTAGAATTATTGTAGTTATAAAACTACCCCAATAAACCTGTTACAGGATTAAATGCTCGAATGGACATCGATCACAAGCACTGTCAAAATCGGGGGAAAAGTAAAGGGTTTGCCGGCTTTTCCAAAAACACAGATCTTAATTGTGTCTGAGCAGATGACGGCGCTCATATTACCCACGGTCTAGCTTAGTAGAGAAGGCGTGATTCGAAAGCTCAGTTAAAACCGACAGCACTTACCCTATACTTTGCTCAAAAGAATTGCCTAAGGACGCCACTCGTTTTGATAAATCAACAGCCCTCGTGACCCAAAACGAGAAATATCACAGGGCTCTACTGAAGATGCGCTGGGTTAGCTGCACGCTGCGAAGCGTCGTCCACTAAGTTCCCTCCAAGTCGGGCGGTAAGCACCAGGTGGCCTTAATGACTTACCTTATGACCACCTCCCTAAAGGGGTTCAAAAGAATTTACTCAAGCCAAAAACTGTAGGGCTTTTCCAATAAAAGCACGTGTTCTAGCTTCACATTTGATTACACTTGGCTTTTCGCCACATTAGGATTGAAGATCCACAGATTTCAGGTTTAAGTCAATTAAACAAACTAAGTGTGACTGTATTATTATTTAATGAATGAAAATCGACACACACAGAGCCACAAGTTGGCCATAAGAAGGTAACACCCTAGCTGAAAATTATCGGGGAACCCAAGCAAAGTTACCTTAATGGCTAATTATATACACAGGTTATTTGACGCAATTAAATTCGCAGGCGCAAAGTCCCGCGGCATGCGAGGCACAATAAACCTACAATTCGGTAGCACTTTCGCGACACATTAAAACAAGAAACAAAACAAAAATACAGCGGTAGATCCTACCTTTTTTTAGCTAGAACACCTGTTGCGTTGACGATGACCGATGGCTGGACCGGATCCTGGAGAGGCTTAGTGGCAGCTTGCAGCAATACAGCTCCCCAAAGGGTTGTTGAAGGGCTTTGCCAAAAGCCAAGCGGTGGCTGCAGAAGGTCGAGGACTACGAAGATGGCGTCCACAAAGACTAAGGTTACGTCCCGCAGCGAGCGTAGAACAGGGTTGCCCAAAGGGGTTGAGCGAAGGCAGTGGCCAGCGGCCCGAAAGAGTGTGGAAGTACTTCGAGGTGAAAACGGTAGTCCCCGGGAACGCAGAAAATACTTCGGGTTCGGCACGACGTGGTAAAATTTGCAAAAGCAGATATTTCCCACTCACTATGAGAAACTTACGTAGGCTTCATAGGGCGTCTTGTAGTAGATGTGCAACAGGATGCAAAGTAAATTTTCCCCCGGCTCTTGGGGTCGAAATAAACGAAATCCAAAACGCCCGCCCAAACCGGCGTCGGCCTAACTCACACACGTCCCGCGGGAACTTTATCACTTAACGAGCTATCTGCTTCGAAGCCTGCAGCAGAACTGACTTAAGAATTTAATTAACACGCGAAGAACACAACCCCCGTTCCCCGCTATCATGCAATCATCCTTCTCTTACCACGGTTAAAGGAAATCCTTCCTCTCAAGCAAATATTAATGCGTAAGTGCTGAATAAACGAGAGGGCCTTGGAACATTCGAGAAAGAATTTTTTGTTGTTGCAGCAAGTCCCAGGGCATTGAATTACTACAGAAAATTCCCCGAGGGCCGGGTTGAATTATCGCTAAGCAGGAATAGCCTTCGAAACCTAATTTCTTTGTTGCGTGAAACAAAGAGGGTTATTCAAAATTTGTTGGGTGCATGTAAGTTCCATGGATTTCTGGCTACAGGCGCCCGCGCGTCGGGATAAATAAAGCAATTAGCACGCGTTGCAGAAGTGCTTTCAAAGAAAATTTCCAGTGGTTGCGTGCATGTTAGAGTTTAGCCCAAATAATTTCGGTTGCAGATTTCAGGTGCAGGGCCGGCTTTGCGAAAATTAAATCGGCCATGCTTTAGACAAAAAACAATATCACAAACCTTGGTGTAAATGTGTAGCTGGTATGACAGTATTACCAGCGTGCATTCCGCGTCACGACTTTGAAGTGTGTACGCGCATTGGTGAAGTTTTTTGTTTGTTATTAGTTTGTAGGAGCAACTTTCAAGTTTTCAGCTGGTAAGTGTTTTAGTATAATATGTAAGGATTATAATATTGATAAGTAGTAGAAATAATTTTGTCCTCATTTTGATAAATAAATTGTTATTTGGAAACCTTTCATTTGCGTCGCAAAAATAGTCTATATTTATGTCCAATTTTTTAGTAATAACGTACGTTTTATACAATTTATTTTTGTGTTTCGAGTGTTTATAAACATATCTACTGAAAATATAATCGAATTGGTTTTGCTGCTATGTTGCGCTAGGAAAATATTTACGTTCAAATCGATCGCGGCGGCATATTAACTGAAATTTTTGAGGAAGGTCGCGGCAGCCCGGATTGTTTACGATGGGGTAGTCATAAATTTTAAACAGAACGTTAGTGTTCCACTTGCAAGAGTTTATATTATTCAGTTCAAATTTCAAAAACTATTTTTTTCCCAGCCGGTTAGAATAGTAGGCATTGCTCACCTCATCTGAGGTAAGAAAGTTCGTTTTTCTCACCTAGGTAAGAAAGTAAATCATGCAATTTTTATGAAGAAACTGTACCGCATGTTAGCTGACTGCTGACGCGTGCTGATTCTGACAGCTGACATATTGATAGTTGACGGATAATTGACTTTATGACTTGTGTTACTGTCTGTTTATACGAGGAATTAGGAATGCATTCTGTGAGTGTTCACATCTTTTTAATGCAGGTAAGTACGAAAACCTTAAGTAGCCCCGTGAGTGGCCCTTCATTCGAAGGAATTAAATTAACATCTCGAGCATGCGTACCCACGACAGAAGAGGCTAAAAATCGCCGTGCCCGCCCGCGCTTTTTTTTTAATCCAACCAAAACTGCTTTAACAGTTTGACCTCAGTGGACATAACCTCAAATAGTATAAATACTAAACCGATTTTTTAACAACAAAATTTTTAAGTTTTCAGAGTTACTTATGAATAAAACTGTTTAGAAGCATTTTGAGAACAGCATAAAATCGGAAAACATGCTGCACATTTTGCAGGATATTGTCACCTTTAACAACTTTAACAGTCTGTTGAATTATTTTTATAGTGTCAAATTTTGCTCCACTGAGGCCGGCTGGGAAAAAAATGGTATTCAAACTTCGTTAAGAAAGTGCTCTTGCATACCTTGCGCAATTACAAACCTCGCCTTCGGCTCGGTTTATAAACTTTGCGCTCGTTATGCAAGACTGCACTTTCTTACCTTGGTTTGAAATATACTATTACCACCTGTTATACGAGTGAACATTCACAACATATTTTGTCCTGAATGCTCACTGGTAGAACGGTTTACCAGCATCTTTTGCGAAAGTTAAAATGGAGATTTGATAAAAAAAACAGTTGTTTTTCGGTTTCCTGGCATCTCAAAGAACGCATACGAGATAAATTTTAGATTTTTTCTGCGTACAGTAATTTTGCGCGTTAAAGGGGTTAAATCTTTTTAGCAATAGTATGGTAAGTTCCTAACAATATTCCAGTCTCTTGCGAAAGTCTACGTAGTGATGTAATGGGTTGCTCTTAGATATGTTAACAAAACTTCGGAGGTGACAACGTTTCGCCATATTTTTCACAAATTCCACCACTAGATGTTGCTCAGAGTCAGAGTCCATTCCCGAAAATGTGCCCAGATGTGATTCTGACCCCAAGTAACTGCAAAACGGTCTTTTAGTTTGAGTATAGGCCGGTGGTGCTGGGATCGCTTCTAAGCCAGAGCCAGTAGATATAGGAGAGTACCGGCATTCTTTGATCCGTAAAAATGCCGCCGTCGCCGCCCTTTTTGTTCCCATCAGCAATGACTGATTGAGTTATGTCTAAAATTTTACTTGAAATTGGCAAGGCTGTAAGTCTATGTCAAATTCGAGGTTATCAGGTTATGTTTTCCGTCAGTTTGTGTCAAATAACAAACAAAATCTAACCTACTAACCTCGAATTTGACAGAGACTTACAGTCTTGCCAATTTTAAGTAAAATTTCGGATTGCCAATAAATGGCACGTTGACGGAATTGTGCTACAAACCTCAAAGTGACGCATATGACACAGGAACAAACATGGCGGACGTGGCGGTACTCTCCTATATCTACTGGCTCTGTACTAAGCTAGGCAAGCCCTGTGCTAGGTCGCCTTCAGTATACATAAGGCATATTATGATTTCCAAAATTGCGGCAACTTCGTCTTTGACTGGCGGACGTTGATAGCTTAGTTTATTTGATATTTTAGATCCAAATAGAAATCGGAAGATATAATTTATTATTATTTTGAGCACTGTTTAATAGCGTAATAAGCATTAACATCGTCTGTTTTGTTTTTGCATAACTTCCTAGGAATTACGCGTAAGAAGGTGTGTCCCATTTTCGTTACATTTGGAAATGTCCTTTTGTTTTTGAGCTACAGTCAAAAGCGATATGCTTTCGACTATAAGTATGGCATTATGTTTACGTGTTTTTAATGTGAGCAGTTCAAAATACGTTTTGCAAAAAACAAGCGATTGACATCACTTTTACTCTGTTTGTTTTTCAAAACAGTACGTTTTATGCTAGTTGTTTTCGATGCAGCTGCAACGTTCTTTTTTTAATAAAACTATGAAATTTGTTGGACGAAAGTAGAATTGCTATGTCTACTAAATTGTTTAATACACTTTTTATATTTTAAAACAGTTATTGAATTGGAATTCAAATATCTGTCAGTCTTCCTTTCTATAGCAATTGATATGTATAGTTCCATTAGGGTTTCTAATTAAAGTTAAATCTAGAAAATTTATTGAATTGGGGTTCGTTTTTCAATGGTAAATTTTAATCTTGGAGGAATATTGTTGTAAGGGTTATGTTTTGAGAAGTGGCAGCAATAATTATGGCATCAACAAATCTTTGGTAAAAGGTTATACGTTGTTTAAAATACTTTTTTCAATTGTTTGCATCACAAGATGTGCAATTGTACTAGAGAGAGGTGGGCCCATTGCTACACCGAGTTTTTGCTCACATATTTGGTTGGAAGTAGTTAGAATCAAGAGTGTATTTAACTACATTTATGATAGTAATATGTATACCAAGGTTTTGACGTTTAACTTTTCATCACGAATGTGGATTTAGTTACCGAGGCTCGTTAGGTCAAGGCAAATAAGCCACATGATGGATAAAAAGGAAGTTCAGTGCCAAGGGGTACATTATGTTTTTCTTTAAATTGAGGAATCGTAAAATTACAAAATTTTCACCAACTTTTGTAGGTGATGTTGATATCGGTTGACGTTTATATGTCGCCCCGCTACCTACAAAAAGGCGTAAAACAATGGATTACTTCACTGCGATTTCTCGTATTGTAAAACATGTTCATTAAAAAAGTCCATAAGGAGCGGCTGTGGAAATTCAAACCTATGAATAATATATTGGTGGCACTGTAAGTTTATGTCAAATTCGAGGTTAGCAGGTTAGGTTTTCCGTCCGTTTGGACACAGACTGATTGAAAACCTAACCTACTAACCACGAATTTGGCATAGACGTACAGTGCCACCACTGGCCAACGTTAGAGTTCCTATATAGTATAAGAGTTGAGACAACGCAAATGTCAGCGGCCATTACTGATCCAAACATAGCATACAAGGCCGTAGTTGTCTTTTTACTTCCTTTTACAATAAAGGAAGTATTGGATTCACCCCAAAAATTCGAAATTGAGGTTTCAACAGATCTTCACGTTTTAGAGTCCCCTGAACCCAAAAAACATATTTTTTTTTCATTGGTCTGTCTGTCTCTTGTGTGTGTGTCTGTCTGTGTGTCTGTCTGCCTGTGAACAGATTATCTCAAAAACGAAAAGAGATATGGCGTTGAAACTTTATACATAAGTTTTGTGTACTATGTAGATCAGACAGCAAGCTATTGAATAAAATCGCATAACCGGAAGTAGGTGTTTACTCTTGTGATTTTTCAGTTTTTTTCGATTTTTTCAAAAACGGCTCTAACGAATTTTTTTTAACTTTACATTTTTATTACATTTTTAATGTGTATTGATGTGAGATGTTGAATACTTCTAAAGTGGGTTTCTTTTGTTTTTTTTCTATTTTTTTTTATTAACTCCTATTTTAAATAAAACACCCGGTATATTATTACATTTTCGAATTTACCTTAAAATTCTAGAGAAAATTTGTCTCTTCAACTAACGCTCTAGTTTGTACCGTTTTTGTAGAATTTGTAATTTTTGAAAATTTTTGAAAAATTTTTAAAAATTAAAAATAAAATTTTTGACTAATTATAAGATCACTGTAAAAGGAAGTTGTGTGAGTGTATCACACCAGATTTTTGAGTATGTGTCACCTATGAATTTAATTACTTGTCACCTTCACAATGTCAAAACGTTAATTTAACGCGTTTATGAAAACTACATTGATAGGTAGCTACTTGGTAATATTTGAGAAAGAGTTGAGACAACGTAAACGCAGTAGGTACAGCATTGGATTTTAGTTTTCGTTTGCCACTCAGACGCACTTTTTCCCATATCAAAGTTGATTTCACATAGTCTGATTCTACTTGTGAGTGTTCGATTTATTCTGTTTATATTTTTGAGCTATTCTGCTCGTTGCTTTTCGTTTTTGGGAATTTGTGTCAATGGATATAAAGCCTCGTTCGAATCTACTTTTGAAGCAAAAAATGCAACAAATGCAACAGCCCGCCATTTCAAAAACTGTAGAAAAATAATCATTTGGGTAACTAATTTTTAAGTAAATTCCATATACATACCTACCTATAACTCTGCAAGATATGCTATTTAAAGCACTATTGTCAGGTGGAAATGGAACACATACATATTAATACATTTGCATCAGTCTTAGGCCTAAAGCAGAGACAATAACTAAAGGAGACCAGACAGCTATATGGGAGTAACAGAGATAGGCATAAATATTTAAGTACGTCATTCATAGATGGCAAAATGAACTAAAAATGTCGATAAAGTAGATGTAGATTTCAAGCAATTAATTAGTTAGTGAAAAGTGACACATGTGGTGCAATATTCGATTTAAAAATTTTGTGAAAGCCGCAATTTTTAAATCACGTATTCTGGAACAAATGAGTTTTTTAATGAAATAATAGATAAATCATAGCAACTAAACAATGGCGTCTACAACAAATTTTGCCTAAAACAAGTTAATTATTCATTGAAATGATTTAAAATTGTATTTGACCAGAGACAATCTAGTTCTCTCTGTATTTGACTTACGATTTGTATATGCAGTGTTTGTGGGAGTAAATGATAAAAGGATACAACATTGAGAAAGTAATTACTGCTTATTTATTTTAATTTTTTGAAACACGTAGTAATAAAAATAAGTATGTAGGTATTTGTTATTGGCACATACATATATATGTAGTTAAATTGTACTTTTAGCAACTTTTGCTAATCATTACCCATCATTAACATTTTCAGATATTTATTTATTTGGAAAACATTTATTAATATTTAATTTTCTAATAGGACAATTTACTTTTCAGCTCTCAAAAAATGAGAATCAACAAATGTGCAGCATTTGGATGTGACATTAAATTTCCAAACAATTCCACCATCACGTGTTTCACATTTCCACGAAACGAGTGCTCGTGTCTTGAATGGATACATGCTACAAAAAATAAAAAATTGACCAAGCTGCCAGTAACCAGTGTACAGGGTGGGCCAAAGTAGACGCTTTCTTATGGAAACTCATGTTCCTGTCAGAGATAGAAAAATGTTGACCAACGTCTCCCGAGCTTAAATTTTATGAAAAAGTTACTGGTGCAAACAGAATTTTGCTATCGTAAACCGTTAGGCCGCTAGGGGGCGTTTTTCAAAATTCGTCGATTTTTTTAAACCCTTCTAGCTTTTTTGTTTTTAGGAATAATTGATTTCTCTAAAAACTTTCTCACGGCAGTTTTAGGTGTAGAATAGGTTGGTGTATTTTATTTTAATACAGGGTGATTCGTAAATTTGCTGCACCAAAAATTTTCTTTTTTCTTATAAGACACTCGTTATATTTATAAATTTTTTTGTAGTCCTTAAAATTCTCTATTCAAAAATATATAATACTATATGTCCAAAATTAGCATTTTACGGTGTATTTGGATTTAAGTTAAATAAACTAAAAATATCAAGTAGCCATTGTGTCATAGTGCCGCATGACCATTGTTTTAACCAACATTGGCAATATTTATGAGGAAAACAATGTTGGCCGCTGTCAAATTAGTCAAATAGCTTTTGAATTTGAACAGAATCTGGTTTTTTATCCGTGTCTATTTAAATTTCCACCTTCCAACAAGATGGTACATCGCCTCATATTTGAAGAGTTATAACTAATTACTTAAAAGTGCAGTTTGGTGAAGAGTGGATAGGGAACCAAGGACCAATCGCTTAGCCAGTGAAGTCCCCCGATATGACACCCCTAGACTGCTATTTTTGGGGAAAAATTAAAGATTTGACATATAGACAACCGATTACATCAAGAGAATTGCAAGAGGAAGCAGTGCAAAATTCATTTGCTATAATTTCTAAATTTGAGCTAAGAAATGCTGCAAATGCTGTCAAACAACGTTGCCGCTTGTGTATTAATCAGAACGGTGCCCAGTTTGAACATATGTTATAAAAGGACATATCGTTGGGTGGTAATATCCTTTATCTACTCCAGTGGGATAAGTAACGCATTACGTCACTCATTTGACACTATTTCAGTTACGTAATGAAGCTCATTACACCACTCAGTTATGTAATGGTTTCATTACGCAACTGAGTTGTGTAATGACTTCATTACGTAACTGAAATAGTGTCAAATGAATGACATAATGACATTTGCCTACTAAAATAGTTTTGAAAATGACAGATCTGACATTTCTCTTAATGCACTTTTCTCAATTTTAGGCAGTCGTAGATAAAATTTTGTACAATACATGTGTGATAATGCATCATTAATATACTTGTGTGCTTACATAACTCGTGCTACGCACTCGTTTGTAACTTACACACACGTATATTAATGATACTGTTATCCCACTTGTATAGTAAATAACTATTATCTAATAGACGTGTCTGTCTGGGACGCTGTTTTGTCCGGGACGCTGTTTTGTCCGGGACGCTGTTTCAGCAGCCAAACCGTAAGAGATAGAGAAAAAAGTTATGAAAGTTATATGTTTGGAATGGTCATGTCAGGTCAGGAACCGAATTTCAGTCACGTGACACTTCCGGTTTTCGAGAAATCACAAAAAGACCGTTTTTCAAATAGAACGCGTATTAAATAAAAACTGGTTCGGCCGCCAAACGTAGCTGCGACCCTCTGCGCCTTAAATCCTCGATCGGTTAGGCAACCACTTTGACACCTTCCAGGTCTGGGTGGTTGCCTAACCGATCGAGGTTTGAAGGCGCGTTAAATGAGACATTTGTCTCACTGGACTGCTAGTTCTTCATCTAATAGACTTGTCTGTCCGGGACGCTGTTTCAGCAGCCAAACCGTAAGGGATAGAGAAAAAAGTTATTAAAGTTATATGTTTGCAATGGTCATGTCAGATCAGGCACAGAATTTCAGTCGCGTGACACTTCCGGTTTTCGAGAAATCACGTGATTTCCGTCCGTCCGGGACGCTGTTTCAGCAGCCAAACCGTAAGAGATAGAGAAAAAAGTTATGAAAGTCATATGTTTGGAATGGTGATGTTAGGTCAGGAACCGAATTTCAGTCACGTGACACTTCCGGTTTTTGAGAAATCACGTGATTTCCGTCCGTCCGGGACGCTGGTCCGTCCGGGACGCTGGTCCGTCCGGGACGCTGTTTCAGCAGCCAAACCGTAAGAGATAGAGAAAAAAGTTATTAAAGTTATATGTTTGCAATGGTCATGTCAGGTCAGGAACCGAATTTCAGTCACGTGACACTTCCAGTTTTCGAGAAATCAAGTGATTTCCGTCCGTCCAGGACGCTGGTCCGTCCAGGACGCTGTTTCAGCAGCCAAACCGTAAGAGATAGAGAAAAAAGTTATTAAAGTTATATGTTTGGAATGGTCATGTCAGGTCATGAACCGAATTTCAGTCACGTGACACTTCCAGTTTTCGAGAAATCAAGTGATTTCCGTCCGTCCAGGACGCTGGTCCGTCCAGGACGCTGTTTCAGCAGCCAAACCGTAAGAGATAGAGAAAAAAGTTATGAAAGTTATATGTTTGGAATGGTCATGTCAGGTCAGGAACCGAATTTCAGTCACGTGACACTTCCGGTTTTCGAGAAATCACAAAAAGACCGTTTTTCAAATAGAACGCGTATTAAATAAAAACTGGTTCGGCCGCCAAACGTAGCTGCGACCCTCTGCGCCTTAAATCCTCGATCGGTTAGGCAACCACTTTGACACCTTCCAGGTCTGGGTGGTTGCCTAACCGATCGAGGTTTGAAGGCGCGTTAAATGAGACATTTGTCTCACTGGACTGCTAGTTCTTCATCTAATAGACTTGTCTGTCCGGGACGCTGTTTCAGCAGCCAAACCGTAAGGGATAGAGAAAAAAGTTATTAAAGTTATATGTTTGCAATGGTCATGTCAGGTCAGGCACAGAATTTCAGTCGCGTGACACTTCCGGTTTTCGAGAAATCACGTGATTTCCGTCCGTCCGGGACGCTGTTTCAGCAGCCAAACCGTAAGAGATAGAGAAAAAAGTTATTAAAGTTATATGTTTGGAATGGTCATGTCAGGTCAGGAACCGAATTTCAGTCACGTGACACTTCCGGTTTTCGAGAAATCACAAAAAGACCGTTTTTCAAATAGAACGCGTATTAAATAAAAACTGGTTCGGCCGCCAAACGTAGCTGCGACCCTCTGCGCCTTAAATCCTCGATCGGTTAGGCAACCACTTTGACACCTTCCAGGTCTGGGTGGTTGCCTAACCGATCGAGGTTTGAAGGCGCGTTAAATGAGACATTTGTCTCACCGGACTGCTAGTTCTTCATCTAATAGACTTGTCTGTCCGGGACGCTGTTTCAGCAGCCAAACCGTAAGGGATAGAGAAAAAAGTTATTAAAGTTATATGTTTGCAATGGTCATGTCAGGTCAGGCACAGAATTTCAGTCGCGTGACACATCCGGTTTTCGAGAAATCACGTGATTTCCGTCCGTCCGGGACGCTGTTTCAGCAGCCAAACCGTAAGAGATAGAGAAAAAAGTTATTAAGTTATATGTTTGAAATGGTCATGTCAGGTCAGGAACCGAATTTCAGTCACGTGACACTTTAGGTTTTCGAGAAATCACGTTGTTTTCGTCCGTCCGGGACGCTGGTCCGTCCGGGACGCTGTTTCAGCAGCCAAACCGTAAGAGATAGAGAAAAAAGTTATGAAAGTCATATGTTTGGAATGGTGATGTTAGGTCAGGAACCGAATTTCAGTCACGTGACACTTCCGGTTTTTGAGAAATCACGTGATTTCCGTCCGTCCGGGACGCTGGTCCGTCCGGGACGCTGTTTCAGCAGCCAAACCGTAAGAGATAGAGAAAAAAGTTATTAAAGTTATATGTTTGCAATGGTCATGTCAGGTCAGGAACCGAATTTCAGTCACGTGACACTTCCAGTTTTCGAGAAATCAAGTGATTTCCGTCCGTCCAGGACGCTGGTCCGTCCAGGACGCTGTTTCAGCAGCCAAACCGTAAGAGATAGAGAAAAAAGTTATATGTTTGGAATGGTCATGTCAGGTCATGAACCGAATTTCAGTCACGTGACACTTCCAGTTTTCGAGAAATCAAGTGATTTCCGTCCGTCCAGGACGCTGGTCCGTCCAGGACGCTGTTTCAGCAGCCAAACCGTAAGAGATAGAGAAAAAAGTTATTAAAGTTATATGTTTGGAATGGTCATGTCAGGTCAGGAACTGAATTTCAGTCACGTGACGCTTCCGGTTTTCGATAAATCACGTGATTTCCGTCCGTCCGGGACGCTGGTCCGTCCGGGACGCTGTTTCAGCAGCCAAACCGTAACAGATAGATAAAAAAGTTATTAAAGTTATATGTTTGAAATGGTCATGTCAGGTCAGGAACCGAATTTCAGTCACGTGACACTTTAGGTTTTCGAGAAATCACGTTGTTTTCGTCCGTCCGGGACGCTGGTCCGTCCGGGACGCTGTTTCAGCAGCCAAACCGTAAGAGATAGAGAAAAAAGTTATGAAAGTTATATGTTTGGAATGGTGATGTTAGGTCAGGAACCGAATTTCAGTCACGTGACGCTTCCGGTTTTTGAGAAATCACGTGATTTCCGTCCGTCCGGGACGCTGGTCCGTCCGGGACGCTGTTTCAGCAGCCAAACCGTAAGAGATAGAGAAAAAAGTTATTAAAGTTATATGTTTGCAATGGTCATCTCAGGTCGGGAACCAAATTTCAGTCACGTGACACTTCCAGTTTTCGAGAAATCAAGTGATTTCCGTCCGTCCAGGACGCTGGTCCGTCCAGGACGCTGTTTCAGCAGCCAAACCGTAAGAGATAGAGAAAAAAGTTATTAAAGTTATATGTTTGGAATGGTCATGTCAGGTCATGAACCGAATTTCAGTCACGTGACACTTCCGGTTTTCGATAAATCACGTGATTTCCGTCCGTCCGGGACGCTGGTCCGTCCGGGACGCTGTTTCAGCAGCCAAACCGTAAGAGATAGAGAAAAAAGTTTTGAAAGTTATATGTTTGGAATGGTCATGTCAGGTCAGGAACCGAATTTCAGTCACGTGACACTTTCGGTTTTCGAGAAATCACGTGATTTCCGTCCGTCCGGGACGCTGTTTCAGCAGCCAAACCGTAAGAGATAGAGAAAAAAGTTATTAAAGTTATATGTTTGGAATGGTCATGTCAGGTTAGGAACCGAATTTCAATCACGTGATTTTAAAAAATATTATTGTTTTTATTTAATACGCGTTCTAAGTAGTATAGTG
>CALNHX010001457.1:0-225469 GCA_940337035.1 Agriotes lineatus
ACTTCTAGTAGCAGTTAGCTTCAAACCTAAAGATTTTAGAAACAGTTTATTGGCAGATGTTAATCTATCGACTGCAGGCAGCCTACTGATGTTCGAAACAAACTGATCATCCCTAATATATGTTTGTTGCGGCTGCTGCTGCTGCTGAGAGTTGTATCTAACCACCATTTTGTTTCTTGAGATGCAACCTTACCGTGATGGCTTCTCCGCAGAAATTGACCAATTTACCGTTTTGATCCAGTATTTGTATGACAATGTTATCAATAATTCTCGTATTGATTGGTAGATATATAACGTTAGAGGGATTTTCTACAATCTTAAATCCTGGCGGATCTGTAGGGAAAAATTGATGAACTCTGTGTACAGCATTGCTGTTGTGATAAGTACCAGTTACGATATTGCAATCAATACATATAGTATTAACTTTAAATATATCTACAGGATTATCGGAAATATATCTACCATAAGCTTTCAATTTCTTAGGTTTGAACCCTAATAATTGTCCAATACTATCTTTAGCAGTAAAATCGATTGCTAAGGACGATTTAATTTCACTCCTGAGCGTGTTATTATTAGGCTTAATATGTAGCACAGGTTCTGCTTGGTGTTGCACAATATTTTTTTCTAGTATATCATTAGCACTACCTGCTTGAGGGGAGGGTGGCTTTGTTACACCTATACCCAGTTCATGTCTAATATATTGACTTATATCGGCAACTTCATATGAACCGTGAGGTATTTCAATTACAGCTTGTTTACCATCAATATCAGTATAATGAAATTTATTATTATTCGAATCAATATTAGGTATAGTATTATAAGCTTCAAAACTGATTAATCCTATAACGTATTCAGATTTCGGATCCAGATGTATGGATGGATACTGAGCTGTGAGAACAGATTCATTTCCAGACAAGGTAAACGTCCACGACATGTTTAATAGTAGACGGTTTAACTAGAACTGAAACAAAACATCTAGAGACCTTTAATTTTAATTACATTCTCCTCCCCTTCCTTCTCTAAGAATCTTACTGGAAATAAAACAACTTTTATTAAACAATAGGTTTTATTTTTCCTTTTACATCCTTATTCAGTATACATTGCAATTGTTTATTTAAGATAGGTTCTAACAATAGAGACATTTTATCTATTCTATTCTTAAACCTCATCCTGTCGAGTGCACACAACTGCCAGTAATTGTATGGAAGTTCATCGTCCTCTTCTTCTTCTTCTTCTTTCTGACGAATTTCAACAATCGGGTCAAAGTGAACCTGCTTGTTGATTTTACTTCTGGCGATCTTTGTCGTACAACACCAAGTCATGTTTAAACTGGGTTATTAACAAGTTCAGGTCTGGCTGCCGCTCGCTTAATTTCAAACAAGAAAGTACCTTTGAAATATCTTTTAATTTACAATATATTTCAATATCTCTGTTCAATTTCTCCAGATTTTTAGTAAAGCGGTTGAACTGCATTCGATATTTATAGTATCGTTGCTGCTGCTTCATAATGCCAATGTGTACAATTCAGAATTCCCACACTATAAGTACATCCTCAGACGATGACGTCATCCCCCCCACATCTGCAAGTCTTGACAAGTCTGGACAGGTCTGGACAGGTTTTTCTCGCAGTAAACTGGTAGGAAGCTAACACATGGCATCGTGCAAAAATTGTAAACATAAATGCCCGCAATTTACAGAATCATAAGTTTGAAATGCCTGGTGATTATATTTAATAGGATGACAGCTGCCATTTTTGCCACTTGTCAAATATTTCACAATTTCTATTGGAGGTTTTAAGTCTCCAAAACTGTCAAAGTAAATTGCATCTTTTCCCCGTTTTATGTAAGCCACCCAATGTGTACCAAGATTGGTTTTATCATCCAAATTTACAATACCGCATTCTATATTTCGAACCTGTTTTGGTAAATCATCTCTCATAAAAATGCCGCGAAAGTTAGGAATTTTTAAACGTTTAGCGTATGATTGTAAATCGATATTTGACAAAGCCCGGTTTGGCAGCTGCATTACAAGTTTTTTGTCGTGAACAATCCGTATCCTTTTTTATAAGGTTTTAGATATAACCCTTTACCTAAAGCTATTGCCTCCATCGTTTTATTATGTCTTTCAGACTCTGCTAATTGTTTTTTTGCCGACTGAGCATCTTTAACCACCTTTGCAATTCCTGCAGCTCCACCGCTAAGAGCTCCTAACGCGCTAAGTCCTGCAAAGATTGGAATCAAGGGTAACATTCCACCTGTTTTTGGCACACGTATTACTCGAGGAGTTTTAATAATCTTGTTTCTCTTTATTTTATTAATTGTCTTAACAGCAATATTTGTAGCATCGCTTAAGTCTCGCAGCAGTCCTCCTCCTCCTAATTCAGTTCGTGCTTTTTTCACTACCTGATTGAAAGTAAGCGTATCTCCAGGTGTTCTCTTTCTCTTTTTACCAGTTTTATTTTTAGCTCCCAACCCCATTTTTACTTTTGCCGTCATAGCTGTAGCTACTCCTGCAGCCGAGACACGTTCACCTAAGCTAGCGTCTGAAGCTCTAATACGTCCAATAGCATTTTTAGCTAAAATTCTGTCAGCTTTATGTCGTTCCTCCATATTATCAGAATGTTTTGCATAAGCCAAATCGTGCTCACGACACGCTTGATCTAATTTGTTAATTCCAGGATCTCCTCGTGCAATTCTTTTCTCAAGTTTTGTGCCAGGCCCGCAATATTGATATCCTGGTATGTGCAATTCGAAAGGCAATTTATTAATGAGCGTATTGAGTACACCAGCACCTCGTCGGCGATGGACTGGTTTGTTGTTTCGACCTCGAACCATTATATAGAACTGAGAACTGATCGATTAGGATCTTAATATATATAGATATGCGTAGCAGTTTTAGTATGAGTTTCCAAGTAGACGTCATGAGGGTAGTTAAACTAAAAAACAGTTTGCCAATAAAAAATCATGATAATCATACTGCATCTCTAAGCAGGAGACACGGACCGTTGTTACCTTCCACGATACAATGTCTTATTCTAGGCCCATCGAATTGCGGTAAAACAAACATCATTATATCGCTAATAAAAGATGTTAATGGAGTACGATTCGAAAATATTTATATATATTCAAAATCGCTGTTTCAAGCAAAGTTTGAATATCTAAGTATGTTGTTTCAATTAATTCCTGAGGTTGGCTACTATACATACAGCGATGGTGTGAACATTGTACCACCCGACCAAGCTAAATCTAACAGCATTTTTATTTTTGATGACATTGCTTGCGACAAACAGGACGTTATGAGAGAATATTTTAGCATGGGTCGACATAAAAATATAGACTGTTTCTATCTTTGTCAAACATATGCATGTATTCCTAAACATCTTATTCGCGATAATGCTAACATGCTGGTGCTGTTTAAGCAGGACGATATGAATTTACAGAAGGTCTACCGAGATCATGTTAATACCGACATGACTTACGAACAATTTAAAGAAATGTGCGCATATTGCTGGAATAGTCATAAACACGGATTTTTGGTAATAGACAAAGATAGTGATTTAAATAATGGGCGCTATCGTTATGAATTTGATTCGTATATATACATTTAACAATTCTGATATCTATTATTTGATAGAAAGCTGTTGACGTGTGAACTAGTTTGAATCTGTCAGTCTGTCTAACTGGCTGTTTACCTGTCTAGCTGTCTACCTGTCTACCTGTCTAGCTGTCTAGCTGTCTAGCTGTCTAGCTGTCTACCTGTCTACCTGTCTAGCTGTCTACCTGTCCAGCTGTCTAGCTGTCTACCTGTCTACCAGTCTACCTGTCTAGCTGTCTACCTGTCTAGCTGTCTACCTGTCTAGCTGTCTACCTGTCTAGCTGTCTAGCTGTCTACCCGTCTACCGCTTACATACTTGCGCCGATAATGAAATCGAATGTAGCGACAGAACTTATATAATAATAAATATTATAAGACAGAAAGTTCGAGCTCTTAAGGAGGGTAAGTTGGTGGAACAACAGCTCCTCGGTAAATTTTTTAAACCTGTTACCGAACAAATGCAAAGTGTTGCAAAAGTGATAAATAAAAAAGAGAATCTCCCATCTTCAAAACTAGAATTATTTACACCAAAACCTGTTGATGAAGTATTGTGCGAAACCGCCGAAGATGATTCTAATACGACTATAGCAAACAAATTTCAACCGTCTACCAACATAGAAGCGCAAGCTATAAGTTCTTTCTTAGAACAGTATGATAAACTTCCTAGGAAATATGTAAGCAATTATCTTATAGAAAAACCAAATCTAGGGAGGTATGGAATTAGATATGATTTTGACAAAAACCAATTTTATTTTGGTGGAGATGAGCTAGATATAAAGGGTTCTGATATAATTGTAAAAAATGTTCGCTATGAAGGTACGCCTGGTTTGTACGAATTACTATTTAAAAACGATCCTCAAATAACTCCAACGTCGACAGATAGAGCAAATTATAATGATATCATAAACAGAACAGGTGCGGCGCATAGAAATTTTGATAAAAATGTGCAGAAGGTAGGTTTCAACCAAACGAAATACAAGAAATTTATAAAATCTAACCTGTCATCATCACCCTCGTCTTCATCAGTGCCATTAAGAGCTAAAAAGCGTTCTGGTAAAGGTATGCAGCAAATGTATAAACAAGTTAGCAATAAACCGATGGATTATGTTTACTGGGATGATCCGAATGAGTTAGTCGATCGATTAAAGTTACTGTATGCCTCTCAAGCATCCGGTCACACAAATCATAGAAATGAAATTGTTAGTATAATAGAAGAGTTAAAAAAGGCGGGAATCATTGAATAAAGTCAGTTCGACAATGTCGAGAGATAAGTTCGGTCGTCACATTCAGCACAGAAATCTATACTTTTACGATGACTGTGAATATTTTAATCTTCAACATAAACGATTAGCCAATCTTCTATTGGAAGAGGATTCTGTCAACAAGACCCTCCTTAACAAAGAACTTAATAAGATTATTTATCGACTTTCCAAACACGAAAACTCTGCTAGTACAAATATAGAAATAGCAAATGAAATTATTGCAGACATTCAAGCTGAAATTGATCAACTCTACTTTTCTCTAAAACTAACTAAACCTCCGCCTAAACCTTCAGTTAGTGAAACTGTCTCATTTAGAGAGGTTCAAAATGACCCGGAAGAAAATAAACAGTTCGATTAAGGCTCAAATAGTAGATGAGTTGCATAAGCCTGCACGAATAAATTTTCGAAGGCGTCGTGTAATAGTAAAAGGATTGGATGATCTTCATCGGGCTGATTTAGTAGAAATGATACCATACTCTAAAGTAAATAAAGGTTATCGATATATTTTAGTAATTATAGATGTATTTTCAAAATATGTTTGGTTAGAGCCTATAAAAACCAAAACCTCTAAGGAAGTTACTAGTGCAACTGAAAAAATACTATCTGAAAGCGGTAGAATTCCGAAGAACTTGCAGACAGATCAGGGTAAAGAGTTTTTCAATAAAGATTTTCAAACACTAATGAATAAATATAAAATTAACCATTTCTCAACATTTAGCTCGAAAAAAGTGTGTGTCGTTGAAAGAGTAAATCGTACACTTAAATCTATTATGTGGAAGATGTTTAGTTTGCAAGGTTCATACAAATGGCTTTCTCTATTATCTCAAGTCAGTCACACCTACAATCACAAAAAACATAGTACAATTGGTAAAAGACCGGTTGATGTGAATAAGAGTAATGAGAAGGAAATTCTCAATCAAGCCTATAATCATATAAAAATGACCGATTTAAGTAATGTAAAATTTAAGGTTGGCGATCCTGTGCGAATTAGCAAATATCGAACAATATTCGATAAAGGATATACTCCCAACTGGACTAATGAAATATTCACAATCGATCAAGTTAAATTAACTAATCCTATTACCTATCTACTAAAAGATGCTTCCCATCGGTCTATTCAAGGATGTTTCTACGATCTTGAGCTTCAAAAAGTTAAATATCCAGACATACATCTCGTTGAACGTGTAATAAAACGAAAACGTAACAAAGTATTTGTAAAATGGCTTGGATTTTCAAATCAGCACAATAGCTGGATTGATGCTAAAAATATTGTCTAAATTACCACGTTGTGATGACTCATCACTTAATTTTCATCGGTGCTATATAAACCTGATGTGCTGTAGTATTTTTATCATTCTCCTGTACACGTTCCTTCCAAAAACATGGCAGATTTCAACCAGAAACTTTGCAACTTAAATGAGGTTAAAGAGTGGGGAAATGTACGAGATTTGAAGATTGACGAAAAATATCTAATAATAAATGTGTATCGATGTTCGACTAAATACGGCAATAAAGTAGTGGTGGAATTGGACAACTTCAGATTCATTCTACCAGCACGCTACGATTGCCTAACAGACGCAGACCTACAACAATTAGGAAAACGTCGCTACAATATCATCTCGGGTGGCAAGTGTGGGAGCAGCACGAAACTTGTCTTCGAGGAAATCGTTCAGACAGAGATGACATCCGTAGCACAATAATTAGCTGATATGTATTTATAATAATTTTTATACATGTATGTTTTAGGTAAATAAATACAAATATATTTACATTGTTGTTTTATTACACCATTGTGCCCGATTACAGGAACATGCCAGGTTGGCCGAGTGGTCTAAGGCGCCAGATTTAAGCTCTGGTTCCCTAAGGGAAGCGTGGGTTCGAACCCCACACCTGGTAATTCTTTTTTGTTTGTCTAACAGACATCAGTACTTGACAAATTTATTTCAAGATCATTTTTGCAGATCAGCACATTTTAATCTCTAGACTCATCAACTGTATTAGCAAAAACTTCCAACTGTGTTGATTTTTCTAAAACAATGGGTTTCTTTGTTTGAATTTTTTTGCAGATCAACAAATTTTTTTAATCTCCAGACAACAATAGCTTCATTGTTCTCGAATTTCGTGCTGATTTTAAAACAAGGGATGCCATTGTTCAACAACATCCTGCAAGAATAGACATGTCTGCGTACTCAGACGATGACTCACATCCGGTCGAGCCTGAGAAAATTTTTCATTGTTCTATTTACTGATAACATCCTGCATGAATAGACATGTCTGCATCCCAGACGCTCGAGCGTGGGAAAATTTCAAAAACTACACTTTTAACCCAAAAAATTCCCGGAAGTGATCGAGGTCAATGACCCCGACTAGGCCACGCCCACCGGCTAGGCCTGTGACCTTGACCTCGGCTAGGCCCGTGACCTTCGACTAGACTTAGCCAAGTTTCAAACCAGAGGCCGACACGTGACACTTAGCCAAGTTTCAAACCACCGGAAGTGTCCCAGAACCCGTCTAGCTACACTACTTTAAACATTTGATTAAAATATTTTTTCGTACACTAGCATTGAAAGAGCTACTTTGCCGTACAATTTATTAATCAGAAAGTGGCACTTTGCGGTATTCGTACGGCAAAGTAGTATTTTGCGGTATTCGTACGGCAAAGTAGCAGTTTGCCGTACGTTTCCTTAGTTACAACACATATAAAACGTTACGTTACGGTACATTACTCTACTTATTTGCTATATACGAGGATAAATTTAGTATTCCGTTTTGTATGCTAGTGTACGAAAAAATATTGTACGAAACTCGTATGAAAGTGGCTTTTCCATATTCGTCTCGAAATTCCGGACTCGGCCTAACGACCTCTTCCTGAAACATCTCACTCGTACTGAAAAGCTCCACTTTCTATACTTGTAACGTAAATTACTATTGACAATATCTATCTAATTTTTGTTCAATTTTGTGTAGTACCTGAAGAGTATATTTAAATAACGAAGTCAAATAATTATTATATTTTAAAGTAATTAAATCTTCAACTACAATAAAAAGTTGTTAGTTAAACATTTATTCATTCAGCTGGCAACAAGAATTCTCATTGATTATTAAACTGACTAGCCGAGGTATTAGAAAACTAAAATCACATGACATAATTCAAAGTGTCAAATTGAGTTATGAGATACGTCAATTTCGATTTATTTGATTACGAAATAAGGTAAGTACTTAAGGGGCTATTCCTGATACTCCTTCTTGTTAATAATAAAAGGGTATATTTGACCTAATATTATTTGTAATAAAACCCCACAAGAAACTTGTTACATTACAAACTAATGCTCCATTTTGTACGGTTTCTATAGCATTTGTATTTTTTGAAAATTGTTGACAAATGCTTAAAAATTAAAAATCAAATGTTTGTCTAATTATAACGTCACTGTAAAAGAAAGTTGTGTGCTTGTATCACAACCAGATTTTTACTTCCTTTTACAATAAAGGAAGTATTGGATTCACCCCAAAAATTCGAAATTGAGTTTTCAGCAGATCTTCACGTTTTAGAGCCCCTTAACCCAAAAAAAATTTTTTTTTATTGGTCTGTGTGACTGTGTGTCTGTCTGTCTGTGAACAGAATATATCAAAAACGAAAAGAGGTATGGCGTTGAAACTACATATTTGATTTTTCAGTTTACATTTTTATTAAATTTTTAATGTGTATTGATGTGAGATAGGTGATTTTCCAGTTGAATACTTCTAAAATGGGTTTCTTTTGTTTTTTTTTCAAGTTTTTTATTAACTCCTATTTTAAATATAACACCCCGTATATTATTACATTTTAAAATTCAGCTTAAAATTATAGAGAAAATTTGTCTCTTGAACTAACGCTCTATTTTGTACCGTTTTTGTAGAATTTTTAATTTTTGAAAAATGGTGACAAATGCTTAAAAATTTTAAATCAAATTTTTGGCCAATTATAAGATAACTGTAAAAGGAAGTTGTGTGCGTGTATCACACCAGATTTTTTTCTGTGGTTTTTGTAAGTAATTTTGTTTATTTTATTAATTTTAACTTTATATTCTGCACACTATATGTATATATAACAGGAAAGTAGCATCGGCACTGCCGCCTACTTTCAATAAATAATAATAATATTTAGTGGCTGAATAAATTGGTATACAATCGAGCCCAAACAAAAAATATTTGAATTAGTCCAGTCAAATGGTAGAAAATAGGGGAAAGTGTGAGGAAGGATAAATTTTTTGGCCTTACCTGTTGACGAAAGTTTTATTTGGTATTTTGCCGGCTGGTAAATATCGGCCTAATTGGCTCGCCGAGAAGGGTCGGGGTTCCAGCTACGCTGAAAGAGAACAACTAAAAAAGAGGGCGCTAGGTCCTCGACGTTGTTTTAATCCTTGCGTCGGACCATCACAAGGTGGAGATAATTTCCAGCAGAACAAACAAAATCAAAGTAACGACCAATAAAATCTCACAGCTTTTTTAAAATTTGGTGGGTACTATAGTGCAATATCACAAGCATGCATGTTTAAATATAAATATAAATATATATGAAAGTTTAGGCAGGTATACGGCGGACAAAACATACACTAAAAAAAACAATTATATTCGGGCGCCGCAGAAGCATGAAGAAAAATAATTAAACAACTATAGGTCGCAGAGCAAGTTCAACCAATAATACGCCGGTACAGAGCAATGCAAGTATATTCTAGCTAACGTTTTGCCCCGATTGTTAGCTCGAATTAACGTTAAAACTACACTCCAAAATTTCTAGCTGGCGGAGCAACGTACGTTTAGCGTGGCCACACCTTACGCCGAGGTCTCTATTAATAGAAAGGCATCAGGGTATTCATGGATAATGCAGCAAAGACTTGTATCTACTCTTTAACAAGTTTGATACAGGCGTAAAATAAATAACCGGGTCGCGGAGACTTGAATTTGAACTTGCGTCTTCCGTGGTCGGTTCACCAGCCACTACCGTCGTCTAGCGGTTATCTTCACGCTGTTAAATTTTGAACCGCAAATGGCGGCGTGCGAGCAAAATAGAAAAGTGTAAATATAAATCTACATATAAATAACGGGTGTCCGCCGGCAAATTTCATTTTTAAACTTGAAATAAAATTTTTATTTCTTCAAATATGTTATTGAAAAACAATACAAAATAAACCTTAATCTTTGGGAAATTATTTGTGAAACAGCACATCCGCCAAATGACGCCCCTCACGTCGTATCACTTCTTCCAAACGAACTTGAAAATTTTGCATCACACGCGTAAGCATAGCAGGTGTAATCGCACGAATTTCTCGGGTGATGTTCTGCTTTAACACATCCCAAGTGGGTGGTGCATTCTCGTAGACTTTTGATTTGAGACAAAAAAAAGTGGGTGTCCAGTGGCAAATTTCCTACGAGAATGCACCACCCACTTTGGATGTGTTAAAGCAAAACATCACCCGAGAAATTCTTGTGATTACACCTGCTATGCTTACACGTGTGATGCAAAATTTTCAAGTTCGTTTGGAAGAAGTGATACGACGTGAAGGGCGTCATTTGGCGGATGTGCTGTTTCACAAATAATTTCCCAAAGATTAAGGTTTATTTTGTATTGTTTTTCAATAACATATTTGAAGAAATAAAAATTTTATTTCAAGTTTAAAAATGAAATTTGCCGGCGGACACCCGTTATATACCGGGGGCCGAGGGTTTAACGCGCTAAGCTGTTAATCACAGCTACCTCGTGCTACCAGGTAAGTGAAAAGCAACATTCAAATAGGATGCTATCAAAGCTCGGTGTCCTATGATATCTAATCTGTAATTTATAGGGGGCCCCACTGTAAAGCAGCGGAGTCAAGGCCGACAGAACTTTAGTAAGCCTAATTGACTTTAATCAATAAACTGCAAAAAGTGACCGCACGAGTTTTGCGGCTGCTCTAACATTCATATCTTAAACGAAAACACTTACAAAAAGCAGGGTACACGAGGGGTACGATTCGTCAAGCGTGCCCTAATTTCTATCTATACGAAGCACTACTATTCTATTATAAAATACACCAGGCGCAATGTGTAATAACTGTATCTATATCTAACCTTTCCGTTGGTTTCCATGTCGTCTGGCGCAGCTTTAGGCGGCCGGGGAGCGAAGGTCACGGCAGCAGCTCCTGAAGGCGGTGCAAGCTATGAAGTCTGTGAGTGGCCTGCAGGCGGGTGAAAACCAACTAGCACGGCAGTTTTGCTTGGAAAGAAAGCAGAATTCGACACCAGCTTTACAGGTCACCAGATAACAAAATTTTTGGGCAAGTGGACCAAGAAAAACTTCCTCAAAGATATGACTGCAACAAGAGATAACAAATGCAGGCCAGAAAATAGTTTATAATGACTGCATGTAAAATTGCCTAACCACCAGGCTTAACTATCTGTAGAAATGAAACTAGAATAAATTTAATTAGTAAAATAAGGGTAATTACTAGGGGAGTTGCTTACGAAACTGCTCAATAATTATAATTAAATATTTAAAAACTAAAACACAGCTTATCACAGGCTTATCCTAATGCATGCAATATTACCAAAAGCCACCTATTAATACTTAGGGATAAAAGTTTACTAATACAGGGGACGCTCCAAAAGTACCGTAACAAAAGTTTTGGTGGAGTTTTGATAATTGGATTCTATATATTTTTTGGGTCGCTGTACACGAATATCAGGTTTGCTAACATTTCATTTATGAAGATTTATTTCATTTATGAAGATTCATTTCATTTATGAAGATTCATTTCATTTATGAAGATTCATTTCATATACCATTTTTTATTTACAAAAATGCATAGTTCTCGAGTTACTTTGAAATAAACTGGAAAAATTGTTACCTAGGGTCTGTGAAAACCACCAAAATTCAAAATCATTACGCTTAAAAATGTAGGAGATACTAAGGCGGTTTCATTTCATGTAGGGTTTCCAAGTCCTGGGACCAAAAGTGTTTTTGGAACTTACTAGCTAAATTTCAAGTCCCGGGACTAGTCCCGAAGATTCCGAAAATGGCCCCTAAAGAGAAACAGTGTTCATCTGGAAAGCAAATTCCAAAGAAAAACAAGTGTTTTAAGATAAATAAAGTATTTTTTATTTAAATATTGGTAGTATCAGTAGTATCCGTATAGTATACATATAGTAAATAAGTTTAGATAACTAAGAAATAAACTATTTTGACATAAAATAGGATCTTAGAGCTACAAGGGCATTTAAGCACTCTTCCTCTAATTTCGAACGAATTTTCGTAGAAAAAGATCTTGCCACTGAAAATGCTCTTTAGGATTCCACGCTAGTAGGAATACATTACCTCTCTTCTCAACACAAAGCGCAAATAATGCAGAATGTGCACGAGGCATGAGTAGTACTCCAGACGCCAGTGAATACCCGTTCTAATTCTCTGATATCGTATACTCGTACACATGTTGACATGGTCCCGGGACTGCGCCTGTGGTGGGTGTAGTTCCGGGACTAGTTACTCTTTGTAGAATCCCGGAAAGGTCCCGGTTCCAAATTTTGGTACTGGAAACCCTAATTTCAAGTGAAATACTATATTCACTAAAATATCATAGGTTGGAAGCTTTTAGAGCATGCCTTTAGTGGTGGGAACAACTCTCTGACTTAAGACTCCGCTATGGATTGTAGTTGGCCCTCATAGAGGGCAGAACTAGTGGTGCTAACAAATAAAGCAAATATTGTTCAATTTGTAACTACCAAACTATAGTTAGCGCGACGATCGTTTTCATCAAGCCACTTCTAAGAATTTAGCTGTCCACTTGCGAAAATAAAGATCCAGGTTTGGGGGCTGTCGGGTTTTACGATCGACCTCAAGTTGAAGTACTTGCCCGCTATATAAATCGAAAGTGAAACAGCATCTTGTTTTACAATAGTTATTAGTTATTAGTCACTACATTACACTGGTTGCTATTGTTATTGCTTGCTGATTCTCGCTATTTTCAACAGTAAAATCATAAGATCCTATATATTTTTATCGGTAAAATTTGTTTCTTTATGAAAACGTTGCCTAGCAAAATTAATGAGAATAAATTGTCATTAATCAAAAACCCGAACCCGTTAGGGGAAGGGCTTTTATGCAGTTTGCTCGAATCAATTTTGCTTTAAGGCAGCAATGTTTAAGTGTTGAACAATTAAATTTTACCAAAGAGAATAATGTAAGGTCAAATAATTTTTTATTTTACCAATTCTATAAATAAAAAACAATGTTTACCTAGCATCACAGATACAGGAACGCCCCATTTTTTCGATATTCGAGAAGGAAGTAATAAATATTTACAATACAATTGGGATAAAAGCATTATTAACTTACGCGTGTGAAATTTGCACAACGAAGCGATAGCCGTCCGACATTTCTTATTATTGTGTAGAAAATTGACACTCTGAAAATTAGTCAGATAATGAAGCCTCGCTCAAAATGAGTGGGATAAGTGACATTTATCTCCCGATAGTGATCCAAACACCTTTTTGGACGGAAACGGACATTTGACAGCTGAGCGAATTTGTCGGTAATCTATAATGTATTTAAGGGGAATCGTGTTTCCGGGAATTTTTTTACGAATTTTTGTCGTTTCGGCAACTTCACGAGACAAACTAACCTGATCAAATTTCCCGAGCTGAAGGCTAGGAAATTTGTCAAAGCTAGTTTGTCGAAGGACGTTGCAAAAAAAATGTTGAATTAAAATTATCTGAGAAAAATCATGAGGCCGAAATACATTTTGTGGACTACAGTAGTCACTCGGTGGACTAAATACTCGATTAAATAAACAATTTCGTTATATGAACAACTCTCCAGAAGAGCTTCGCCTCTGGCGTGGCTTACACCTTGAGGTACTTTGCTTTTTTGCTTTTCCTCCTGATGAAGCCGCTTACGAAAGTGGGCGAAACGTTGAGTTTTTCGACCTCAACCACGGAAGTCGTTTGTTATTTAATGACAATTGCCGTGAAAGCCTCCGAAATCAACCAAAATTGTACATTATAGATTCAAAAAAGCTTACAAGAAAATAAGATTCAGTCAAAGCTAACTAGCTACCTAATAAAGCAAAATCAATTCGTTTTTATACATGTTTATAAGTATTATTGTTCATTTATAAAATGTAGCAATAAACTCATTTTGTAAAAGATGTGGCCCAAATTATTTGGAACTTAGCACCTTTTATGTTTGTTTTAAAACCAGTTTAGTTTTATTTGATAGGAGATGGAGTTTATTTTGTTGTTAAGAGATAGGGGGAAGTAGCTAGGCCTGGCTACCTCGTTATGAACAATTTTAGCCTGTTTTCAACCCCATCAATGAATATAAACAATCGTGGTTAAAGGTATATTGAAGTCTTAGTCCTATTACAGCGTATATATACAGAAAATGTATGCCATGTTTTTATGGCCTAATATTGAAATCACAATCATTCATGTTTAAATTAACGTAATTCTGAATGCTAGAGTTTGTTATGTTAACCCACTAGCATTGCAGAATTGCTGCGTTGTACCTTCGACATACGATATATTAAAAGTGCAACGTCTGTTTGTAAACACGGAACTGCTGCTTGTTGCGTGTGTCGTTTACATTTAATTGTTATTACGACACGGAAACTTGACCCATATCTTATCTGGCGCAAGTTATTCAGTTTTTGTGGGCTAATTGCGTGAACTTTTGTATTTACTGGATTACAGTTTATTTTACACTATTCACTAAAATCCCATGTTCAAATTAGTTTGAACACATTTTTTCTACGATCGTGTCAAAATGACAACTTTTTGCACAGTTTCTCGTGTCAAAAGTGACTTTTGTAGCACTCTTAATATTAGCGCCCAAATTACGTCATTTTTGCATGTTGCCATTGGTGGCGTGTTTTAATACTATATTAAAACACTCTCTGCCGTAAACTTTAATGTCAACATATTCTAAAATGTCTAACACGATGTGATGGAAAAAGTGTCACCGAACTAAGTTTTTATATTTCTGTTATGATTGTAGAAAAGATTGCGTATAATACATGTGTATAAGTGTCATTAAAGCACTAGCGACGTTAAAAGCACTCCGCGTTGCGTCGTGCTTTTAAACTCGTCGAACGTGCTTTAAAGGCGTACTTATACACTAGTATCATAATATACTATTAAACTGTACACTCGATGTAGTAAACAGCTCGCTTATATGCACATAATCACATAATTGAGCGACTACTGCATTTCTCCATTATCGGTTCATTTTGTATCAGTAGTCACTAGGCAATGAATATAACATTTATAGTGACACACAATGACAGTTTAAATTGCCTCTTTGAAATACCATCTTGATTAAAATATCAGTTGGTGGCTGTCATGGACACAAGTGATAAAAATCTGGTGTGATACACTCACACAACTTCCTTTTACAGTGATCTTATAATTAGTCAAAAATTTCATTTTTAATTTTTAACCATTTGTTAAAAAATTAAAAATTCTACAAAAACGGTACAAAATCGAGTGTTAGTTGAAGAGACAAATTTTCTCTAGAATTTTAAGGTGAATTCAAAAATGTAATAATATACCGGGTGTTTTATTTAAAATAGGAGTTAATAAAAAAAATAGAAAAAAAACAAAAGAAACCCACTTTAGAAGTATTCAACTGGAAAATTACCTATCTCACATCAATACACATTAAAAATGTAAGAAAAATGTAAAGTTTAAAAAAATCGTTAGAGCCGTTTTTGAAAAAATCGAAAAAAAACTGAAAAATCACAAGAGTAAACACCTACTTCCGGTTATGCGATTTTTTTCAAAAGCTTGCTGTCTTATCTACATAGTACACAAAACTTATATATGAAGTTTCAACGCCATACCTCTTTTCGTTTTTGAGATATTCTGTTCACAGACAGACACACAGACACACACAGACAGACAGACACATAGACACACACACAGGCAGACAGACCAATGAAAAAAAAATATGTTTTTTGGGATTAGGGGACTCTAAAACGGGAAGATTCGTTGAAAACTCAATTTCGAATTTTTGGGGTGAATCCAATACTTCCTTTATAGTAAAAGGAAGTAAAAATAAACTGATAAAATTGAAAGAAAAAATTTTGGTTTTTACCACTATAAAAATGCATGACTAATTGTATTTTGAAAAATAATGGCATGTGACTGGATAATAAGAGATGCAGGAAATAATAATGTAAAAATTGGAATGCAAAGCAAGTTCTCTGTTTTGGCGAAACCTTAAAAATGTATGATTCGACCTCTACAACCAGATGTGATAGAATTTGTTGGCTACCCCACAAATTTGTGTTCTGCATAATCTTATGCATTTAAGTACGAGCTTTCTGTGATATTATAGCTGAACTTTCTGAATAGTAATAAGTAGCCATTTTCATATCTGAATAAGAAGAATTAGCTTTGTTAAGTCAAATTGGCGTTATTATTGCATGTACTGCATTTAAAATTTGGAATTACGTTTTCAAATACTGTTTTAAGGGAATGAAGCAAAAAGTGTCGTTTTATCGTTGGATGGGAAAAAAATCATTTTTGCGAGTAATTTGTTTCCTAAAATAGTTAGAATTTTATTTTGAGATTTGGTCATTCCCTATAATTAGATGTGTGCTTTAACAGAAAATCACGTTTCGATAACGATTTGTCTGAATGCATGATTTGCCCGTTTAAAAATAGACCTGTAAAAGCTCGTGAGAAATTGTATTGCTCTTGCTGGTGCACTCGCGATTCAAAATTCTCACTAGCAAATAGTGATTCATTTCTCTCACTTATAATATAATCTACTATTGTACTTTATTTCCAGTTGCATTAGATAAAAATATAGACTGATTTGTACTTTTCCTATTAACAATTTGTTTTTATCGTGAGTTGATCTTTGTTTTTGATTTCTTAACCCATGTGTTTTCCAACAGTTACATAATATTTTATGTAATCGAATAGAGCACTTATCAATCAATTATACAGGTTAATTATTCTTAGAATATTTGTAAATCATGCTATAAATACCCGTGTAAATACCCCGGGTATTTACTCCTTAAAATAAATACCTGGGTAATTTACATCACTACTTATGTGATTTTGCAAATTACAATAGAAACAAAGAGGAAATTAAATTATGGCTAATTGTGAGTCGAACTAAACAGTACCTCTTTAATACTATGTTTGAAGACAATATGGGAGTTGAGAAAACCATCTACATTATTATTAATTGCCAGTACGCTATTGGAAGAAATCATAAATCTGGACAATTGAGAATTATATGACCAATTTGTTTTTTAAGGGATTATTTGGAGTTTTAGCTTTTGCCAAGTGAGTATCCTCAGGTTTTTCTATTTTTTGATGTAATCTAAAGTTAATACATTTTTTTAAATTGAATGTGTGCTATTCTTTTTATATAATATGTGTATTGAGGTTTTAAGAAACGATTGTTAAGCCTGTAACTAAACATAATTGGTTTTAAATACCAAGAAAAGCTTATTCGAACACATTTATCAAAATTAAGATACAATTTGTTCCTCTCCCAGTAGGAATGCAACGTCCAGATTGTCTTGCATTATTCTTGTTAATAGCTATTAACATATCTAGGAATGTTATGAGTATCATAACTGCCGCAGATGTTGTATTGAAATCCGAGCTCGCAGAGCGATTATTTTAAAACATCTGAGGCTGTTATGATTCATAACATCCGTGATTTGTTCAATAGTTTATCGGTTGCTGTATGGTTATGGTTGCCAAGTACGGTAATGGACTATTACCGTACAGATCAGTTATGATTTAGTTACCAGCCTACTTTTGTATATGTAAACAAGGGATTAATATCCTGCAACCGATAAAATTGAATTTCAGCTTAGACCGCGTAGTCTTTGTAGATAAACACCTAGCATTCTCTGGCTTAATGTGCGTTGCAGTTTCCGAACTCGAGCAAGGATTCATGCGATGGCCATGCTCTTTGGTGACTCATGTTGTTTGAGTACTTTGTAACATGTATACTTAAGCAGATTTGGTCTTTTTGCTGTTTTTGCACCCATGCAGACTAACATTTCGCAAGACATTGTAGCTTGCATTATCCGAGTGAAAGTTGTTCTAAGAACTGAAGGTTGGTGTGGAGCTATTTATATAGTACTCGTGCCAGTTGTTCGGAACGACATAACACTGATTGGTTGTTCCAGTTTCGTGTAGTTCGGATCCGTGCGGTTGAAGTGCAGTGATTGTAATGCTTTAGATCGTGTATGACAGGCGATTTTCCAATATTCTGGATACACATTTGACAGTAATTGACTAAATAAGTAATGTAAGGAATTAAAACAGTTCATGCCAAATTTATCATAAGTATATTTATGCCATTTGCTCCCACAGACTGAGAAGTGATATCTCGAATAATCCTAGCTATGTCCTCTTGAGACACAACAGAAAACTGAATGAGGCAGTATTGTTATTTATGACATTCTTATTGTAATAATTCATAAAATTTGAATCCGGGTTAGTTGAAAAATGTTGAACTGATTTGATAAAATAGTCATAAATTTGTTCTAACTTAGTCAAGTGTTCGGTAATTTTGGGTTTAGTTTAGCATTGCATATACTAAGCTCTTATAGATCCTTCCAAAGTGTTTTCTTGATACTATTACGAACAAGATAATTTAAATAGGACCTTTTTCCCTACAAATAGCGGCGGTAGTGACGTTTCATAATGATTTGTAGTCATTCCAATGTTCAACATTTTTAGTTTCCTTGATCTTGGCTGCCGTAATTCTAATGACTTTAACCAGTGTGTGAACGTTAAAATGCTAATTTTTCATCGATATCATTTAAATTAAAAATAATGTTTCAATTTAATACTTCGAGATCATGATTGAAATTTTGTAAATTAAAATAGTCTTTAATGCCTCCATAGGTACGAGTATGTGATGACGGTAATAACAATCTTACAAAAAACTAGATGGTTATCTGATACATCATGCAATTCTTTTATGCCAGAATCTATGATTAATTCTATATTAGAGACTAGTATGAGGTCTATTAAAGTTTGCGACAAAAGTGACATGTGCGTGGGACTATTTATTATTTGTTGAAAGCCAAAGGCATCAAAATAGTTTAGAAAGTATTTAACTGTGATCTGGTCAGATCCGAGGAGATTGACATCAAAGTCACCAGTGCAAATCGGGATCATATAAGTCAAGGAACTCACAAATTCATTTAAAAAAATCTCTTATATTCACCTATTCAGACCTGTATGCTACTCCAACCGCAATGTTTTTCTTATATATTGGATCCATAGCTATTCAAAATTTTCATCTGCCAAAGTAGATTCAGCGAAAGATCTTTATTGAATTTATAGTGATAGGACTGTCACTTAACATACGAAGTGTGAATAATTGGAAAAAGTTGTTGTTATTAACGTCCATGATTGAGTATAGTTATGACATAATCACAGGAATGTGGGCAGCGTACTAATTATCTTTCCCTTTTTAAGAAGCGACATACTTTACAGAAACGAATGATGCAATGACAATTTCTTCGAATATACAAAGGCCATTTCTATGAAGAATTTGGTGAGCGCTTTCTATGCTTTGACGAGATGTAATCATTTAGTGCTATCTCAAGTTGATTATGATGACATAGCGTATGGACCATGTCTTGATCCGCAGGATAAAGCCAGGTTATAAAAATAACAAAATCTGTGCGTGTGTCTCATTTCTTAGATAAGAAACTACAATAAAATTTTGTTTAAATTAAAAAACCGTAAATGGTACGGTCAGCAGGAGATCATTACTTTGTGTAAATACTGTAAATCTATATCCTAAAATAATTTTAGTATATGAAACTCCACATTATTGGTATAATAAACTATTATTTTGTAAAGATGTACCATTGTATTCGAAAATATCTGGAAGTAGTCTTATGGCTGATTTTCGGGATTTTTAAGCTGTATGAATCTGGCTTATGCAAAATTTAAAATGACAATTTTAGCTGACTGACACTGACAGTATTGTGACAAGGTTGCTTTGATATTAAATAAATCTAAGCCATGTTTACAAAGGGTAACACAAACTGTCCCAGATTATTTTGAATACAATGGTACATAGTTTACGTTTGAGGATTAGGGGCTATATCAGTGTTCCATTAGGCTACTCCGAATTTGTAAAATGCCACTTTGTTTATAATTATGCAAAATGGTATAATGGCTTACCCCAAGACCTCAAATAAACGCCAACTTCCTATGTTCACGAATCAGTAATCTGTTACACCGTGATCAAAATAACTAATGTTTGCCTTTTTTACGTTATGAATTTTAACTGAATTTGAATATGAACAAGAAACACAAACTAAATAGAGAATTAAATAGTAAAGCAGCTTGCAAAATTATTATTATTTAATGACAATCTGTTTTTATTCTAGATGTGAAGATATCAAACTTCCCTGGGCTCATGTATCATTAAAAGAAACGTTCACTCATTATCACCATTCATTGAGAAGCTATCGAAAATAAGTCTTGTTCTGCAAGAACTACATCATGCACATCACAGAACATGAATAGCAATGAAAGTTTTGATAAGCTATCTATTAAACAAGAAGTCATCGAATTAAAGAATGAAAGTTGTGAAAACAAAACGTTCGACAAAAATAACGTAAATACAACTTTTAGTGAAGAGAAACCTTAGAGTGACTATGTTTGTGAATACGGAACAGCACAGGAACGCAGGTTAGTTCCACATATGAATACTCATATAAAAGAAAAGCTAGACAGTTGTTCTATTTGTGAATACAGAACAGCCGTGAAAAGTAGAATATTTACACATATGCAGACCCATACAGGAGAAAAGCCATATAGTTGCTTGGTTTGTGAATACAGAACAGCACAGAAAAGTAATTTAGTTACACATATGAAGACCCATACAGCAGAAAAGCCCTATAATTGCTCAGTTTGTGAATATAGAACAGCACAGAGAAGTAGCTTAGTTACACATGTGATGGTCCATTCAGGAGAAAAGCCATTCAGTTGCTTGGTTTGTGAATACAGAACAGCACAGAAAAGTAATTTAGTTACACATATGAAGACCCATACAGGAGATAAGCCATATAGGTGCTCAGTTTGTGAATACAGAACAGCACAGAGAAGTAGCTTAGTTACACATGTGAAGGTCCATTCAGGAGAAAAGCCATTCAGTTGCTTGATTTGTGAATACAGAACAGCACAGAAAACTTGTTTAGTTACACATGTTAAAGCCCATAGAGGAGAAAAGCCATATAATTGCTCGGTTTGTGACTACACAACAGCACAGAAAAGTAGTTTAGTTACACATGTAAAGACTCATGCAGGAGAAAAACCATATAACTGCATGGTTTGTGAATACAGAACAGCACAGAAAGGTAATTTAATTAGACATATGAAGACCCATACAGGAGATAAACCATACAGTTGCTTGCTTTGTGAATACAGAACAGCAGTGAAAAGTCATTTAGTGAGACATATGGGGATTCAAACAGGAAAAAAGCCATACAGTTGCTTAGTTTGTGGATACAGAACATCACAGAAGTGTAATTTAGTTACACATGTAAAGAATCATGCTGGAGAAAAGCCATACAGTTGCGTGTTTTGTGAATACAGAGCAGCAGATAAAAGTAATTTAGTTAAACATATGAAGTCCCATACAGGAGAAAAGCCATACAGTTGTTTGGTTTGTGGATACAGAACAGCACATAAGTGTAATTTAGTTAGACATGTGAAGAATCATATAAAAGAAAAGCCATACAGTTGTTCTATTTGTGAATACAGAACAACAGTGAAACATAGAATATTTATACATATGCAGACCCATACAGGAGAAAAGCCATATAGTTGCTCGGTTTGTGAATACAGAACAGCACAGAAAACTTGTTTAGTTACACATGTTAAAGCCCATAGATGAGAAAAGCCATATAATTGCTCGGTTTGTGAATACAGAACAGCACAGAAAGATAATTTAGTTACACATGTGAAGACCCATACAAGAGATAAGCCATATAGTTGCTCGGTTTGTGAATACACAACAGCACAGAAAAGTAGTTTAGTTACACATGTAAAGACTCATGCAGGAGAAAAACCATATAACTGCTTGGTTTGTGAATACAGAACAGCACAGAAAAGTAATTTAATTAGACATATGAAGACCCATACAGGAGATAAACCATACAGTTGCTTGCTTTGTGAATACAGAACAGCAGTGAAAAGTCATTTAGTTAGACATATGGGGATTCATACAGGAAAAAAGCCATACAGTTGCTTAGTTTGTGGATACAGAACATCACAGAAGTGTAATTTAGTTACACATGTAAAGAATAATGCTGGAGAAAAGCCATACAGTTGCGTGTTTTGTGAATACAGAGCAGCAGATAAAAGTAATTTAGTTAAACATATGAAGTCCCATACAGGAGAAAAGCCATACAGTTTTTTGGTTTGTGGATACAGAACAGCACATAAGTGTAATTTAGTTAGACATGTGAAGAATCATATAGGAGAAAAGCCATACAGTTGTTCTATTTGTGAATACAGAACAGCAGTGCAAAATAGAATATTTATACATATGCAGACCCATACAGGAGAAAAGCCATATAGTTGTTTGGTTTCTAAATACAGAACAGTACAGAAAGGTAATTTAGTTACACATATGAAGACCCATACAGCAGAAAAGCCATATACTAGCTCAGTTTGTGAATATAGAACAGCACAGAGAAGTAGCTTAGTTACACATGTGATGGTCCATTCAGGAGAAAAGCCATTCAGTTGCTTGGTTTGTGAATACAGAACAGCACAGAAAAGTAATTTAGTTACACATATAAAGACCCATACAGGAGATAAGCCATATAGTTGTTTGGTTTCTAAATACAGAACAGTACAGAAAGGTAATTTAGTTACACATATGAAGACCCATACAGCAGAAAAGCCATATACTTGCTCAGTTTGTGAATATAGAACAGCACAGAGAAGTAGCTTAGTTACACATGTGATGGTCCATTCAGGAGAAAAGCCATTCAGTTGCTTGATTTGTGAATACAGAACAGCACAGAAAACTTGTTTAGTTACACATGTTAAAGCCCATAGAGGAGAAAAGCCATATAATTGCTCGGTTTGTGAATACAGAACAGCACAGAAAGATAATTTAGTTACACATGTGAAGACCCATACAAGAGATAAGTCATATAGTTGCTCGGTTTGTGAATACACAACAGCACAGAAAAGTAGTTTAGTTACACATGTAAAGACTCATGCAGGAGAAAAACCATATAACTGCTTGGTTTGTGAATACAGAAGAGCACAGAAAAGTAATTTAATTAGACATATGAAGACCCATACAGGAGATAAACCATACAGTTGATTGCTTTGTGAATACAGAACAGCAGTGAAAAGTCATTTAGTTAGACATATGGGGATTCATACAGGAAAAAAGCCATACAGTTGCTTAGTTTGTGGATACAGAACATCACAGAAGTGTAATTTAGTTACACATGTAAAGAATAATGCTGGAGAAAAGCCATACAGTTGCGTGTTTTGTGAATACAGAGCAGCAGTGAAAAGTCATTTAGTTAGACATATGGGGATTCATACAGGAAAAAAGCCATACAGTTGCTTAGTTTGTGGATACAGAACATCACAGAAGTGTAATTTAGTTACACATGTAAAGAATCATGCTGGAGAAAAGCCATACAGTTGCGTGTTTTGTGAATACAGAGCAGCAGATAAAAGTAATTTAGTTAAACATATGAAGTCCCATACAGGAGAAAAGCCATACAGTTGTTTGGTTTGTGGATACAGAACAGCACATAAGTGTAATTTAGTTAGACATGTGAAGAATCATATAGGAGAAAAGCCATACAGTTGTTCTATTTGTGAATACAGAACAGCAGTGCAAAATAGAATATTTATACATATGCAGACCTATACAGGAGAAAAGCCATATAGTTGTTTGGTTTCTGAATACAGAACAGTACAGAAAGGTGATTTAGTTACACATATGAAGACCCATACAACAGAAAAGCCATATAATTGCTCAGTTTGTGAATATAGAACAGCACAGAGAAGTACCTTAGTTACACATGTGATGGTCCATTCTGGAGAAAATCCATACAGTTGTTTGGTTTGTGGATACAGAACAGCACATAAGTGTAATTTAGTTAGACATGTGAAGAATCATATAGGAGAAAAGCCATACAGTTGTTCTATTTGTGAATACAGAACAGCAGTGCAAAATAGAATATTTATACATATGCAGACCCATACAGGAGAAAAGCCATATAGTTGTTTGGTTTCTAAATACAGAACAGTACAGAAAGGTAATTTAGTTACACATATGAAGACCCATACAGCAGAAAAGCAATATACTTGCTCAGTTTGTGAATATAGAACAGCACAGAGAAGTAGCTTAGTTACACATGTGATGGTCCATTCAGGAGAAAAGCCATTCAGTTGCTTGATTTGTGAATACAGAACAGCACAGAAAACTTGTTTAGTTACACATGTTAAAGCCCATAGAGGAGAAAAGCTGTATAATTACTCGGTTTGTGAATACAGAACAACACAGAAAGATAATTTAGTTACACATGTGAAGACCCATACAAGAGATAAGCCATATAGTTGCTCGGTTTGTGAATACACAACAGCACAGAAAAGTAGTTTAGTTACACATGTAAAGACTCATGCAGGAGAAAAACCATATAACTGCTTGGTTTGTGAATACAGAACAGCACAGAAAAGTAATTTAATTAGACATATGAAGACCCATACAGGAGATAAACCATACAGTTGCTTGCTTTGTGAATACAGAACAGCAGTGAAAAGTCATTTAGTTAGACATATGGGGATTCATACAGGAAAAAAGCCATACAGTTGCTTAGTTTGTGGATACAGAACATCACAGAAGTGTAATTTAGTTACACATGTAAAGAATCATGCTGGAGAAAAGCCATACAGTTGCGTGTTTTGTGAATACAGAGCAGCAGATAAAAGTAATTTAGTTAAACATATGAAGTCCCATACAGGAGAAAAGCCATACAGTTGTTTGGTTTGTGGATACAGAACAGCACATAAGTGTAATTTAGTTAGACATGTGAAGAATCATATAGGAGAAAAGCCATACAGTTGTTCTATTTGTGAATACAGAACAGCAGTGCAAAATAGAATATTTATACATATGCAGACCCATACAGGAGAAAAGCCATATAGTTGTTTGGTTTCTGAATACAGAACAGTACAGAAAGGTGATTTAGTTACACATATGAAGACCCATACAACAGAAAAGCCATATAATTGCTCAGTTTGTGAATATAGAACAGCACAGAGAAGTACCTTAGTTACACATGTGATGGTCCATTCTGGAGAAAATCCATACAGTTGTTTGGTTTGTGGATACAGAACAGCACATAAGTGTAATTTAGTTAGACATGTGAAGAATCATATAGGAGAAAAGCCATACAGTTGTTCTATTTGTGATTACAGAACAGCACAGAAAACTTGTTTAGTTACACATGTTAAAGCCCATAGAGGAGAAAAGCCATATAATTACTCGGTTTGTGAATACAGAACAACACAGAAAGATAATTTAGTTACACATGTGAAGACCCATACAAGAGATAAGCCATATAGTTGCTCGGTTTGTGAATACACAACAGCACAGAAAAGTAGTTTAGTTACACATGTAAAGACTCATGCAGGAGAAAAACCATATAACTGCTTGGTTTGTGAATACAGAACAGCACAGAAAGGTAATTTAATTAGACATATGAAGACCCATACAGGAGATAAACCATACAGTTGCTTGCTTTGTGAATACAGAACAGCAGTGAAAAGTCATTTAGTGAGACATATGGGGATTCATACAGGAAAAAAGCCATACAGTTGCTTAGTTTGTGGATACAGAACAGCACAGAAAAGTAATTTAGTTACACATATGAAGACCCATACAGGAGATAAGCCATATAAGTGCTCAGTTTGTGAATACAGAACAGCACAGAAAAGTAATTTAGTTACACATATGAAGACCCATACAGCAGAAAAGCCATATACTTGCTCAGTTTGTGAATATAGAACAGCACAGAGAAGTAGCTTAGTTACACATGTGATGGTCCATTCAGGAGAAAAGCCATTCAGTTGCTTGGTTTGTGAATACAGAACAGCACAGAAAAGTAATTTAGTTACACATATAAAGACCCATACAGGAGATAAGCCATATAGGTGCTCAGTTTATGAATACAGAACAGCACAGAGAAGTAGCTTAGTTACACATGTGAAGGTCCATTCAGGAGAAAAACCATTCAGTTGCTTGATTTGTGAATACAGAACAGCACAGAAAACTTGTTTAGTTACACATGTTAAAGCCCATAGAGGAGAAAAGCCATATAATTACTCGGTTTGTGAATACAGAACAACACAGAAAGATAATTTAGTTACACATGTGAAGACTCATACAAGAGATAAGCCATATAGTTGCTCGGTTTGTGAATACACAACAGCACAGAAAAGTAGTTTAGTTACACATGTAAAGACTCATGCAGGAGAAAAACCATATAACTGCTTGGTTTGTGAATACAGAACAGCACAGAAAGGTAATTTAATTAGACATATGAAGACCCATACAGGAGATAAACCATACAGTTGCTTGCTTTGTGAATACAGAACAGCAGTGAAAAGTCATTTAGTGAGACATATGGGGATTCATACAGGAAAAAAGCCATACAGTTGCTTAGTTTGTGGATACAGAACAGCACAGAAAAGTAATTTAATTACACATATGAAGACCCATACAGGAGATAAGCCATATAAGTGCTCAGTTTGTGAATACAGAACAGCACAGAAAAGTAATTTAATTACACATATGAAGACCCATACAGGAGATAAGCCATATATGTGCTCAGTTTGTGAATACAGAGCAGCACAGAAAACTTGTTTAGTTACACATGTTAAAGCCCATAGAGGAGAAAAGCCATATAATTGCTCGGTTTGTGAATACAGAACAGCACAGAAAGATAATTTAGTTACACATGTGAAGACCCATACAAGAGATAAGCCATATAGTTGCTCGGTTTGTGAAAACACAACAGCACAGAAAAGTAGTTTAGTTACACATGTAAAGACTCATGCAGGAGAAAAACCATATAACTGCTTGGTTTGTGAATACAGAACAGCACAGAAAAGTAATTTAATTAGACATATGAAGACCCATACAGGAGATAAACCATACAGTTGCTTGCTTTGTGAATACAGAACAGCAGTGAAAAGTCATTTAGTTAGACATATGGGGATTCATACAGGAAAAAAGCCATACAGTTGCTTAGTTTGTGGATACAGAACATCACAGAAGTGTAATTTAGTTACACATGTAAAGAATCATGCTGGAGAAAAGCCATACAGTTGCGTGTTTTGTAAATACAGAGCAGCAGATAAAAGTAATTTAGTTAAACATATGAAGTCCCATACAGGAGAAAAGCCATACAGTTGTTTGGTTTGTGGATACAGAACAGCACATAAGTGTAATTTAGTTAGACATGTGAAGAATCATATAGGAGAAAAGCCATACAGTTGTTCTATTTGTGAATACAGAACAGCAGTGCAAAATAGAATATTTATACATATGCAGACCCATACAGGAGAAAAGCCATATAGTTGTTTGGTTTCTGAATACAGAACAGTACAGAAAGGTGATTTAGTTACACATATGAAGACCCATACAACAGAAAAGCCATATAATTGCTCAGTTTGTGAATATAGAACAGCACAGAGAAGTACCTTAGTTACACATGTGATGGTCCATTCAGGAGAAAATCCATTCAGTTGCTCAGTTTGTGAATACAGAACAGCACAGAGAAGTAGGTTAGTTACACATGTGAAGGTCCATTCAGGAGAAAAGCCATTCAGTTGCTTGATTTGTGAATACAGAACAGCACAGAAAACTTGTTTAGTTACACATGTTAAAGCCCATAGAGGAGAAAAGCCATATAATTACTCGGTTTGTGAATACAGAACAACACAGAAAGATAATTTAGTTACACATGTGAAGACCCATACAAGAGACAAGCCATATAGTTGCTCGGTTTGTGAATACACAACAGCACAGAAAAGTAGTTTAGTTACACATGTAAAGACTCATGCAGGAGAAAAACCATATAACTGCTTGGTTTGTGAATACAGAACAGCACAGAAAGGTAATTTAATTAGACATATGAAGACCCATACAGGAGATAAACCATACAGTTGCTTGCTTTGTGAATACAGAACAGCAGCGAAAAGTCATCTAGTGAGACATATGGGGATTCATACAGGAAAAAAGCCATACAGTTGCTTAGTTTGTGGATACAGAACAGCACAGAAAAGTAATTTAGTTACACATATGAAGACCCATACAGGAGATAAGCCATATAGGTGCTCAGTTTGTGAATACAGAACAGCACAGAAAAGTAATTTAGTTACACATATGAAGACCCATACAGGAGATAAGCCATATATGTGCTCAGTTTGTGAATACAGAACAGCACAGAGAAGTAGCTTAGTTACACATGTGAAGGTCCATTCAGGAGAAAAGCCATTCAGTTGCTTGATTTGTGAATACAGAACAGCACAGAAAACTTGTTTAGTTACATATGTTAAAGCCCATAGAGGAGAAAAGCCATATAATTGCTCGGTTTGTGAATACAGAACAGCACAGAAAGGTAATTTAATTAGACATATGAAGACCCATACAGGAGATAAACCATACAGTTGCTTGCTTTGTGAATACAGAACAGCAGTGAAAAGTCATTTAGTGAGACATATGGGGATTCATACAGGAAAAAAGCCATAGAGTTGCTTAGTTTGTGGATACAGAACATCACAGAAGTGTAATTTAGTTACACATGTAAAGAATCATGCAGGAGAAAAGCCATACAGTTGCGTGTTTTGTGAATACAGAGCAGCAGATAAAAGTAATTTAGTTAAACATATGAAGTCCCATACAGGAGAAAAGCCATACAGTTGTTTGGTTTGTGGATACAGAACAGCACATAAGTGTAATTTAGTTAGACATGTGAAGAATCATATTAGAGAAAAGCCATACAGTTGTTCTATTTGTGAATACAGAACAACAGTGAAAAATAGAATATTTATACATATGCAGACCCATACAGGAGAAAAGCCATATAGTTGCTCGGTTTGTGAATACAGAGCAGCACAGAAAACTTGTTTAGTTATACATGTTAAAGCCCATAGAGGAGAAAAGCCATATAATTGCTCGGTTTGTGAATACAGAACAGCACAGAAAGATAATTTAGTTACACATGTGAAGACCCATACAAGAGATAAGCCATATAGTTGCTCGGTTTGTGAATACACAACAGCACAGAAAAGTAGTTTAGTTACACATGTAAAGACTCATCCAGGAGAAAAACCATATAACTGCTTGGTTTGTGAATACAGAACAGCACAGAAAGGTAATTTAATTAGACATATGAAGACCCATACAGGAGATAAACCATACAGTTGCTTGCTTTGTGAATACAGAACAGCAGCGAAAAGTCATCTAGTGAGACATATGGGGATTCATACAGGAAAAAAGCCATACAGTTGCTTAGTTTGTGGATACAGAACAGCACAGAAAAGTAATTTAGTTACACATATGAAGACCCATACAGGAGATAAGCCATATAGGTGCTCAGTTTGTGAATACAGAACAGCACAGAAAAGTAATTTAGTTACACATATGAAGACCCATACAGGAGATAAGCCATATATGTGCTCAGTTTGTGAATACAGAACAGCACAGAGAAGTAGCTTAGTTACACATGTGAAGGTCCATTCAGGAGAAAAGCCATTCAGTTGCTTGATTTGTGAATACAGAACAGCACAGAAAACTTGTTTAGTTACATATGTTAAAGCCCATAGAGGAGAAAAGCCATATAATTGCTCGGTTTGTGAATACAGAACAGCACAGAAAGGTAATTTAATTAGACATATGAAGACCCATACAGGAGATAAACCATACAGTTGCTTGCTTTGTGAATACAGAACAGCAGTGAAAAGTCATTTAGTGAGACATATGGGGATTCATACAGGAAAAAAGCCATAGAGTTGCTTAGTTTGTGGATACAGAACATCACAGAAGTGTAATTTAGTTACACATGTAAAGAATCATGCTGGAGAAAAGCCATACAGTTGCGTGTTTTGTGAATACAGAGCAGCAGATAAAAGTAATTTAGTTAAACATATGAAGTCCCATACAGGAGAAAAGCCATACAGTTGTTTGGTTTGTGGATACAGAACAGCACATAAGTGTAATTTAGTTAGACATGTGAAGAATCATACTAGAGAAAAGCCATACAGTTGTTCTATTTGTGAATACAGAACAACAGTGAAAAATAGAATATTTATACATATGCAGACCCATACAGGAGAAAAGCCATATAGTTGCTCGGTTTGTGAATACAGAGCAGCACAGAAAACTTGTTTAGTTATACATGTTAAAGCCCATAGAGGAGAAAAGCCATATAATTGCTCGGTTTGTGAATACAGAACAGCACAGAAAGATAATTTAGTTACACATGTGAAGACCCATACAAGAGATAAGCCATATAGTTGCTCGGTTTGTGAATACACAACAGCACAGAAAAGTAGTTTAGTTACACATGTAAAGACTCATGCAGGAGAAAAACCATATAACTGCTTGGTTTGTGAATACAGAACAGCACAGAAAGGTAATTTAATTAGACATATGAAGACCCATACAGGAGATAAACCATACAGTTGCTTGCTTTGTGAATACAGAACAGCAGTGAAAAGTCATTTAGTGAGACATATGGGGATTCATACAGGAAAAAAGCCATAGAGTTGCTTAGTTTGTGGATACAGAACATCACAGAAGTGTAATTTAGTTACACATGTAAAGAATCATGCTGGAGAAAAGCCATACAGTTGCGTGTTTTGTGAATACAGAGCAGCAGATAAAAGTAATTTAGTTAAACATATGAAGTCCCATACAGGAGAAAAGCCATACAGTTGTTGGTTTGTGGATACAGAACAGCACATAAGTGTAATTTAGTTAGACATGTGAAGAATCATATAAGAGAAAAGCCATACAGTTGTTCTATTTGTGAATACAGAACAACAGTGAAAAATAGAATATTTATACATATGCAGACCCATACAGGAGAAAAGCCATATAGTTGCTCGGTTTGTGAATACAGAGCAGCACAGAAAACTTGTTTAGTTATACATGTTAAAGCCCATAGAGGAGAAAAGCCATATAATTGCTCGGTTTGTGAATACAGAACAGCACAGAAAGATAATTTAGTTACACATGTGAAGACCCATACAAGAGATAAGCCATATAGTTGCTCGGTTTGTGAATACACAACAGCACAGAAAAGTAGTTTAGTTACACATGTAAAGACTCATGCAGGAGAAAAACCATATAACTGCTTGGTTTGTGAATACAGAACAGCACAGAAAGGTAATTTAATTAGACATATGAAGACCCATACAGGAGATAAACCATACAGTTGCTTGCTTTGTGAATACAGAACAGCAGTGAAAAGTCATTTAGTGAGACATATGGGGATTCATACAGGAAAAAAGCCATAGAGTTGCTTAGTTTGTGGATACAGAACATCACAGAAGTGTAATTTAGTTACACATGTAAACAATCATGCTGGAGAAAAGCCATACAGTTGCGTGTTTTGTGAATACAGAGCTGCAGATAAAAGTAATTTAGTTAAACATATGAAGTCCCATACAGGAGAAAAGCCATACAGTTGTTTGGTTTGTGGATACAGAACAGCACATAAGTGTAATTTAGTTAGACATGTGAAGAATCATATAAGAGAAAAGCCATACAGTTGTTCTATTTGTGAATACAGAGCAGCACAGAAAACTTGTTTAGTTATACATGTTAAAGCCCATAGAGGAGAAAAGCCATATAGTTGCTCGGTTTGTGAATACAGAGCAGCACAGAAAACTTGTTTAGTTATACATGTTAAAGCCCATAGAGGAGAAAAGCCATATAATTGCTCGGTTTGTGAATACAGAACAACACAGAAAGATAATTTAGTTACACATGTGAAGACCCATACAAGAGATAAGCCATATAGTTGCTCGGTTTGTGAATACACAACAGCACAGAAAAGTAGTTTAGTTACACATGTAAAGACTCATGCAGGAGATAAACCATATAACTGCTTGGTTTGTGAATACAGAACAGCACAGAAAGGTAATTTAATTAGACATATGAAGACCCATACAGGAGATAAACCATACAGTTGCTTGCTTTGTGAATACAGAACAGCAGTGAAAAGTCATTTAGTGAGACATATGGGGATTCATACAGGAAAAAAGCCATACAGTTGCTTAGTTTGTGGATACAGAACATCACAGAAGTGTAATTTAGTTACACATGTAAAGAATCATGCATTAGAAAAGCCATACAGTTGCGTGTTTTGTGAATACAGAGCAGCAGATAAAAGTAATTTAGTTAAACATATGAAGTCCCATACAGGAGAAAAGCCATATAGTTGTTCGGTTTGTGAATACAGAGCAGCATAGAAAACTTGTTTAGTTACACATGTTAAAGCCCATAGAGGAGAAAAGCCATATAATTGCTCGGTTTGTGAATACAGAACAGCACAGAAAGATAATTTAGTTACACATGTGAAGACCAATACAAGAGATAAGCCATATAGTTGCTCGGTTTGTGAATACACAACAGCACAGAAAAGTAGTTTAGTTACACATGTAAAGACTCATGCAGGAGAAAAACCATATAACTGCTTGGTTTGTGAATACAGAACAGCACAGAAAAGTAATTTAATTAGACATATTAGACCCATACAGGAGATAAACCATACAGTTGCTTGCTTTGTGAATACAGGCCAGCAGTGAAAAGTCATTTAGTTAGACATATGGGGATTCATACAGGAAAAAAGCCATACAGTTGCTTAGTTTGTGGATACAGAACATCACAGAAGTGTAATTTAGTTACACATGTAAAGAATCATGCTGGAGAAAAGCCATACAGTTGCGTGTTTTGTGAATACAGAGCAGCAGATAAAAGTAATTTAGTTAAACATATGAAGTCCCATACAGGAGAAAAGCCATACAGTTGTTTGGTTTGTGGATACAGAACAGCACATAAGTGTAATTTAGTTAGACATGTGAAGAATCATATAGGAGAAAAGCCATACAGTTGTATTATTTGTGAATACAGAACAGCAGTGCAAAATAGAATATTTATACATATGCAGACCCATACAGGAGAAAAGCCATATAGTTGCTTGGTTTGTGAATACAGAACAGTACAGAAAGGTAATTTAGTTACACATATGAAAACCCATACAGGAGAAAAGCCATATAGTTGTTCAGCTTGTGAATACAGAACAGCACTGAAAAGTAGTTTAGTTATACATGTAAAGACCCATACAGGAGAAAAGCCATATAGTTGCTCAGTTTGTGAATACAAAACAGCACAGAAAGGTAATTTAATTCCACATATGAGGACACATACAGGAGAAACTCCTTATAGTTGCTCTGTTTGTGAATATAAAGCAACACAGAAAAGACATTTAGTTACACATATGCAGACCCATACAGGAGGAAAGGCATACAGTAGCTCGGTTTGTGAATACAAAACAGCACAGGAAAAAATTTTGTTACAGATTTGATGACCTGGGAATATAAAGCAACACAAATATTACACATGAGCACTGCCTATGAATTCATAAGAGCGCAAAAAGTACAGTACTAGACAACAACAAAACTTTACACTTATATTACACATTGTAAGTGATAGTTCTACCATTCAATCATATTCGACATAGACTGGCACGAAAAACGTATAATGACACATCATCCCTATAGCGATTTACTCAGTCAGAATTAAACAACTTAAATTGCCTCAAGAGTTGGACTAAATTGTTGACCACGACTGTAGTTTAGTTACACATATGAGTTATAATTACGTAGTGTTACATATAAAATTTTGCTTAGGAAATAATCGTATTATTTGTGAATGCAGTCCGGTACAAAAAAGCAATTTACATATTATGTAAACTAGTAAGCTTTATAATAAATTTTAAATACAGGGTTCTCTAAAACCTACCAGAAATATTTTAGAAATCAATTGGGTAACTCATTTAGAGTCAATAAGTCTAGGTAAACATATTCTAAACTCAACCGTTGACGAGTTATTCTTGATTTTATCATTTTTCGAACCAACACACCTAGACCATGAACGCTATTTGTTTTCCATAACAATTGAACGTGGATAGTGCGGCAGCGCGAGATTGTAAGTGCGACTCAGTCACGCAGGGTGTAGATAAATGTGATTTTTAGTGGTTTAAAAATGTTTAGATAAAGGGAAGAGTGATAACAAGTGGTGGTGTAAACAGTATAACTTGTATACGCAAAGTTCATAACGGTAGGTAAGCGATTTAATAAACATCTGCTAAGATAAACCAACAATTTGAATTTGGATCCGCGCACGGACAGGCCCTGACCCAATTAGCCTAAAGAGGCTGTGTAGTGTTGTGTACCAGTTAGACACGTAAAAGACGCGTAATAAATGCAAACCGGTGTTAAAAGAGATAGTCTTAAATAGCAGCGGCGAAATAGAACTAGAAGCTTTCAACAAAATAAAAAAAGGACTCAACACAAAAATATAGAGATACAAGAGGAAAACGAAATTGGGAAACAAGGATGACGTAAAAGAAATGCTAAAGGATATGAAAGGCTCTTTTACAAAAGAAATTAAAAATTTTACAGAGTACTTTAAGTGTGACAATAAAGTAGCTAACCTGCGGTTAATTAATTAAACTAATCAATGGTAGTAAAAAATCGCAGATTAACCTCCTTAAAGTACGCACTACACGGAAGCTCCAAAAATGTTAACTTACCGCGCAGACCGAACTAGCTCAAATTTCGGCGGACTTGGATCGTAGATTCTTATCAACTGTACCACCCTGGAAATGCTTCAAAGACAAAAAAAAACAAATGGGCGCCAGAAACCAAATGGCTTCGAATAATATAACTAACTACAAGTGGCTAGCATTTATTTATTAACGCTAAATAATCTTGCAGTCTATAATGGTAATTCAATATTAAATAATTAGAATAATTTGGTCATAAAGAATGTAATAATAATAGAATTGTGCAAAATAATTGAAGGTTGCGACACGCACGAAGATCAAACACCCCTTTCAGGTTATTAAATAATTGTAACCACAAATAAATCGAGTGATATGCCTATCGCTGCCATTTAAAAAAACCTTTCTGTTCAGGCTATTGAAGGCAAAAAACGTGAATGCTCCTTTTACAAAGGTTTGATTACACATATAAATTGTAGCTTTCAATATTAATTGTAATTAAGTATACGCATTTAAACTTCAAATATTAAAACTGATTGAACGTATAAGTCTAAACTTTACATGTTAGTAATAATGGAAAGTATAAATTTAAACTTTAAATACTGATAGTTATGGAATGTACGAATTTAAATTTCAAGTATCGAAGATAATTTAATATAATATTAATCCCGGAATAGCCAGTCCGAATCGGCTTGAAAGCATTTAGACCATCCACTTTTAATGCGGTATTCACCACAAAAGTAACACTAACCTCGAACCTCCAACGCCCATAAGTTGCTGACAGGCAAATGCTGGCCGGGGGTTGCTATACCCTGTGCTTAAAAGCACCTTGGATGCACTCGTAATTGAAGCAGAACCACTCCCAAATTGCAGAAGCCAGGTAGGACATTAGCCGGTGTTGAAAATTAAGTCAGGTAAAATTGTCAATTAAGAGCTAAAGAAACATAATTAATACGAGAATAGCAAGCAGAAAATCTCAATCTTACCTGAATCAAAACTATCAGCCCTTCAAAATTAATCGTCGTAGCGTAATAAACGTGTACCCCCTTTTTATAACTTACCTTGGAAGGCTCACGCGTCTCCGACTAGCTCAATACACGGCTGCTATTAGGGTCTAATGACTGTGGGCTTTTAGTTTGCTTCACTTTCTCATAAAGGTATTAGTTCAGTAATAAGAAGAAATGGGCGCCATAACTTTATTATCAAGTGTTAATTTTTTTAATAGTTACAATCGGTTGTATACTCAATCTTACAATTCATTAATTATCTTTCATTAATTAAAGTTTATGCCTTTTTGCTATTACACATATTATGCAATTCCTACCTAATTTCAGTTTATATCTGACAAGTTACAAATGTCATTAATTATTAGTTTTAGTTAATTAACCTGTGATTATCCAGGAGATTTCTTATACTTATCTAACTAACAATCTCTTTCGCATTAGATGAAAATATAAAGAGCTCTCTATACCTTCGCAATCCTCTTTCTAACACTTTAATCCCAATTAACAATCTACATTTAGTTTAATTGAAGTTACTCCAGGGAGTATAAGAGAAGTCCCTTATGGTTAAAAGCTTACTACATGACAATTGATATATACTAACTTGACAGCTGCAAAACTGCTCAAGTCCCCGTTTAGGATTATTAGGAGGTAAGTAACAATTCTTTTACTTTGAAACTAGTTTGTTATCTATTAGCATCATGGCTTATGCCCTTATTTAACGATATCCAAGCTATGACGGTGGTCTAATTATATAAACAATCTCTAACCAATTTTAACTCATTTAGGATTAACATACGGTTAATGCAGAGAACCCTTGAATCTGGATCTCTTCATCTTCCCAATATTAAGAAGAAACCCCCATCGTCGAACCAAAGAAGCGGCCTTTGATTGGTGAGTAATCTTCTAACAATTAATAAGTTTTTTAACAAGGTTCTCCTTCCTCTTTTATTTCTCCCCTTGCGTCCACCAATTATCTTAGAGCACATCAATACACCCCTCCATGATAAACATTTAACTAACCAGGAGCTGGGAACTAGCGAAGAGGCCTAAGAGCTGAACCAAGGAAAACCCCCTGATTAAGATTTGTATGTATTAGCTTCCTAGTTACCTACCAATTAAATAATAACTGCCATTTTCAGAAAGAAAATGTTCATTGGATTTATCCTATCTGCCTGAAAAATTATTATATCTTAATATAATGATGAGTTTATTGATTATAGCCTTACTATTTTCTTTGTATCCTTCTTAAGCTAGGATTTAAGTAGTATCGCTTCTCGTCGACTCAAAGAAGCTTCTTTCTGCTTTCTCAACCAAACAGGAAGTAATAATTTTTGTTATTTATTGTTTTAATAATATAACCACGAGCCTTCTAAAATATTTACTCTTGATTTAATAAAAGGGTAGGCAACCCCTTATACTGATTCTGCACTTTAAGTTGCCTATCTATCAGGTTTTAATAATACCTAGCGGTATCCTTGTAGTAGTTAAGCTATGTACTGCTACAAACGGGACCTTTTAGAAACAAGTTGCTTTGTCGAGGTGCAGGAAAAAATCCTAGAGCATTCGGCCACTAACGAAAAACAGCTGAAAGCTGCGACCCCACGATAAGCACGTGGAAGTTTTTGGGTTTTCCAGAATTTGTACGAAATGAGCGAACTAATAAATTGAAATAATTCGAAATACAATAGATTATAATTGAAATAAAAATATACAGGTTAGACCAGAAATAATTGAATAAATGGAGAAAACAATTAAGCGGCACGAAAAATGGTTTCACAAGGACCAGGAAAAAACAAGCCACAAGCTTTAAGACAAATACTTAAGAGTAACAAGAAGGTAGCAACCGCACAGGCTGAAATTACAGAACGCTGGAAAGAGTACTTTGAAGACCTTATGACAGAGGATGAGATGGAGGAAGAAAAAACGAGCAAACGGCAGAGAGGCATGTTGAAGCCAACCAAATTAGTTACGAAGAATCACACGGTGCTATAAGCAAATTGAAGCTAGGTAAAGCAGCCGGCTGTGATGGTGTAACCCACGAAATGTCAAAGTACTTAGGAAAGGACGGTATAGACTTATTAATGGAAGTTATCACGATGGTGTGGAATAGCAAGAAGATCCCCAAGGACTGGGAAGTAGCTGCCATAGTCCCAATTCATGAAAAAAGCGACAGCAGAGAGTGCAGCCTACTACTACCGAGGGATCTCATTGCTCAGTATACCCAGTAAATTATACGAAAGTATACTAGAGAAACGGCTGAGATCCGAACTAGAGGGACGCCTGGAAGAAGAACAGTGTGGCTTTAGACAGGGGAGGGATGCCCAAGACCTGATCTTTGTAGTGAGACGGCTGATAGAGAAAATGATTCAATACAATGAAAAATTATACCTGGTATTTATAGACTTAGAAAACGCATTCGATAAATTCCAGAGAGAAGAAATTTGGATAGTCCTAAAGAAAAGAAACATTAGCAAGGATTTAATTCAGGCCATAAATAACTTTTATAATACAACCAGAAACTGCGTGAGAACAGGAAACATTCAGTCGAACGAGTTTGTAACCAAGATAGGAGTCAGGCAAAGAGGTAACTTGATTCCGCTTTTGTTTCTGGCTGTAATGGACGATGCGATGAAAGAATGCAAACAGAAAACGAAGAAATACCAGATAGGATATCAAAGATTCCAGCCAATGTTTATGGGAGGAATAGCCTTTGCGGACGACGTGGTTATAGTTTCTAGAAAGGAAGAAGCGATGCAGCATGACTTGGAAGTTTGGAAGAAGTCCTTAGAAAAAAGGGGCTTATAAAATATCAACGGCAGTAAAACCAAAACACTAGTGGTGGCTAAACAGGAAGTACTGCCTAAAGTAAATAATGGCAATAAATATGTGGAACAGGTCAACTCGTTTAAATACCTAGGAGCCACTATTGAAAACATCGGCAAAATTGACAGCGAGCCAAACAACCGACTTGGAGCCACCGAGAGAATGTTTACGCACTAAATAAAGAACTATTCAGAAACAGACAAATCTCGAAAAACACCAAATTGAAAGTACATAAGCCATGTACATTCCCACACTAACATACAGCAGTGAGTCTTGGGTGCTAAACGAGAAGAGCAAATGCAGATTACAAGTTGCCGAAATGAAGGAGAATAGAGGGAGTAACAAAGTTGGACAGAATCCGAAACACAGAAATTAGGGACAGACTAAAAGTTATTTCGTTACAAAAGCAAGTAGAAAACAATCAACTGAGGTGGCTAGGTCATATTTGTAGAATGGGCGTGGGTAGATTACCAAAAATAGTGTGGGAGGCCAAAGAAAGGAAAAGAAGAGCGAAGGGTAGGCAGCGTGTTTCTTGGACAGACCAAGTGAAACAAGTGGACGCAAGATAGGGTTTTACATGTTAAACTATAAATAAAAAACAAACGCTTCGTCAATATTCGGCATTCGCCGTCGTTGTTGTTTATTTTCCCCGTATAGTGATTGTTTATTTGAGCCAAGAAAGTACTACAATATAACGTACAATGTTTGATTCTAAATAATAAGTCATATTACCGAATTTATGAGTAGTTGGAGAAAAAATAGTACCTATGTTTCATTCGCACAAAAAATGCGTTTTCGGGACGCGTCTTACTTGTCCCGAAATCATGCATTTTTTGTACTAATGAAACAAATAACTATTTATATATGTTCATGGTATTGAACACTACATTCTTGTAGTCTTCTATAGTTAGCTCCCTCTTAATGATGTTTTTCTGTAAACCCTTTGCCATTTTACTAAATTCGTTTTCCACGTCCACAATGTATGCATTAGCCCCTGTTTCAACGAATTTCCTGAAGAACCTGACAGCATGGTTAGTGAAACGTCATTATGGATAACGACTGTGCAATCCTGTATTCAACGACTACCATTTTGAGGCAAATGTAGGTAATTCCATTTAAAAAAAAGTTTAGTTTGCCAACTTTTTTGAGTCATCCTTTATAAAAAAATATTTTAGTAATGTGCACGACCCTCGTACCTACAAAATTTATTACATAAACAAATTTTATGCAAATCTCGTACAGTATTTTGTTTTCTTCTTGTCTTCAAGATAAAAAATACTTTTTTTAAAGTGTCTCATTCCTCTATTCTTTTCATGCTTGAAATAATTTTCGCCATTTAACAGCATAGCAAGCCTTACCTTGACAGGGACCAATCTCCATTTTCTTGCTTTTAATAGATTTTTATTACTGCTTCATTGACTATATCGCTCACGGGCTTTTGTTGTGTACTCTTATCTTCCAGTTTAGTTAGCGTCACTTTATAGTATGTTAAAGTAGAATAAAAATACATTATTTTGTATCGAGTGAATTTATTATGTTGGCTTCGTGCGCTGATGTTCGTTTCAGTGTCTCTTTTACAAGTTTCCTGTTATTTGATATTCTGCTCTTTCCTGGTCATAGTTTTATACTTTTAGATTATTTTCCTCTAACGCTTTTATAAATCTTTAATTTAATTTTCCTGTTCAGCTGTCTACTTTATTCTGCTTTGTATTTTATGTTGTTAATCTATATTCCTGAGTGGGTATTTAATTTGGCAATCTCATCAAATGTGTATTTGAGAATTTTTAGGGCCTACACAGTGCTCTTGTTTGTCTGTTGACCTATCATGTACTTAGTCTTACTTTCATTTATGCATCTTTCTTTTGCTTTATTTTAAAAATATTTGAATAGTTCAGTCAACTTACTTTTTGTTCTTGTGATTAGCAATATATCGCTTGCATATGCAGTTGTCTGCTTTTTTAGCTTGCCTTTACTGTTTATTTTTCAAATACTACTATCCAGTACAATGTTCAGCAGTGTTGTTTATCTTTATCTTTATCAATGTATGCAGTGCAGTAAAGTCTTAATAAAGCAAACTAATGAAGGATGGTGGTATTTACGTTTGCAAGGAGTTTACTGAAGTAAACAAAACACTGCTGGAGTTTGTGATTTGAATTTGACACAATTCGTATTTAGCGGTTGTTAATTACATTAATATCTAATTTATTACAATAAATGTTCAAACAAGTCGCCATTAACTGCTAAACCATACGTTAACCTATCATAAAATTGTCGTCTAACATTAGCTTGTTGGTACTGTGATAATCCTGTTACATTCATCTGTTATACGGTGTTGAAATTCTTCGAGATTTTCGAATGGTCATCCAGAATAAATTGTAGATTTTAAATGTAGCCAAAGAAAAAAATCATTGGGGGACAAATCTGGTGACCAGGCTGCCCAGTTAATGGTCCAATTACTTTATCCGCAAAACTGTTTACAAATTCACGTACAATTTGACTTTTGTGTGCAGGACAGCCGGCTATTTGGAAAAAAAAACAACTTCTTGACCGTCTCTAGCAATGTCATATATTGCCTTCTCAATTCTTTCTTCTAGTAGTTATAAAAAACAATGGCCAGTTCAATTCTCTTCAAAAAAGAAAGGTCCAACAATACAATGACCAAGGACCTTTCTCGGATATTGAGTTCTAGTATGTAATAAGATATGTGGATTCCTTGTTACTCCTACCCTAAAGTTTATTGTGTTTGGTTCATCGTGTAACTTGAAAGTACATTAATCTGTAAAACAAATATTATTTTAAAAATGTCTGTCTGCATTGGCTTTCCCCACCATTTGCAAACAAAATTCGCTTCTCCGTTCCATACCACCCAAATTCTTGATAGAACTGATATTTATATGAGCGGAATTTATTTTGTTTCAAAATTCGCCTTAATCTAAAATTGTGGATACCAAGATTTCTTCCAATTTGTTTTATGCTTATAGTCGGATTTTCTATCACCGACGCCACTACATTAAATGCATTCTCGTTTCCTTGATTTTCAACGTTTTGTGGTCCGTTACGCTTATAATTCGGTGTTTTCCATTTTTTTGAAAAATATGCAGGAAGACAGGTCAACAGCCAATTACACGAAAAAAAGAAGAAATAACAAAATTTTGTATCAGTTATTCTACCCTCAAATTCAAATTCACAAATTTGCCGCGTAAACGACCAGCGCCGACATGGCGGGTGGCATACGTCACTGCTCATATCGGAGTCACTGGACGCGCCATTATTCTATTGTAAGAATGTTTCTGTGAGGTTGTGGGAAGTTTTATATTCATTTTTATTCATCAGTTTTCATTATTTTCGATCGATTTTCATAAAAATAAGTTAGTAAGACATTTTTAAATGCAGAAAGCACAAAATAAGTGGTGTTTTGTACCGGGATGTACGAGTACTTCTGTAATTACACCAGGAAAGATATTTCTTTGTGTGCCCCAGGATTTTTCTCGAACAAAGAAATGGTTCAAAGCTGCCGAAGTCGAAATGAATGTTTTACTGCTGTGAAGATCATTTCAAGGTGAGTCTATCTACCAAGGGCAACTTTTCGAATTTATAGAGCAGTGTTTTTAATCTTGCAGTTGGAAGAAGATATGGAGAATTTCATGAGGCACAAATGGATGGGAGGAAATATTATTCTGAACCCAGGGGTGGTACCACATATATTTGACTGTCAACCTGATAGAAAAAGAGCCAGTACTGTCCCTGATAGATCATTGCCTGTGAAACGACAGCGAAAACAACTTATCAGTGAAGTAATTGCAGAAACTGATAGTAAGCAGCAAAATATGCCAATAATAACTGATTAAGATGAACCATGTGCCAGTACCAGCTATCAGCTACCAGTGGTGGGTGAATCTCATCTTCGGTATACCTCAGAAAACCTTTTAGTGTCTACAGTTGTGGACTTATCAGAAGAACCACCAAAAACAAGAAATGTAGGGGTACAATCAAAACCTACATATCGTAGCAAGCAGATATTGTGTAACATGGGGAAAGTCATGCAAAATACTGCTACTTCATCAATGGAATCTTTTTATTCAAAAGATGCCAGTACTTCACCAATCAAGATAACCCCTAATGCTAGAAACATATTATTTTCCCAAATGGCCTGTAGTAGCAGTGATACAGAGGTGGAATCGATGAGTACAAGTTCTTTCATTAGAAGCACTGATAGTGATTATGTAGGAGTTGATTTTCCACAAGATAATAAAGAAGAACAATTAAGAGCATTGAATGTTACTCGGTCAATGATAGAGAAGAAACCAAAGAAATATACAGGAATTCCTGATCATTGGTTTCAGCATATCATAAATTTACTCAATACAAAAAGTAAACTCAGTAAGGATAATTTAATGTTAACGTTGATGAAAATCAAACTGAATCATCAATTTTTCCTCTTGGGTGACATGTTCGGTATGTCCACTTCTAATGCTTCTAAAATTTTCAAAAAATCTTTAATACAAATAGTGCCCCATCTGAAGACTCTGATATTTTGGCCATCTAAAAACAAGGTACAATATTATTTACCCATCCCATTCAGAGCACGTTACAGCAATGTCCAATCCATTATTGATTGCTTGGAAATTCAAATACAAAAGCCAACAGATCCAGTTAAACAGGCACTCACATGGTCAGAGTACAAAAAGTGCAACACCTTAAAGTATTTGATTTCATCTACCCCTGATGGATTCATAAATTTTATATCAAAAGGATATGGTGGAAGAATAAGTGATTCTTTGTTAGTGGAAGAAAGTGGATTTTTAGACAGAGGGTTTAAGGATATTGACAAACAATTACATGACAGAAATTGTCAGTTAGTTAGGCCACCTAGTGTTTCTAGTTCAGTGAAACCCACAAAATCACAAGTGCTAGAGACTAAACGAATAGCTAGCTTACGGATTAATATTGAGAGAGTTATTCGTAGATTAAGAGAATTTGAGTATTTAAAACCACATGCAGTAATAGATCATAATTTTATGGGACTTACTGACCAAGTTATAGAGATTGCATGTGCCCTAATTAATTTACAAGGTCCTATTATAAACAAACGTATGTTTATTTTGGAAACCCGAAAAATTTGTCAACAATGATGTTTCTTTATTACTGATAGTATCGAGAGATCCAAAAAAAAAACTGTTGCTCAGCGGGCTGTGGAAATTCAACGTATGAATAATATGTTTGTGACACTGTACGTCAATGTCAAATTCGAGGTTAGCAGGTTAGGATTTGCGTCATTTTGTGTCAAAACTGACGGAAAATCTAACCTGATAACCTCGAATTTGACATTGACGTACAGTGTCACCAACATATTATTCATACGTTGAATTTCAATAGCCCGCTGAGGAACAATTTTTTTTTTGGATCTCTCGATACTTCCCATGTAAAATATGAAATAATAATAGTATTTTTTCACGTTGCAGGAAGATTAAAAACGAAAAACCCGTTTTTTTTAAACGTCATTTATTGACATTTTAGTTACAATTATTTTAAAATTGGTAACCTATGGTAAATTTTAAAGTTGGTGGCACTGTAAGTCATTATGACAAGAGCTCAAATATGTCACATTCCAGGTTAGCAGGTTAGTTTTTGCGTCAGTTTGTGTCAAAACTGACGCAAAACCTAACCTGATAACCTCGAATTTGGCATAATTGTTGTGTCAGTCATAATGAAAACTCCCTAGGGAAATTTTTGTCTTATTTAGTCTCTAGGGAGCAAATGTTCTACTTCTGTTACAATTTTGATGCTATAGAAACGAACTTCTACTCCCGGTCGTGGAAAATTTAGTATATTATTATATGAGCGATTATGACAGCCATTATTCACGAAGATGACATTTGCGCCACGCGCCTTCGGCTTGTGGCGCAAGTCATCTGAGTGAATAATGGCCATAATCGCGAATATAATACGATATTTTATCTACTCCTATGCAATAGGAGCCTTGTGTTCATATTTCAGAATTATGACATTTGTGACAGCTGTTAACTTCAAAAGTCATTTAATAATAAGAATGAATTTTGTGATTGGCTACAACCTATTGAATAATGAAAATTAGAATTTTCTGATTGGTTGCAATTTGCAAACTATTGAATAATGAAAATAGAATTTTATGATTGGCTGCAAACCGTGAATTATGAATCATAATTCATGGCCATTGTGCAGTAGGAGTAGATAATTAGTATATTATTCAACGAGCGTGTAATGATAGCTATTACTCACGAGGAGTTTTGCGACACGAGCCGAAGGCGAGTGTCGTAATTCATCCGAGTGAGTAATAGCCATTACACGCGAGTAGAATACTATACTTTTTCTATGACTGTTCAACGGGAACAGTAATAAAGGATAATGAAAGTTAAATTTGTTATCAATATTTTATTCCAATGTGATATTAGCCACACTTGTGTGGCAAATCAATTTGACATTTTGTGATGTTTTTCTACCAGTTTTGAATTTTATATTCATATACCTACACTGTTATTATTCAAAGGAGTATTTTTAAGGACTAGGCAATTTGAACGAGGGTTACATCTTGTACTTTTAGAGTAAGTAAACTGTTTCCAATTAATTGAGAACGTCTATAACAGTGTTTGTAAATTGTAGGTTATATTTACCAACACTTGACCCAAACATCGAATAAAACATATCGAATCATATTTTCGAAATGGCCAACGCAAAGAATGATGAATCGAAATATTGAGTAAATTTGTGTATAAATGAATTCGTTAATCGTTCCTCCGACATCTAGCTCGATTATGAGATTTTTAACAGACATGTACGACAAGTTGTGCATAATTTTCAAACAACGAGAAGTGTTGATAAAGCAGACCATTGGAAAGTGGAAAGTGAACACTTAACCAGTACGCATGGAATGCAGTCCTAAACTATGGAAAATGTTAAAGGACATTAAAGCAAAACTACATTTATATCCATGCAATTGGTTTAATGACAATTTAAATAACGATGGAGCGTTTTTTCCGAGGAAGCTTGTACCATCTCATGGGTTACGTAAATTCATAAAATTACAGGATATGGCCTGCAGAGGTTCCAGATTTATAAATCAGCTTGGCGATGATAAATTACATCAGGGATGCAACCGCATATACAGCCTTTCCAATACGTCGATATTTGGAACAATTTTATAACAATCGTATCATAACTTCAGGATTGTGACTCACAATGCCACCTGATCTTACACCCGTGGTTTATTTTCTTTTTGGGCATTTAAAGGACACTATATCTGACCCCCTTGCACGCAATTGAATTGAGAGATGCGATTATTGCCGCTACTGCAAACATAAAAAAGCAGCGTTTTCCATCACATTCGCCAGTAGCTGACGACAGCGACTGATTCATCAGGATGTCTGCCTGTTTTCCTCCCGCAGCGGTTTACTGCTCTTCACTCGCGACTAGCTGCAGTTTATAAAATGAAATTAATAGAAAAACAATAATTTTAATGTTGCTAGTTTTATATTTATATTTTCCTGACTTCACCAAGTTAAAATGTATTATCTACACACAACACTTTACAAACACGATGCAAAAACGACCAAATTCGTCACCGAATAAGTTGCTTGTCTGCTCAAAAACATGTCAAGCGACTGGCGAACGGACTTTGGTAGCAACGATTTAGTAGCAGCTACGAAAACAGACCAGCTTAAGTGCATTGTAGATGTCTTAACGAATTGATCGCGGCTACTCGGTCGTAGTCGTCAACTACTGGCGAATGTGGAGGAAAACGCTGCTTAACTCCGCAACAGCTGCAAAATGTTTTTAACAGCACGACAAGAAGAGTAGCATGCTGTATCAATGATGATCATATAGTGAATATGAATTGTAATTGCGTTATATTTCAAGTATCATTTAGTTTTGTAACATTTGATGTTGTAATTAATGTAGGTAGAGTGGGATTGAGGTGAGAAGACACCAGTAAGTGGCATGATATGCGCTGACAGCAATCGTTAACTGTCAATCTTTGGTAGCATTTATTTGCTGTAGAAAAGGGGTCACAACATGATAAAATTGGTAATTACATCAGAGACAGCCTCTTAATTACACTGTCATCTTTTGTGAATTTTGCGATCCAGCTAGAAAACTTTATAAATACCAAGAAATATATCTAGCAAACTCACCCTTGTGTGGCACGCTAGTCGTCAAAGAGAAGGTTACCCCTTTACCTACGTAATGGACCTGTTCGACACAAAATCGGCTACTGCGCTTCTCTGACGCTGATGGCTTCTCATCTCTATTTTTTTATAATAAATGGTATAAAATCGAAATTTACAATTTTTATTATGAATCAGTCATAATCTGTGTCGATTCTTAAAAATTATGTATTGTTGCACTTTGTTTTATGTATTACTTATTTTTTAAAACTACCTAGTGTGGCTTGAACAAGATTTATTAGTACAAAAATTAGGGCTATTAATACAAACATTAAGATATTAGTTTATTACTTATTAGTCACAATATTAATGGTAATATTAGAACAATTGGTGAAATTTAAAGATGGTGTTGAATTAACATCAACATTAATATTTTCATTTGACGTTTTGTGCGTGTATGTAGTACTACTACTACTTTGTTTAACCGACTGTAAAATTTTGTCTGCTGTATCCATTTTATTTTTCATTGAATTATCAATATATCCCTCTGCTACTGACGTAGAAGACCACCCACCATGCCTTTTTAGAGCAGTGATGTCTCCACCTGCGTCAACAAGTAGTGTCGCTGATGACCGTCGGAAACAGTGTCCGGTGTACAGTTCTGGATTTGGTAGCTTTAAAAATGTAGCTATATCTTTCCCCATAGACCCAAATTTATTAATGCCAATTTTTTGTGTAGTGCATCTACCATTTTGATAATTTAAAAAAAAAGTAGATGCAGTATTACTTGGACGAAGATTAGCATACTTTCTACAAATTTCATAAAAATGACCAGTAATTGTAAATTTTCGAACTATATTGTTTTTGGTTTTAGGGACGGTTACGAGTATAACTGATCCAAGGTCTTGCAGATCTTCAATATTCATTGAGTGCAGCTCATTTGCTCGACAGGCACCCATTATTCCCATAATTAATGCAACCTTAAAAAAATTTGATGTTATGCACTTAAAAGTTTACAATTTAGAATTTCCATTACCTTTGTTGCAAGATATTTCTCGTCAGGTGCTTTGTTAATGAATTGATTGATCTCATCTGAAGTAAATGTTCTAGCCTTTTTGGCTTGGTAACCTTCAGATGTACGTTTAAGATATGCACGCAATTTCGAGTAATTTTGTATGTTGATGTTGTGATTTATATTGAGTGTAGTTCTCAACATGGAATAATGAGTCCATAACGATGATGATTTATATTTATTAGATAATTCTCCAAAATATGCTAATATAACATTTTCAGAGAATGAATTGGCGTTTTTGAGACTTCGCCAATCCATAAATGCCTTGTACACCATGTTGTATTTTTTGCGGGACTTTTCGGGTAATAAGTTTATAGAGGTTACTTTAGCTGCTTCTAAAATTTCTGGCGGAGTAGAAATTTCGTCGTTTTCACTGTCAGAACCCATTTTTCACTTCTGTTTTTTGCAAAAATATGTAACACAGATTCACAAATTATGACAGTTGTTAACAAACAAACTATATTAACATTTGAAAGTAGTTGTGACATAGGCATGCCAACTTGATGCTCCTGCAGTAGCAATTTTATCTACTCCTACTGCACAATGGCCATGAATTATGATTCATAATTCACGGTTTGCAGCCAATCATAAAATTCTATTTTCATTATTCAATAGTTTGCAAATTGCAACCAATCAGAAAATTCTATTTTTATTATTCAATAGGTTGTAGCCAATCACAAAATTCATTCTTATTATTAAATGACTTTTGAAGTTAACAGCTGTCACAAATGTCTTAATTCTGATATATGAACACAAGGCTCCTATTGCATAGGAGTAGATAAAATATCGTATTATATTCGCGATTATGACCATTATTCACTCAGATGTCAGATGTCATCTTCGTGAATAATGGCTGTCATAATCGCTCATATAATAATATACTATTATAAATTTGTTTGGATCGTCGCCTACACAACATGAACATGGCAACTGGATCCGCTACAGTATCTACTGCTGCTTCCTCTGTTAATGCAATTATTGTTTGAGAACAACAAAAAAGAGCCTACATTTTTTAGACAAAACATTTTTTTTTAACACGTTCCTCTGCTGGCTGTACATACCTATTCCAATCGTACTGCAAAAAAAAAACCCCACCGGTAGTCAATGTAGGCAATAGACATCTAAGTAACATTGTCAAAGCAATGCCAGGTGAACACGTATTTTCACAAACTATAAACATTCTTGAATAAAGACAGCTGATAACAAGACGGTCGCTTTTAAAAGATCTACCCGTTTTTAGTGGAGATCCATTAAAATGGTCAAACTTTATTACCTAATATTGCAATTCAACTCGTATTTGCGGGTATACAAACGAGGAGAATCAAAATAGACTACAAAAATGCTTACCTACACAAGGAGGGACAGGGTGAACAATAGTACGATAAGGGAGTTAACGCAGGTTGAGCCGGTGGTGAGAAAAATCGAGAAGAAACAAATAAAATGGTATGGATATGTATGCAGGATGAGGGAGAACAGAAACCCAGAAGTGGCTCCGGAGATGAAAGTAAAGGGAAAACAGCATAGAAGTAGACTAAGAATTACATAGGAGAAGTGACAGTGATTGAACGCAGAAAGACCATAAGGGAAGTAAGTCTCCTAGAAAGGAATAGAAAAGAATATAGAAAATGTGTTGAAAATAGTGCAAAACAGTAAAAGTAATGGACCACCCGATGCTCTAGAGTCTAGAGCCACATAAGGGTCAGCCGAAGAAGAAGAACAGTTATTAAACAAAGTTCCAACTATCTATAACGCAACGGATAGAACATATGCCAAAAACAGTGAATTTGCAAAACAATACTGTAGAAAATGTCAAAAATATGAAGAAAAGTTTACATAACACATTTTACTAAAGAACAAAGATATTATACTCTTGGTATCTTCCACATTTTGGGGTAATCAATTCAAACAAGCCAGGGAAATTAAGACTAGCATTGAAAGCTGCCTCCAAATTGTTACGTTCTTTAACCACTTTTACGACACCGCGCCAGCTCATACAAAAATCACGTAAAAGCTAAGCGGCTAGCGTGGACGGTATTTCTCACAATCGGGACAATAACTCACCTAGGACCGCTGCCCTGCCCGTAACAAGATATGCCGGTTAAACATCAGTGGAGCGAGGGGTGGTCCTACAGGAGCTTTCCTACGGGCAACGGCCTAAGGGGCAGTAAACAATGACTAAATTAATTGAGCGCCACCCGGTTTCATCAATGAGAACGAAAATGCCGAGATGGACCCACAGGGAAACCGGGAAATTAATGTGCCTACCTTCCAACTTTACACCTTGGCGAAATCCAAAGCTAAACGGGAATAGAATATAAGAGCAGCCTCATGCCTTCCAACACTGCGGCGACGAGCGCACTGACTTACCTGCGACGCTATCAACTGTTCTCAAGCTTCGCCTCACATAAATCTGGCACAGTGTATAATCTGACCTGAAAATAAGCATGCGCAGGCTCGTAGGAAAAATCATAAAACAACGCACAGTAAACCGCTCTATTGGTTCAACACCAAACAACAGCGCCGACGTCGTCAACATACACAGAAAATGGAAAATAACAAATGGGCACTATGATCTAAAGCTACGTGTCCACTTGAGAGGAACTTGCGAGAGTTACTGTCGATAGTTACTCTCAATTACGAGTCCATTTGAAAGTATTTTTTAGAGTTTTGACTATCCGAGAGCTAAGATCAGACTTTGGACAGCTTACTCTTAGATAGGTCTCTCAAGAACCGTGTCCACTGTTGATTTGTGTCTGTGCTCTCGTGAGTGAGTTTAAAAGCTTGAACTGCAAACAACTAATAAATAACTGTCAGTTTACCTTCTCTGCTGTAAGCTTGTTTTCTAATAATCATGAATGTGGAAAAAAATGTAGCTGCAATTGTACATAAAATCTTAAAAAGAAGAAAGGAACAAAAAATAAATTGAATAAACTTGAAGAGAAAACTTTAAATTTATCTACTCCTGTCCCCTTACCTAAGAGAGATATGGCTGTCCCATATGTTTTTGTTACTGACGATGCATTTGCTATGAAATCCTATATTTTAAAACCATATCCATTTCATAACCAAGCCTGCACCAAACAGAATATTCAACTACAGACTGTCCAGAGCTCGGCGCATAGTAAAAAATGTGTTTGGTATAGCGGCAAATAAATTTAGAGTTCTTCGAAAACCCAAATGTATTGACAGATGTTGTTCTTGCAATACGTGCAGTATATAATTTTTGATTATCTGCAAAAGATTTACGTGCAAACTATTTACACCAAGGATTGCTCGACATGGAAGATCCAGATACACATGAAATGGTCCAAGGAAGTTAGAGAGAAGAAACACTGTCCGAAAATACATTTTTCCCCTTAGATCGACTTACATAGCTAAACAACATCACAAAAAGATGTTAGAGATGAATTTAAGGAATATATTATGATACCTTTGGGTAAAGTTCCATAGCATTATAGACACATTTAATTAGTCTAAAAAAAGTGCGTGTTTTGATGGATTGAATTGTTTTTCCAAGAGTTTGTTAATAAATACTTTCATGAAGAAACATTTGTTTTTACTTAACACATGTTGATTCCAGCGATGATTTTGTTGATAGTGAAGAATTTGTTTTGTTCACAGTCAATACAGGCACCAAATATCATCAGTGCCATCTCCGCTTTTCTTCTTTTTAATTTTCTTCAATTCTTGTAAGACCTGGAACTTATTATATAGATATACATATGAACTTTTACTAAAATGAACATTTAATAGAATTAAAAATACAATTTAAGAATTTATAAAACAAAACAAAAATAAAATGTTGTTATGTTATTTTTTGGGTATTTCGGCACACTACAAATTAAAAAATATTAAAACACAAACTTTTCGGAAGACTAATCTGGAGAGGTTGGTCGAACTCTGCTAGATCTCCAATAAAATAAGCTAAGTTCTCCTGGTTGATTTTTAATTTCTTTAATTAGTTGTTGATAATGGAAGCAGATAAGTCTTCCGAAACGTTTATGTTTTAATTTCTATTTTTTATTTGTATTGTGGTGATATACCCCAAAAATAACATTATTATTGAAGCACCACAAAGAAATTGTAGAAATTATTTGTATTGTAATATGTTGCAATTTTCTTTGTATTTCCTCGACAGTACAATTAAATTTTTCTGATATCTCTTTCAATATACTGTTCTTATTTTCACGATTTCAGTACTCTTTACATTTATGATTCCATATAATCCAATCAATTCTATAGTTTTTTCTTTTGACCACTCCTTTTTAGAAGCCAATTCTATAAAACAACTCTCAGTATTTGGAGAGTAACTGTCAGGACCAATAAATTATAGTGTGTCCACTTGAGAGCAAATCTTAACTAGTTCAATGTCTGAGAGTTGGTAAGCACTCTCTTATAGTTACTCTCAGAAGCGCGAGAAATATTCTCAAGAATATTTTTTGCAAGTGGACACGTAGCTTAAAAGCCCAGCTGGGAGGTCGCTTTACTGCTAAAATCTTGCGTCAATGGTAACATGAACAATTAATTAACACTAGCCTGAGCCGTCGGCTGACTTGTAACATGAATGAGTATTTGTAAACTTATAAACAGCCTACAATGTCGACTGGCTTGTACCATGAACGATTAATTAAGATTATCGCGAGGCGTCGGTGACTTGTTACATGAATGATTACTGAAGAATTGCGCGAGCCATCAGCCGGCTTGTAACATAAATGATTAATTACAAATAGCGCACTCTACCTTATTTGGTTAGCTTTGCCTGGCTGCGTCAATTGTCGTCGGAGCGCCCGCCATAGGAGCAAATGTGCTGGGGCCTGAAGCGAGGGGGCTGTGCCAAGTCCCAGGTGCAGAATTTCCATAAGAAACAATCGAAAACTGTCAAGACCAGTATAGGTGTTCGTTCTGAAGAAATGGATCCTCCAATGTAGCGGAGAAAAATGGCCCAACAGGCGGTTGGGAAATTGCAGAACAGAAGGTCATCAAAATGAACACGTGGATATGCACAAAACAATCACCTTCAACAGACACTACTTCACTCTAAGCTGGCCCGTTATGAACTCTCGGAAAAACAAATCACACTGTATCAGCACATAAACACCGAACGTCACCATGTGCAAAGCGCAGGGCTGAAACAAAAGGTCACGGTATAGAAACTCTTTGCACTGGCGGCCGGGAACTGGCTGCCTCAAGCTAACGCTCTTCCCGCCAAACACGCCTGGTCACCTCTTCACCTGCAACCAATCCGAAGCAGACATCCCCCAAACCGACTCGCGTGCCATGACGGGTGATGCGGTTTGCAGACGACAGAGTGCGATGGAATGAAAATTATTTAGAAAAATATCTCGCTCGCTGCTATGGACTGTGTTTCAAATTTGATCTATCGCACGGCTACAGCAGCGATGACGACCCAGGTGCAAGCCGAAACTTCTAGAAAAAAGGGAAGGTTGCATGTCGAATCTTTTGCTGAAGTATTATACGTGAAAATATGACCGAAAAAGCCTATATACAAGCAACGTCGTAATCTTTGAACAGATAATACTCGAACAGATCGCATAGGTAATCATTAAATTTAAAAATGTCCTGACAAAATCACAATGAACAAGCTAAACCATCAGCTGCTGCATGGTCTTGATTTTCTCACAAATTTAACTGGAGTACTGTAGAAGTTTCGACAAATGAAAGTTTCCTTCTATGAGAACATTAAGGAAATGTTTCAACAAGTACTAATTTGAGGTGAAGATTGTGATGCCCAACACTTTTTTTGAAGGGGAATGGACAGAGAACGGGCTTCAGATGTGTACCAAATGAAAGCAATGACATTTGAAGCCACATCTGTGTTTTCCATGGTTCAATCTGTTAAGAACAGAAATGCAGAGGAACATTCTGAGCAATTCCCAAAAGCTACACCCGATTATCAACAAATACTATGTTGATGATCATTTATACAGTGTAGACACAAACGCTGAAGCCATAAAACAAACTCAAGATGTTGTAGAAGTTCACTGAAGGGGAGAATTTCAAAGTTGTAATTGAATTTGTTCTGTGCAAGCAGACTAACTGCTACTGTTAAAATTAATTTAAAGTTGCCAATAACGACAGTACATTTATGGACAGATTCAAAAACTTAATCTATGTTGGATAAGATCTGATGCAAGGAGGTTTAAAACATGTGTTGGACATCGGGTTGAATAAATTTCTGAAATGGACATAATTTATCATACTATATTACACAAGCAAAAAATATCCATCAATATTATAAACTTGCTGAACAATTTTATACTCATTTTAGTTTCATAGACCGGTTTCAGTTATTTTGCAAATTTATTAAGCTCCAAACTTATGGATGTCTCTATTCGACAAAACGGAGTCAGTTATGAACCTTTGGCTTAAATATTTTGCCATGTGTATATACGTTGCTTTTTTTGGTCAAAAAAGGTTTTATTCGTTCTCATTTCATTTGCCACACAAAATTCCATCATTTCTAGTATTTTTCAATAACTTCTTGCAAGTCTTCATGGAAGTTTTTTTCCTCTGCTAGGGGTTTTTTATTTTTTTGATGCATAGGTATACTGAAATTACATTTATTTTTTGTATTTAGTTTTATACCTAAAATGCGTTCTGATGTGTATTTGCATTTCTCAATGGCCTCTCTATATTTCCTAAGGAGTATTATTCCTGTACCTTCTTTAACTTCGTTAGTTTTTATCTGCTCTGCTATACAGGGTGGCGACTTCCGCGACGCAGCATAGAGATTTCAATGGTAAATTTTTAATGACAAAAGTAAATGTGCATGTTGTTTGTTTACGTATTTCCAAGGCACCACTGATTTTTTCAAAAATGGCATTTTTTATTTCTTTAATTTAAAAAAAAACTTCTTTACACTTTAGCTCTAAAATAATTAGGAGAGGAGAGCCAATATTACACATTAAAAATTTACCATTGAAATTCCTATGTTGCGTGGCGTAAGTCACCAACCTGTATATTAAGTCGTAGTGGTTATAGTACGTAGTTCCTTTCCCTTTTTTTTTCTCCAATAGAGCACAGGTGTCCAGCATTTGTTCTTCAATTTCCATTATAATTTCTTCTTTCATGTTTAAAGATTCGTCCATGTTGGAGGCTCTGTACTGGTTCTTTCAGCAATAGTAAGTCTTATGGTCTTCCACCTTGTGAACCCAAACAATGATTTTTATAATAATCATGTTTGTTGGTGGCTCATGAACCCATACAAGCCACCCTTGTTTTAGCTGGGTGTTTATCTAGAAAGACAACACAGTATAAACTGAATTTTAATTTTAACAGTTCAAGTAATACCTGCAAAAGCCTCCAACAAAATACAGTTTAGGTTCAGTTAGGTTAATATCTACAACACATGTCTCTGATGCTCACATCATTTCAGAATCTGGAACTCGTTCCGTGTAACTATTACCCGAGCTTCAGCCTGACTTCTAGTTCAGCTCTAAGCCATGGAGGTGGTGTATGTTAGGTTGCAGTTTAGAGTCGTATTTATTTTTGTGCTTTCAGCAAGTGTATTGGATTTGCCTGACTACTCTTCAGTTTGCAGTGATGTTGAATGTGACATTCCTTATCAGCCAAATGACTCGGAGGAGTTGGAAACACTCGAGCAGGAGAATTTTTCAGTTGATGACAAAATGGAAGAAAGCAATAGTTCTGCTGGTAGGTGATTTTGTTGTATGTTAGAATTTAAAATTTGAACAAGAGATTTTGAAATACTGTGAGTGTATAAATCCATTCACTCCTTTTTTGGTTGTTAAGTTGCAAATGAACAGAACCATAATTTTTATTTTGTTGTGTAACCTGCATAACCTCCAAGAAATTTACTGCCTTTTGACAGAACAGAATATTGTTGCCAGATGGACTGTTTACTTTGTTAGTACATGTGGAAAAATGTTTAAAATCTGAAGTATTGCAAGACCTTCCACGTACTTAATTAAAAATGTCTCTAATTACACAATTACTGAAACTAGATACATACATAAAAATTACTAAGTTCCATTTTCTATTCTGCTTAGATATGGCAACTTTGCATTGAAGGTGTTTTGTTATGTTTTCTAACCTAAAAGCATTTGGTAACCATAACCTCCAATGTAAACCTCGTTTAAACACAGCAAAGTAATTTTACACAGCTAAAATGGGGAAACTGTCATGGCCAACCATCATGCTAAAAAGATGTGAACAGAGTATAGTGTGGTATTAAACATGAATCTTAGTGGGGGCTTTCATTTCCATGACTGCTTAATTGCAGTAACAATAACAGAAATGTATTTAGTTGATGTTATAGCAACTGTATAACAACAATGTAGCCTACTTAAGCTTTTACTTTAAAATTGAACTTTTATTAATCAAAAGCAAGTAACTCTGCAAATTGATTAAAGGAGACTATTTTGTGCATCTCTTATTATCCAATCAAATGCCATGATTTTTTAAAATTCAACCAACCGCGTGTTTTTATAGGCAAAAAAATCAAAACTTTTCCTTTGAATTTTATCAAAGTTTTTACCAGTTGTATCTGTGGCAACTACTAAATACGTTGTTTTAATCAGATGGTATTTCAAAAATGTCATTGTGAATCACTATAAATGTCATATTTATTGAATGCCGATACAGAATAAACCGATAATTTCAGTCCTCAAAATGTACTTCGGGGTCATGATTTTGCTCAAAAAATGTTTTGCTCAAAATTTGTTGTTTTTTGGCAATGTCCAACCGCGGCCATCCAAAATTGAAGGATATTAATATTTTGTTAATTTTTCTTAAGTTAAAATAAATTTACTTTCACTTTAATAATATATCTATTAATTACTTCTCAGCCTCATTTTTATTAAAAATTATTTATTAGAACTTTTTATTATTAAAATAGTAACTCCTAATGAAAAATACGGAAATTTTTGCAAGGTATCGTTCACTTTTGCATGGCCGCGATTGTCCCTTGACCAACTAAAATTGACAAGTTTCCGAGCCTTTGGCTCAGGAATTGGATCAAGTTAGTTTGTCTTCTAACATTGCCAAAACAAAAAACCTTTCTGAAACATTTTTACCGGCAAAATCATTTGCCCTTAATACCGGATGACCATAAATGGTTGTGATTTTTCTTCTTAGGTTGGTAGGTTAGGTTTTGCGTCAGTTTTGACACAAACTGACGCAAAACCTAACCTGCTAACCTCGAATTTGACATAAATTTACAGTGCCACCAACATAAATAGTGCCAACCTAAGAAAAAAAATCACAACCTTTTTGAGAAAATTTGATGCAATAACAATAATCAAGAACATTGTATAATAATTATGTATAGGGTGTTTCACGAAGTTCTCTCGGCACTCAAAGAGCATGTTCTTGAGGTTAATAACATTCCTAAAGGAATATAGGCTGTTGGGTTGTTACATCTTGCCAATTTGTTATTAAAATGTGTAAATTTATTTGATAATATATTGGCTTTTACATAAATTGTTTCTTAAATTCACCCGTTGTTTAAGCTGCCTATTTAAATAATGGGATAATTTAGTATGGGATCTTTGAAATTATAGGAAACATTGTCAATATCAATTTATAGTGACCTAAGTGGCTTAATTTTAAACAATTTCATCTGCTATCACATATGGATACGTTGCCTAGGTGCTATAAAGAGCCATTTACACGAACAAGAATTTCTGGTACAGTGATGTTACAAGTTTTCTCTGTCTAACATTTACACGTATTAGAAAGAGACCAACAATGTCTTACAAGTCCGTTCCTACAAGAAAACTTTTACCGGCAAACTGGAACATGCGCTACTTTCTACAAGTTTTCGTTAATAGTTCCACCTTCGCGCAAGCTCATTTTTCGCAAATCCGTAATACCAACCTGCCCTAATTCGTAAACATAACCTCTTCGTTGCGTTAGTAAACACAACTTTGTTACGTGATTTTAAGTTTTGTTCTTGTCTCAAAGACAAATGCGGCAGTGGAAAAGAGAAGAAATTAAATTACTGATACAATTGTATGAAAACTACGAAACTGTGCTAGCCTACAGGATAGACCTAAATTTACAAGAAAAATTTGCTGGTGTAAACGGTCTTACAATTTACTTTTAAATGGACTGGTAACGTAACTGTACCAGAAATTCTTGTTCGTGAAAATGGCTCTTAACGTAAGTACACAAAGCCACTATAAGCAAAACTCGCACAAAGAATGCCACTGGAAATTCACTAGTTTTTTTAGGAAAACGTGCATCTGATCTTAATATTCTGCTCTTTGACGCCTAAATAGGCCTGCATCAAATTACCATCAACTCTCTCGATGAGTGAGCCCTTTTATTATTGGTTAACCTGCCTTGAAAGTCTCCGGATGACTAGCCAATGCAACTCCTGTCCCCGCTCCAATTTGAGCTCCCGTGCCCACAGCTAGGGCTCTGCTGTGATGCACGACGGTTGCTGCTTACCCTGAGCTTCTAGGCCTCTGCTTCGTATATTGGACCTCAAACAAATCACCAACAAAGCACCCCAAAACCAGATGCACACATGTACACTTTTTATCATCTGCAGCCTATCCAACAACACTGCACTAATGTGAAACTTCGTAAATTGTATAAATTGGTATTTATTATATCATTTTACTTTGCTTTTTCTGAGAATCCAAAACACACCAGCTTGGCTCCTGGCCCCAATTAATCTTAGCTTGTTTTTCTACTTTGTTATTTTCATGTCAAAGCTAATACTATTTTATTACAGTTTCAACTTCAAATTATTTCAAGGCTAATGCTATTTGAGTACAGTTTAAAATTCAAAGTATCCAATTTAGTGAAATATCGTATATTATAAGAGCCGATGCCGCCGGTCGCCGGCCACCGGCCGTCCAGGCGTAAGCAGGCGCGAGCACACGCTGCATGAACGGCCTGCATGCTAGCAAGTGGCGCGCTCACGAATGGCGAGACCGCATTTGTATTGTTAACGCTGGCAGGGCCGGACGTAGGCTGGCTGCCGCCTTGAGCAAGCATTTTTATTGTTAACCGTTTCTTTATACTGGCAGGGCCAGACGTAGGCTGGCCACGAGTTCTAGTCTTAATATAATATTTGAAATGCTTGAATTATTTAAATTCTTATCATAACTATTGTTCACTTAAATTACGTCCATTGCAATATATTGCTATGCTTTCATCAGGGCATAAACTATTTTACAGCCTTTTGAGTCAAATGCATTAATTTTTGCAAGTAAAAGTACAATGTGAAATTAGTAAGAATAAATGACACATAACAAGGTCACTAGCAGAGGACTCAAAATAAAAGTTTTCAGTTGGCGACAGCGTGTGTGTTTTCGAATTACGAACATATGTGGCGATGCATACAGTACTGTTCGAGGTGTGTTTGATGTCCTATGAACACAGCACACTGGTAGGCCACCTGGAGGTCGTGCAGCACGTATTCGAGGCAATGGTGGAGACAAGACACCTGAAGAATGCACGTAACACATTTCCGGAATAATGTCCGTAGTCCGAGTGAAGGCAGGCGATATCCAAGATTGGTGGGGTTCAAGCAGCATACCAAACCTGGTTACGAGTATAACTGAACACTCTTGCAACAAAAGTAAACATGTGAGAGCCAGAAATTGAAAAACCAGGACGTGTTACCTTGGGCAGCCATATCTGGGGCAAATCCAACGAAATTAGGTCACTGGGGCGAACTGGTATGCTTCAGTGAAAGACCCATGTGGACGGTAACATGGTGCAGGGTGTATACTTTCTGGAAAACAGGGAAAAGTCAGGAAATTGCATTCTAACTCTGCAATCAGGGAAAAGTCAGGGAATTTGCGTAATTTATAAAAAAAGTTAGGGAAAAGTTATTAAAACGGCAAACTACTTTATCAAAAGTTTATTCGATTCGAGAGCCACCGTGCAACCGGATTATCTTGACTTGTCTTGCTTCCAGAGCAAATATAGTAAGTTCAAATTGCGCAAATTCAGGCTCCGCGCAGGAAGCTTCTTGGCAGCAGGTGTACGTACGTTAGACATACTTGTCTTCGTTTATCTAATAGCTTGCATGTTTTTCTACTTTCTCGTAAAAATTTACTTTTAGGGTATGTATGTATGTAAAAATCTTCTGGAATTTTGAATGAAAAATCTTGGAAAACCTGGAAAAGTCAGGGAATTTTCAAATTGCGTGTTAGTATACACCCTGATGGTGGAAGTTGGAGGTTTTCATCGTGACGTCAATGGACAGTGGAGCAGCTATCTGCAGGTTATTTCCTCGGCAACCTTCTTGGAGATCCGGACAAAAATTCAACCAAAGATACTTTGCCATGAGAGCTACCTGTGTGCATATCAATCTTAGCGTAATTTATACATGTAGGTGGATAATTAATTAAAATATGAATTCCCAGCATTTTTTAACATGGCGTATTTTTCATAAATCTTCTTTGCGCTTTCTTTGCCGCGTGAAGCTTTTGTTATTAAAAACATACAACAAACCACATGATGCTGTTTAGCCAATTATAGAAAGCCTGACGTAAGTTTTTATTTATACAATTGACGCGTTGTTTTGGGGTGTTGAACTTTCAGGGGATATATAAGCATTTTGAACGGTTTGAGAGCGTTACTTCATTATTATCGGTCATTATGGTTATTGTCACTTGTCATGAATTGGCTTTTTCTGTCTACTATTATTATTTCGAATGGTTGTTTGTCTTGAGATGTAAATAAAGTTCTATTTGACGTGAATGGTTCACATTAAAAACCCGTTACCAAAGTGGTTGCTTTTATTACGCGGCTTAAATTTGCTAATCAACAAGGGATTACCTTAATGAGCGTCCAGCCTTCCTAATGAGTTTGAAGCACGTGCACATTACAAATAAGCCCTCTATAAGGGCATCCAGCACACAGCAGAGAGACTGCACACCTGGACAGCGGCCATATTTCCAGAAATTGAAGAAAGTATTTGCTTCAACACAGTGAACCCAGAGATCGCGCGAAAACTCCAGTGCCGTACGGTAGGGTATTTAGTAATTCTTTGCCATTTTACTGTATGTAGCTAGCAAACTTGTTAAGTGTTTATTGCCAGAATAATGTACAAGACAATTAAGACTGGAATTTCATCAGTGTAAAAAAGTAATTTCCTTTGATCTCATAGAAAAAACCCTTGGAATTCACGAACTGAAAATTAAATTGTTGCCTATGTAATGAAAATCAAGCAATTTGTTTACATTTTATTGAACCCTGAGAAAGTATTCGTTTCAGTCCTTGAGTCCCATGCTAGTCTTCGTAGAAAAAGTATTTTCTTAAATGTAAATGTAAAATCTGTCAGATGTAAGCTTTTAATCACAGATAAGGCAAGTGTAGCCCTGGTTTTGTAGCAACGTTTGGTTTAGTGGATTTTTGTTGATAGGTACGGTGCAACTACAGGTTGCATAACCAAGTTTTTTTTTTAATAATTAGTACAAATAAACAAGCAGCTGGATATCATAGCAATAGTTTGTGGCACAAGACATGGTGAATTAACGAGATAGCACATTAAATTTATTTTTGTTATTAATCAAAATTAAACTGGGCGCATAACACGACAATATATTGCGATGAACACAATTTAAGCCAATACAATAAATTATAATAGGAATAAAAATAATTCAAGTATTTCAAATATATTTAAAAAAATGCATAAATGTGATCATTTGAGTTTGCAACTGTATTAAAAAAAGCGTTAGCTTTGACTTGAATATGAAATTGTAATCATAGTTGACTTTGACTTTATAATAACAAAGTAAGAAAAATGCAGCCAGAATCAAAGGTAGTGTGTGTGCTTTTGCTTCCCACAAAAAGCCGAATAAAAAGATGATAAATACCGATTTCTCCAATTATAAAAAGTGTTTTCACATTAGTACAGAGTGGTGGTTAAGCTGCAGAGGTTTTTCTTTAATTCCTGGCGCCTCTGTAGATGGTATAAAGTGTTGTACATCGAGTTAAGCTGGTGTTTTAGGTGCTGCTTTGTTTGAGTAAGAAGCGGAGTCTGAAAGCCTGGTTTCTGCGTTTATCGTGCATTGTAGCAAAAACCCACTGTGGGCAAAACCTGAGCGATCAAGCTACAGGCGTCGCTTTGGCGAGTTGCAGACGGTTTGCACGACAGGCCAACCGAGAATCAAGGAACTAGTTAGGGGCCCAATTGTGGCCCAAATATACATTGCAGAAGCATAACTAAGGTCAGAAAACCGCTTATTATAAAATTTAAAACTGTAAATTTTCTCTAGCGTCTTTTTGCGAGTTCTATTTCCGGTAGCTTCCCTTGAGTGTTTTGTTTTAAAGTGGCGTTTATTTACGTACGTTCTATCACCTGGGCAACGCATCATACATAATAGCAGACTTACAGCCAGTCTTATAAGGGCCACTAATCTGACGTTAACTTTAATTCGCTGTTAAAACAAACAAACACGCATCAAAACGTTAGTGCTTATGAGATTTTATTCATTAATAAACAAATTTTGATGCCTTTTTGTTTATTTTAACAGCGAGTTAAAGTTAACGTCAGATTAGTGGCCTTTATAAGACTGGCTGATGGTGGTTTAAATTTAACCCAACTTTGATTTGTTTGTGCGGTTAGGTCGCCACAATTTGACATTTGAGTTTTTGCCGTCAATTCAAAAATTTTGTACAAAGTGATTCCATTAGTTAAATAAGCAGTGTAGAAACGATCACTTTCAATAAAAACCAGAACAATTTATGTAGAATTAATTTATTTTTTAAAGGACACTGTGCAGAAACGAAAAATCGTTCGACAGCCATTATACTAATCAACCTAAAGATATCAGCTTTTTGCAGACCAGTATTCTGCGATCTTCAAGCTGTCCACAGCTGCTCCGTGCTTTACAGTGCTCTAGCTGCCATTACGTGTTTTTCTAATTTCCTCCTTATTTTGATATTTATCGTAAGTTTGCCTGTTTTTTATGCTGCTTACAAAATTTGTAAAAGAATTATGTTTATTTACAGCTTTTCAAGATGGGTAATAAACGTCGTGTGGTACATATCCAAGGTCGTGAAATTATTCATAATGTTTATAAATTTATGAAAGCTGAAAGAGAATATAAATTTACAATATTAACTTCTTATTAATTTTTATATACAATTTGTAATAAAGAAATAATATATTTTTTATATAATTACTAGCATTTGATAATGACTTGTAAAAAAATACATATAAAGCGAGGTAGTAAATCTTGTTATATAGTTTAAGTTAAATGTAATTTTTACAAATTCGTAAGGATAATATTTCAAATTTCGTGCATTCTGTCAAGTACCGTATGTTTTTAGGTTCCACTTCTAACTTTTACCCCCACTTTCGGCGCAATTCGCGGGTCATTGAGTAAATAAAACTGCTCTAAAAGCCAATATATTAGCAAATAATTGTACAAATCCAAATAATTATTTGGCAGGATGTAGAGACCCAACCCAATATGAGATAAGAGTCAATAGTCAATTAACAATAATTTAATGATTTGTTAATAAAGTCCAACCGGCTTATTCACAATAATATATATTATTATGATGTGGCTATATAAAGCTATACTTTTATTAATGTGATGCCCTTTCAAATTCAGTAATAATTCTTTAATAAAAATAAATCAAGTTCTCTTATCTCAGGTGGTTCGCCAAATCAAGATCTCTATCTATTAATTGAATGTCAATATTACAGTTAATGATGTTTAGTTGTCAAACCGACTTCCAAATCTCAATAAACCAGGTATCGACAATTGTGTTTTTACATTAATCAATTCATTCAATTAAATATTGCCTTGTATTACTGTATTTCACTGATTGATCTTTATATAAAATGTTTTAATATAAATTTCTAACAAACCTTGTCACTTATTCAGCTTCACTCGCACAACTCCATACATCAGCTTCTCCTGCTTCCCAAAAGATTCCAATGTCGTCCTAGCCTGACACCTACAGCATACACCTTTCAACCAATTCCAATACCACTGCTGATGCCGGCTTCAATCCCTCTATCAAACGGCAGCTTCAACTTCAACAAAACCTGGTAAGTTCCAAATTTCTAACTGCAACAGCTCTTATCTTGTTTCTTTCTTAGATATCCTTCAGTATTCTGAAATCTGCTCCGATGTTGTCCAACTCTGGTAGTACTACCTCAAATCCCGCTCTAGCTGAATCTCCTTACCTCGATGCAACCACAAATGTGAAACATAAACATGTAATTGTGCGACACGCCATTCAATAAATCCAATTCCATCCAATTTTGTCGTTCTCTAGTTCCTTTAATGTAATTCACAGCACTTAACAATCTCTTCACCGATTGTGAGTATTTTTTAATATTAATATTTAAACTCCTTCTTTAATACCTCGTAGATTTCTTAATAACAACCCCATTTGTATATCAACCAAACAACTATACAAATTCTGCACTAATTTCCATTTTTATTTAATAAATATCACGTTTCAAAATATCTTATACATTTTTTCTTTTAGTTTATTTATGTAACTACCCTTACAACAAAAACTTGTTCTTGTTGGATACTATTCTTACTACACCCTTACATATTTTAAATTATCCATTATTTACAATTTAACAATTCACATGATCATTATAACACATTTGTCAATCGTTACCTTGGCTTGTATTTTATTAAAATTTTCTGTAACTATTAAATTAACATATTCAATCAATATCAAAATCTCTTCTCTCATTGTCTCAATTAAATTTATTAATAATGTTTAAAATTTAACACCATCAAGATTTAATTATATCATTCTTCCAAGCTTATTTGTTTCAAATATTTCTTTATTGAAATTAATTACACTGCCTCATGTATCATAACAATATATATCAAAATTGAGTTCGAGCTTTTTTTTATGACTCCGCCGAATTTAAAAATGCACATACCCTCAGTGACTTGGTGCACCCGGCACCCCGACATTGTGTAGACGGTATAAAGGGTTACAGATTATGTATGTATGTAACTTTTTTCTATTATATGTCTTGCTATGTTCAATGCGTCTGTTGTTGACTTAGCAGCAGTAAAACCATTCTGGTAACCTCCTCTTAACTTCTTCGTGTAATTTACTATATACCTATCAAAGTTGTAAAAGATTTTGTAAATTTATAATTACGACAGTTTTGTGGTTTTCCTTTCTTTTCAATTGTTAACTATTATTCCTTTCTTCCATTCTCTATAGACATCTGTTCTCCTGGTGCTTTTCCATTTTTGAGATTATTTATTACTTTTAGGAATTGTTCATATGTTGGTTCCTGAATTTCTTCATTGTATTATACATGTTTTAGTTCATGTCTTTTCCTCCTCTTGATCAACGTTTAATAACTGAGAAAAATGGTTTTCCGATATTTTCTTCTTAATTGCTTTATCTTGATTTATTTTATGGTTTTTGCTCTTTTATTAGCCTATAGAAATTTCTTCATTCATTTGTTCTATTTTATCCATCTCCTCTTTGAGCCAGGAATTCTTTTTTTTTGTTTATAGCGTTCATAAGCGTCTTTTCTGTGTTCTTTATATTGTTTTTTCCTCTTCTTTGTTAGTTTATATCCACTTTATTGGTGCTTCTTTTGCAGTTTACATTTTTTCTCGCAGTATCAAACCATTCTTTCCGTGTTATTCTATTCTTCATCCGAATTCTGTTCCTTTTTCTTTTTTTACTTCCCTCGTCTGAAAGACGAAGGAAGTATTGTATAGCAAAAAAATCACCTTCCGAGATTTCTACAGATCTTCATGTTTCAGGGTCCCTAGATGACAAAAAAGAGGTTTTCTCAATTCCGTCTGTCTGTCTGTCTGTTGGCGGTATAACTTAAAAAAATATTTGTCGGAGGAAGACGATATTTTGTATACACATCTGGAATGAAACCGGTACAATTTCATATAAATATATACAAAGTGAGCACCTTAAAAAATAAAATTTTGTTTATTTTTTATTCCACTTAGTAATAGATACAAGTAATAATTAGTATATAGTGGAGGCTTTATTTTTACCAAAAATGGGAGCGAATAGATACAGAATAAATTTTGTACAATACAAAAACGAGGCACAAATTAACGTGTTACTAAATATAGCTGCGACGGAGAAATTGGAGAGACCGGTCCTTCGTGGCGCAGGTAGAAATTGTCGAGTCCCTTATGATATCGCACTAAACGTTAGGGCGTACACGCGGTCTGCCTGCCGTTCGAATTCGACTACTGGTAACGTCTTTTTTTATTTGAAAATGTATTTAATTTATTAGAAACGTGAAGATGTTTTTACTCTTAACTTAATTTGATTTTTAAAATTATTTAGTATTACAATGTCGACGAGGGAAGTTCTGGGTAAGGCCTTTTACAGATTTTTTTTATTGCCGAAACCATTTTCACATACACTCGTTATTGTAGTCTTCTTTATTTAGTTTTTCTACATCAAATTTATTATTGGTAAGCCTATCATTTTTGATATACGTTACAGCCTTCCGTTTTATTTCTGCTATCACTAGGTGGTGGTCAGTATCAGGATTGGCTCCTCTATATGCTCTAGTATCTCTTATTGACGTTTCCCTTTTTTTCTGCACTAATACATGATCAATTTGATTTTCCTCATTTGTTTTTCCATCGGGCCATCTCCATGTTATCTTATATAATTTCTTATATTTAAATTTTGTACTGCTGATTACTGGGCGGCCCACCCAGTCGCTTTAAAAATTGGGTACCGAAACCACAGTTGTGGAAGTAGGGCAAGTATGGCAGTCTTCGAAGGCGTGATGCTAACCACATCACCCAGTACACCGTTAATGGTGTGCCAGATGACTGCTGCTGAATTACATAATCTATTGCCATTGTTGTTTGTAACATCATGTATTGTACGTTTCCCAGCCACCGTTTTCACATAATCTTCTATGCCGTTTTGGGCATTAAAATCTCCTGAGACCAAAAGGATGTCATGGTTATTCTAGATCATGATAGAATTGTATTTTTCCATTATCGTTAGAGTCTTCTGTTGGCGCATAAGCATTAATAAGTGATAAGTTCATTGGCTTCATCTTAGGCATGGGAAAACGTAGGCAATCTGCATCACCATTTTTTAATTTTAAAAGCAACATTTCTACATTTAATATTACACCTTTATGATATGACGGTTCTCAGAATTTCATACTATTACTAAATACATCTTGAAGAATATGAATTAGAAAATAAGAAACAATGCAGAAGTGACCATTAAATAAAACCTGGAGTACGAGTATTTAAAAAAAAAACTTAGAAACAAATTTATTTTAACAATTTTGCACTTATGGCAGTAGACCCAGTGAGTTTATTTATACTTGACATGATTACTTTAAATTTTTTTTAACTCTTGCTCTTCTCTTGTAATTTTAGATTCCACTAGTGTGAAAACTTCAAGTTCTAAGAAGCAATTATCGAACGCAATAGTCAACCTGCTTAAAGCCTTCACCAGAATCCGGCCTGTTGCCATGGAGCTCATAAGTTGCCCGAGCCTGCTCATAAATCTGCTAAAATTCTGCCTTCCATGGAACAGACCAATTTGTCCACCGTACACCTTCGTTTTAATTCTCACAATAGTCGAGTGAGTCAATTTAATTCATAAGTGAGGCTTTATAACCACTTGTGCCTTTCAGAACCCCAGCGTATCTCATAGAGTTGATGCAGACCAACTTCATCAATACGGTGTATACGTTTTTGACCATACAACATAACATAGACAAATGCGCCGGTTGCACAGATCTCTATACATTAGGCAAGAATGTGCTGTCCAGGTTTATAACTCTTGTGAAGACTAACCATAGTGACATAGCCTATCAGCTGCACCATGCCGATCTACCCGTCAAGCAAAGGCTTGTGTGTGCCATTCCTCTTGTTACTGAGTAAGTTTAATGTATTATTGCAGTAGAGATATGTAGTGTTAATATTCAAAAATCAGTGATTTTTTATTTTTTTGTATTCCTCATGCAACTTCACATTAGGACCTATAGCGTTTCAATAGCAGTGAGTTTAGTAGTTATAAAAAATTGGCGAAAAACAGCAAAAGTTTGCCAATTTTCAAAACTTTGAGTGCGACGCGCGAACGGAAGATATTTTTTATTTGACATTTTTTTTTATAAGTGTTTTTTCAGCACACCTTATTCTTAATGCCTTATAAAACAGTTTCTGGTTATCTTTCCTATTTATTTTTATTTGTTCTCCAAATTGTCTCCAACCTTTCTCTTTTTCAGCTCTGTCCATCTCTTTAAGCTTTTTTCTTTGTTCTTTATAGTCGTTATACTTATTTTCTGTTTTATGTTGTAGATAAACTTCATATTTTTTCTTTTTCACTTTCATTTGTTTTTTAATTTCTGCTCTCCACCATACCATCTGTTTTTTGCCTTTTTAATATTTAATATGCTGCACGTTTTCTTTGCTGCTTCTACAATAATACTCTTGTAAATATTCCATAATTGGTTTACACTTAAATTTTCTGGTAATATTCCTTTTTTCTTCAATTTTCTTTTTAACCAATTCTCCATAATTCCTTGTTACTTTGATGGTGTCATATTCACTTTTCATGTAGTTTTTCTTCTCTATAGTTATCCATTTTAACATTAGTGACTAGCATATAATGGTCTGTGCCTATATTTGCTCTTCTTCTCAGTCTTACGTCGTTTATTTCTTTTCTATTTTAATCTGTCTGTTAATATATAATTTATTTTTGACTTATCATATGCTTCTTTACCCTGTCTTGTGAATTTATGTACCTATGTCTTTGTGTTGATAGAATGTGTTAGTTACAATTATTATTAAGTTATTTAGCATATAGGATTCTATTAATCTATTGCCATTGTTATATCTTTTGTTCCCAGCATGCTTACCTATTACTTCTGTATTAAGATTACTTCTTCCTATTCTTCCATTGAAATCTTCGCCTATATATTGCAATCGATAACTGCCCACAGCAATTATGGTTGCCTAACTAACACAAAAATGAACAATTTCAAAATAAGCACAGAATTAAATATTTTATTTATTGCAAGAAAGTCAGTAATTTTACACTAATAAATGCACTTGAGATGAGTAGCAGTAATTATAATTTAAGTGAGAAAGGTTGGCTTTAGATAGGGCAGAATTCAGAAGCGTTACGTCATCATTTCAGTCAATGTTTGATGCTAGTTATGGCAAACGCAGCTTAATTTATATAGCTGACAGTTTTGAATTTGAGGAAATCAATGATGTGAATTTTAATAATACATAGATGGTTTGTGAAGTACAAAAATGATATGTGAGTTTGCATCACTAGCAAACGGCAACACAACCGAAGGGTAAAGAAACTATGCAAAGCAGTATGAGGAAGTAAAGATTGCAAAGAGCAATTTGACCACCTATTAAAGGAAACAGACATCGTGCAATACTAAAATAAACTTGCAAAACAGTGCCTTTAAAACTGAAGTGATTAAAAAGCAGAGATTTAAAGTGTAAAAGTGTCACATTGGACAATTCCCAAGAAAAGATAGTTTAGTATTTAAGCAAAGACAGTATATCAAAACTATAGTTCATAAGTTAAAACATGATATCATTTTAATAAAAACAATTATAAATCTAAATTGTTTAAGATCGAAAACAAGCTTGTAATTTTTATGTTGGGTGCAAGAAGTGCTCCCAGTTTTGGTGTAAAATTATTAATAAAAAAGTTATTTGTATCAGCTAAAAAGTGTTTTCCATATTCACCAGTGTGCAGGGCATCTTTGAGTGTAATTTGCATCGTGTTAAAACATTCCAGTAAACAGGAATCAGCCCAACAAGATTTCGCCAGGTGTATCCTATAAAGCAGACCTTCCTGAGTGTGTGAGCGCAGAAATTTGGAGGAAGAAGCCATCACCAAGTCCGAAATTGCCGTGGCGTCCTTCGATTATGCGAGCCAGCATCGGAGCACTGCTTCCATAGGTAAAATTTACATGGAAGCCGTTGCAACAAGTCTGTAAAATTTGGGCTTTATCAAGATTAGACTGTCTACGAGGTGTAGTACCAGGCTCCAGTTCCCAAAAGCTTTCTAAAGATTTTTAATCGACGTTTTTGCCGGCAATAGAACAAAAGCAGATCAGAGCGTCGGTTTGTGTCACTGAAACAAAACCAGGTTAGCCGGAAATACGTCACATCAATTACATTGTATTTACCTGATGTTAATTTTGCCATTTTTAATGTTTGAAGTCAACTTACGCAAATTTTTATACGTGCAGATTATCTTTGTATTGACAGTCAATTTGATGTTAGAGTTGTCAGAAATGAATTTCAGCAATTGGCATACTAGTGAATTTGTCATACACAAAAGTATTTGTAATACAAGCTGTTGAACTTACCCCTGAGACTAGAGTCATTCCATGCTTGACCGGAGCTTTGCTTTAATTAATTGTAAATAAATGAAATATATAAGAACAATAAACCATTTATTTAACTAATAATTATTACATCATTTTCATTAGCCCTGAGACTGACGGAATTATTGATTAATACTATTTAATTTATAAATTGTGTGATACGTTCCTAAAGTAGGGACAAGAAATCAGACGACGTGCGCCACCAAGCAAATTTTAGTTTAGCTTAAATTGTTAATTTTCCATTGATAATTGATTAAGCTTAAACCAAACGCATGATTTCAAATGAGCTGTAAAGAAGAAAATAAATATGGGTTTTGTAAATCTAATGGTGGTATTTATATCGTCACTAAAATTTGTTTGGTGGCGCACGTCGTCTGATTTCTTGTCCCTACTTTACTTATGTATCTTATTATATTTTTAAATAATTTGTGGGGGCGATCATTACAACATAGACTGTAATTATAGTAGTTGTTTCTCCTTTCTCACCTAATATATCTACTGTAAGTATTCTTTCAGGATGTGCTTCCCATTTTTTATTAACTTTTTTACACCTAACTTTTACCGTTGCCCCCTGGAACCGGATCGAAAGATCGCTTGACAATAAAATGTCCACTCTGGGAAGTTTCATTGATATTGAAGAAGCTTACGACAAGGCTTCCTTTGTAGTGGAGGTGCTACATGGCTCATTTAATAAAAAAGCTGCAAATTGTGATAAGAAGATTTCCTTTGGTAGAAATGTAGTTTATGACTATACAATTCATTGAAGAAGGGGAGGCATCTCGAAAAGTCGCTAGAATTCAAGATGGTGGCGGTAATTCAAAATGGCGTCATACTATGGAATTATTTGCAATTTCCTTACTATCCATCGCACAAAATAGTGTTTGGTGTCAATTTATATGTTTTTTAGGCCAACAATTTCATTTGTAATATCATAAATATGGATAAAATCAACATAAGAGACTTGTTGTAAAGTCGTAAGGTCACATTTATAGAGTAAAATTAAAGAAGAATGAATACCATACAGTATTTCTATTAATACCTACTTATACAAGATTTTACAAAAATTGACTCTTACATTTAAAGTTACATACTTTATAAACTTCAGGTTTTATTATATCATTTGTCACACTCGTTTTTGCAGTTGCATAACAAAGTGCAAGATAGTCCAACTTTTCTACAGCCGCACGTATTTTTACAGATTTTGCACATACATTTTATTAATTCTTTACAAGTATTTGCAATTTCTGGTAAGTCTGACCATTTTATTTTCCATGATACATCATCTAACCACCAACCCTATTCATTTGGAGAAGGCGTCTTTATTTCTCGCTGGTCTGCTTGTCCCCAAATGTGCCCAGCTTGGAAGGCACTCTGTAGAACATGTTGTTGTAGTGCACTCTTTGTTGGTGGTAGATTTTCAAGAGGGCGATTTTTTGTCATAAACAGTTCTTGTCTGGCATTATTGACACTTTGGCTGTTAATTGTTGAACAGTACAACAATACTAAAAAATTTTCTAAAATACCTATTTAATATATTGTCAGGGAATGAATCTATATATCTTCCCTGTTCCAAATGTAACCCAAAGTGTTTCCATGCTTTTATCTGACAGTTCAAAGAAGTATGCAATTGCTAAAACTAATACATCCGTATCTACAGAGCGGATAACAATATTTTTTAATCCATTTTCTACACTGTCTTTGAGATGAAGTATTATCCTTGAATGTGCTTCTTCATGACCAGGGCAAGTTACTCCAATTAAGAGACTTACAGCACTGACATTTTGTTCAACTTTATCACCTGAAGTAGTAATAACTTGTGTTTTGTTTATGTTATCCATTGCTAATGCTCCAAGTGGAGAAAATAGTTCTTTGTTATTTGAATCTCTTAAAAACTCTTGCCAATTTGTAGGTAATTTGACATGAGGTAGCACTTGTCTCCTGGTTCCTGTACCCCTTTTCTCTCTGGCTTCACCTTCAATGCTCGGAGTAATGTATCCGTTCCAAATTAAATCAACTCTACGGCAGCCAAAACTCTCAATATCGTTACATATATGAGAATGAAATGTGTTAATGTAATAGTAATCATTAAACGTCTTTGAAGACTGATGAGGCTTTAAAATGTTGGCAAGAATTGCACCATCATAATTTATAGCATGACAGGTTCCTGGAAAGACAATGTCACTCTTTTCAACAATTTCTTCTAAAATATGTGCTAGATCACTTTTATGGCTGGATCGAAATTCTCGATTACTGGAAAACGTAGACGGAAATGGCTGATTTTCGAGTTTTATAAAGTCCTGCTTATCTAGCTGACGATTCTGTATACCTGGAAAACAGCTGGACGACTGTTTTTAAAATCTTCAAAGTTTAACTTTTCTTGTTTATGCTTTTTGTTGGAGTACTGAAGAGGGAGAGTTTCTTTTTTTTCAAAGGCTGAAATAGTGTTGAGAAACCTTTTACCAGACGTTCCTCAATGAAACTGTGGAACTGTGTAATGCCAGTTGACTCAGCTAACTAAACAGATGCACTGATATCCTTATCAACAATAACTCTGCTGTCGATGACAAGAAAATCGTTACCATTTTCTAAAATGGGTTTCTGAACTCTTTCAGAGTATCATAAAGTGCTTGAACCCTAGTGACAAATTTAACTTGAAATGAGTGATATTGCTCATGATGTCGTCTATTACTTTCTTCGACCTTTGTCTGAATCTTACACTCAAACTCTTGTATCAAGTGGAAAATTTCCGGTCCAGCTACCATCCAACGTGTTAGTGCCGATGGATCCTGTGTTAACCCTACTGCACCTCCATCTCCTTTCACTATAGTATTGTTTTGCTCGTGCGCTTGATCTATGCTGATAGCTGAGAAGAGTTTGTTCGATTTTTTTTTATCACAAACTGCCTTTTGTACATAATAAGGACATCTAAATTCCGACTGATACTTAACCTATTTTTAACATAAAAAATGAACTTGTTGGCCTAAAAAACATATAAATTGACACCAAACACACTCTTGTGCGATGGTTAGTAAGAAAACTGCAAACAATTCCATTGTATGACGCCATTTTGAATTTCAGCCGCCATCTTAAATTCTAACAACTTTTCGAGATGCCTCCCCTTCTCAAATGAATTGTATAGTCATAAACTACATTTCTGCCAAAGGGGATCTTCTTATCACAATTTGCAGTTTTTTTATACCTAGCACCTCCACTATTGAAAGCATTAACTCTGCCCTACGCAGACATGGTGTTGCATCCACCCTCTGTGAATGGATAAAATACATGCTTAGGACGAGAACAGTACAATTCAATATAGGAGACAACTTTTAGAGGTGTTGTGACGAAGGGCTATCCACAAAGGGGGGTTCTGTTTCCATTACTGTGGAATACAGTGGTGGACAGCCTATTAAGCACACTCAATGATGCTGGATTCTATACTACTGGATATGCGGATGACATTGTCATCCTCATTACTGACAAGTTCGAGGGCACGCTCTGTAACTTGATGCAGACGGCTCTTCGAATAACAGGAACATGGTGTAATGAACAGTCACTCTCTGTCAACCCTTCAAAGATAGAAATTGCACTTTTCACAAAGAAAAGCAAGGTTCTCTCAGCTTTTCAGACAATGTCAAATACTTGGGAGTTATTTTTGACAAACAGCTGAATTGGAAGAAACATTTGAAAGTTAAAACTGAAAAAGCATGCATGCCATTCTGACAGTATCGCCGTGGTTTGGGTAAATCTTGAGGACTCTCCCTTCGAGTTACCTTGTGGCTGTATACTGCTGTGATTACGCCTAGGCTATGGCAGCAAGTAAACTGGGACATGTGCGACATTTTTCCTGTTTTTGTGGAGGAAGTAGCTTCATTTTTCCAGCATATAGATATATCCATCTTTAGTGACGAATTTAAAACAAAGCATGGAACAAGTGCCGGAGTTTTCTCTGACGATCTCAACCTCTGCCAAGGCATACCATTAGGCAAAATGACCATTTTCTTCCAAGTGGAGATAATTGGAATAATGCATGGCGCCAAAGCAATTCTTGAAAGACGAATAGAGAACCAATGTATCGATATCTTCTGTGACAGAAGAGCTGCTTTACTAGCCGTGGACATTTAGGAATTTTTTCTTCGTTTCATATCATTTTTCTGCTTTTTCATCCTCTTCTTTAATAAGTTCTGCTGGAATTTCATCTATGCCAACTGCTGTAGGAGTCTTTAATGTTTCTTATGTTATTGTTTATTTCTTCTCTTCGGTGTTTCTTTTTCTGTTATTTCCTGTGTTGTTGCTGTTATGTAGATTTCTTCAAAGTGCTCGCTCAACCCATCTTCAATTTCTATATTTTTTAAAGGGATTTTTCCATGTTTATTTTTCACGTTTATCTCTGTGGTGGTCTTCTTTGTCGTTTTCATTCTTGTTTGCCAGTATTTTCTGCTTGATTTCTCTTCTTTCTTCTATTCTCTTCCATGTCTTTTTTTATATTTAGCTGTTTTGTTTTGCTGTTTAAATCCCAATACCTTCTTTGCAGTGTTTTTAATAGTTATTTTGTATTTATTCCATGTTTTATCTACCCCTCCTATTATCTTCTTTTTCTGTTTGGTTTTTCATCGCTTCTTATTTTAGCCATTATACAGGGTCCGGCAAAAAGACCTCCCCTATTTGGAGAGGCCTCTGAATGAGCTGTGGTGGGGATATCGATCGATAGAGGTATACGCGCCGTTTTCTTTGAGGGCAATTGCTTGGATTGATCAACACTTTGTTTTTGTTGTGGAGCAGTTTCTTCGTAATGGTAGTTTTGTGATTACTACATAGCGTGTAATAGAAAGGGACGGCTCTTCGTACGCCATTTTGTTTTATATCGAATTAATTGACCTAATTAAGTTGATAATCAAATTTATTGGTCTAATTAAATTACCCAATTAAATTGATTGATTCAATTAAACCGAAAATCAAATGCTCTAATTAATTGCCGTATTAGATCCTCGGATGAAATTACACATATGATAATTATTCACATATGAAGTTTGATTTGATCGCTGTAATTGCGCGTCGGCCATCTTTGTTTCTATTAACCTGACATCTATAATGTAATTTTCCTTAATGTGTGTCTATCTGTCTGTGGCACAAAATCAAACTCACGTTCCGGCTTTGCAGATGTTTATATTTGTTTTTCTTATCTTAGCGGTCGGCTCGCAGCTTGGCCTTCGGCGTATCCTATTTCACACGTGCGCGTAGCGCGCCGTTTGCTTGTAACTTATAAAACACGCTGATGTAAAATGGCATAGTATATGTTATTCACAAATAAAAATATTTTTTCTGTACCTTTTTTTTGCTTATAACTACCTCTTGCAATAAGGGAGAGTGAAACAATTTTTTTGGCTTAGCCTAATTGTTTCGCCATTTATCCAATTATTTCAGTTTTAACCTGTATATTTTTAGTTGAATTATAAATCCTTTTGCATTTCAAATTCGTAAATTTTCCAAAGCAGCGTATTTTCTACCTGCATCAAGCTCTTGTCATTTGCGCGATGCCCTCTCGACCTCCGCGCTATCTCTTATCAGAGTCCGAGCTTGCCTTTGGGCACGAATTGTTGGTACTTGGCACTTGCTGTCTTCGCTTTGCCCGCCGCGTTCGGCGTGGCTAAAGTTTATGTTCAAGTCAATTTACGTGCGCTCAATTAATTTAATGAGCAGTGTGTGCTTCCAAGGGCTGATTATGATCAGGTACGATGGCGCTTTGCTGTTTTATTATTCGCATAGTAATTATATTTTTCTCAGCTCTTAATTACCAGCTTCATACACGAGTTTTTCTCGGAGGCCAAGCCTTATCGCACTTTCGACACCTGCTGGGTTCGGCGTTGCTGTCTTTTTGGGGATGCTTTTGCAGCAGTTTTCGGCGCATCCACGTCGATTGCAACGATATGGTCGCAGTTCACGACTAACTTATTTGAACCGTAGGGTGCAGCTACCCCGGGCTGGGTTTGCTGTTAGCCATTTGTGCGCGCTGGAGAAGCGAGGTTAGTTCCGAGATTTATCGTGTTTTTTAATACCTGGATTTTACATTTATTTAAAATTTAAATGCCTACGTTTTGCAATTATTAACATGTAATGTAATGTTCAATTTGATACATGCTCTTGCTTTTTACATTAAATTTTCATGCTTATATCTAATTATGCCCAGTATTTAAATTTGCTATTTTTATGTATTTCGACCCTCTGTAAAAGGTACAGTCACGCTTTTTTTTATTGTCAATAGCCTAACAGAAGGTTTAATTAAATGACTGAGGTATGCATATCCCACGAATGTTTTTGGTAAATTATTAAAATAACCCGAAAGGGGTTCTTAATTTTATGCGTGTCGCAACCTTCAGTTAAGATACACAATTTTGTTATTACATTATTTACATTTTAATTATCCTGATCATTGATTACTGACATTTCAAAACTTTTATTAATTATTAATTAAATGCTAGTCACTTGCAATTTATTTTTCTTCTTATTATTTGAAATCTTTTGATTTCTGGCGCCCATTTCCATTTCCTTTGCCTTTTTTTGAAGACATTCCAGGGTGCATAGCTGATGATTTGAACCTACGATCTAAGGCCGCCGATATTTGAGCTAGTTCGGCCATCGCGGTGAGTAAAGAAAGAATTTTCAGAGCTGCCGTGGTGTATAAACGGTAGGGGGGTTGATCTGCGATTTTTACTACCATCGCTTAATTTTATTAATTAATCGCAGGTCGGCTTCTTTATTGTTTCACTGGCGCCCCACGTTGGGCGAGATGGAGATAATAAGACAGAAAAGCGCAATCGTACCTGATCATAATCAGCCCTTGGAAGCACACACTGCTCATTAAATTAATTGAGCGCACGTAAATTGACTTGAACATAAACTTTAGCCACGCCGAACGCGGCGGGCAAAGCGAAGACAGCAAGTGCCAAGTACCAACAATTCGTGCCCAAAGGCAAGCTCGGACTCTGATAAGAAATAGCGCGGAGGTCGAGAGGGCATCGCGCAAATGATAAGAGCTTGATGCAGGTAGAAAATACGCTGCTTTGGAAAATTTACGAATTTGAAATGCAAAAGGATTTATAATTCAACTAAAAATATACAGGTTAAAACTGAAATAATTGGATAAATGGCGAAACAATTAGGCTAAGCCAAAAAATTGTTTCAAGGTCCTTTTGCTGGACTCTGTACGTTTCGCCTCTTCAGTTTTGTTCTTTTTTCTTTGTTTTTAATTTGATTTTTATCTTTGCTCTGACTAACGTATGATCAGTTGTCATTATTTATCTTGCTTTTTCATTTTTGTTCCATAGCTATATGGTCTATTTGATTTTGAATTCTTCATGCTGAGAGGTCTATGTTACCTTATTGTGTATTGTTTTATGTTTAAAGAGGCTACCTCTTATTATTAAGTTATTTCTGTACAGGATTCTACAAATAATTTACCACTTTCGTGGATATTGCCTACTCCCTCTGTCCCTATTGTTTCTTCTTTTCTCCTATCTCGTCTTTCAATTTTTGCGGTCATATCACCCATTAATATTTTTATATCTCTTTATGTTGTTTATTTATGTCTGCAAATGTGTTTTCCAATTGTTCATAGAATTCCTTTTTTCAGTTTCTTCTTTATCGTTTGCTGGTGCATATGCATTTACTATGAGTATATTGAAAAAACTTGCTTTAAATGTAGCTGTTGTGATCCGATCTGATATTTCTGTTTATTCTATTAGTGCATTTTTTGCTTCTGTTGGTAGGATAAATGCCGCTCCATTTTCGTGCTTTAAATCTTCATCCGTTTTTCCTGGGTGTATCACCTTTGTACCATTTTGAGTTGTATGTTGTCTGCATCCTTTCCATCTTCCATTCGATACATTTCCATTTCTTTCTCAATTTGATTTACCTTACTTGGTTCTAGCATTGTTCCCACGTTTCACAGTCCTTGATATTTTGATTTCCTAGTATCTATTTCTCTTATGTTTTTTTTTTTGTTTTTTTGTTCTCCTTACTCGTTTTCTTTCCCGTTTTCGTATCCCATGTCATCGCATCTTTGTCATTGAGCTGCCCTTTTTTCTCTGTTAGTTTTTTGGTTTTTGTGTTTTCTTGTCCCATTCATATATTTTATCATTTATAGTTATTTTTTGGTATCTTATGTTCATCTTACTTCCTGTACTAATTTTTTTCTTTTGCTACTGCTTGTTATGTGAATTTAAACGCGGTAATTCGCTGGCTATATTTCTCACCTACATCAAGCAAAATCAGATACCTGGTGGGCACTACTAGCTCAAGTCGAAGAATGGCGTGCAGTAAATTAATTGAATGGAAACCGGAAGGGGCGCCAGCGAATCCAGAGAAAAACTAACAGCCAGGTATCTCAAATGCTTAAACAGATGATTTGCAGACTGGGTTCTGATAATGGGTTAAGAACTATAGCTGCAAAAGAACGTTATGCGGCAACATCAAATAAAACTACACGCAGCTCTCAAATATCACAATTTACTTATATTGTTTAGCTCAGTGCAGTTGACCAGTGACCCAATAGGGCCTACAGCAAGTAAAGTTCATTTTCATAGAAGGTACTGAGTACAATTTGGGGTACAACCTCTCAATAATCTTCGATTACACGTTAAAATACCTGTACGTACACACATTGATTCGGGCCCTGCCTGCGGCTAGTGTACAGGTTTTCGCCTAGCTGGTACCTGTGGTCGAAACGGAGACGCGGGGCCTGAGGCAGTTAACTCATCGGCCCAACACGGCCAACAAGGGGCTTGATGGATGCGCCTAGCACGTGGTGTGCTTTCGTAAGGACCACGGAAGCTCTGCTGTCAGCACCAGCGGTTAGGAATCCAAAATGATGAGGATGCCCAGATTAACAAAGGGGGCCTTTCACGAGGTCGTGGAAAGGGAATTTCCCAGCAGCCAAATTTCCAAACTACAATTCGTGGGCTCGGCACGTCACGCCCAAACGGGCGAGCACAAATGGTCACTACAATATCCAGAATCCACAACTAAGCAGGGCAAAGGTAAGTGCCCAAAATTTGTCGTTCCTAGGGGACGAATCCGCAATCCAGCGTCTGGCATCAAAGCCCCTCAAAATCACCTACTAAGAAGATATTGGAATTGTAGTGTTTGCTGCAGCGAAGCAGGACCAAAAAAGAGCTCCTCGAAAAGCGGAAATACGCCAAAGGATAAAAATCTTATCGACGGGCGCCATGACAGTCCGCGCAACTATCTCGAGAGCGCGCGATATTTAAATACTCCCACAGAGCTACAATTCGGAGAGCGCTTCCCATGAAGTTACCTAAAAAATGTAGAATGATGCGACAAATCTAAAGAAAGCGCAATTTTAACGTAACATGCTTGGATTGTTCTTTTTATTTTTGTTTCTTGGTTTTAAACAATTTTCTATATATTTTTCTGCCTTTAAAATTTTCCTGTTTGCCACAATTTTTTGTTCTGACTCCATGACTTAATTTTAGCTACTGCTGCTTTCTTCTCTGGAATTTTCCCTATTTTATCTCTGTAATTGTTGCTTGTACACCTATCTATTGTGCTTTTTCTTAGTTTCTTGAAATACGTTTTTAGTAATAATGATTCCATTTCGCTATCTTCAAGTTCCAAACCTTCTGTTTTCGTACCTTTTGTCGATCTTTTCGATGTCTCTTGCTTATATGGGACGTTTTTTCAGTGACTGCGTGAGTGTCTCTGCTTGCTGTGGGTTTTTTATATTTCTTTTACGCTTGAAGTGATCCGTTATTTGTCCCACACTGCTGGTGCGTTTTATATTCTGATTTGCATTCTTGTCAGTGTTGAGCTATATAGTTTTGACTATAAGTTTCGACGCACTATTCTTTTAGATATAGTTTTGGTGTAACTACGTTTTCAGAGTATTTTTTGGACTATTTTTATAATTTTTTTTTATATGGCAGTTATTTACGGCTTTCACCGACCAACAATTATTATTATAATCAACACTGTATGTACCGCGTGTGTGGACCACTTCATGCCTATTAGAAGTAAATGTTATATGTAGGTACTTAGTTGAATTTTCTTTTTTCTTCTTGTCCTGGAAATAATAGTGTGGTGGTTTTCAATGACCTTCCACATCACTGTACCTCTAGTCGTATTCATGATTTCCTTCTCCGCTTTTGATTTTACCCCTCTGACAGTACCGATCTTTCTGATCTCCACTTCCAAGGGATTTTGAGAGTGCAGCTACCTACTCTCAAATATGTTGTTCGTCATATCTGGCTATCATAGCCGGTGGACAGAATAGTTTTATGCTTAAAACGCCCAACCTAACCTAGAATGATCAACTGACTTTTATAAATTAGATCATTTGATATGTGAAACAAAACCAAGTTAGCTCGTACCAAATGAAAGTCACTGTCGGTATAGTAGAAGGCTCTATTAGCCAATGTCCTAAATTTAAGAGATGATGATTGGCTCAAAATTCAAGGAATTATATTCTCTGGAAAATAATAGGTTACCCCTACCCACATTCACCTTGTAGACATGTATCATGCCTAATCCTAAATTGTATCTTTGCAGAAATAAACAAATACTGAAGACATTGATGATATCGTGTGGAGGCTTAAACATTCTAATGCAGCTGTTCCAAGGGAACTCCGAAATCCAGCAAAAGTGCATTACAGCGCTTTGCATTATGGCAACCAAACTTGGAATGGCGATCAAACTTCTAATTGAAAAATCAACAATACGGTTTTACACCAACTGCCCAAGACTCATCTTGCTGCCCATAAACCCCCAGCACTACGAAGTAGAAAAAAATTGGTCCACTGTGGTTCGATTCAAGCTGGATGACAACAGCTGTGTGCAAGCTAATCGGGAGTTCCTAAGTGGAAGATCCGAGTATTTCAACAGGTTACTAAGTGGGCACTTCAAAGAGTCTTGGCAGGACGAAGTGCACTTGCACAGCGTTTCCGGTGAGGCTCTGAAGTTCCTGTTGATGCTCCTGCAGTACGATATTAAGAGCTACCACTTGCACAAGCTGGACGTCGATTTGAATGTATTGTTAGATGTCATTGCTCTGACTGATAGATATCTAATGATGGATCTGAATGTTTGCCTGACAGCTTCCATTCAGGCCTTCAAGTTTCTTCCAACTACCATACCCACCATTTATCAGTGGTCCTTGGAATCAAAAACTGACATTTTGCGTGACGAAAGTGTGACCTATGCTTTGGTGGCGAGTATGACTGACTCTGAGAGGTACGAAATGTTTCAGAAGCTTCTGCAGCTGGAGTATGTGGAGTACTTGGCCGATGACATATACAATTTGCTGAAGATCAGCTTTAATGCACTGTGAAAGGCTCAATGAATGTATATAAATGTGATGTGTATGTATGTACATAGTGTATATACAAAGTATATGGTTTTGTAAAATTGAGGATTTATTTATTTTGTTGTATATGACTTTTATAATAAAGAATATTTCAAGAAATCTGTATGGCAAATCAGTCCTATTCAATCAGCATAACCGTGCTTTCGTTTCCGTCGAAACATATTTCTTACAGCACCTGATAACTTGCTGTTAAGGTAGTTTAATTTTAAATTATACAGACTATTTCCCTCACGCACTTTAAGCAATCAAATCTTGTAAATTTCTGAGATTCATCCAATCAGAACCCAATTATGCGATAATTTTGCACTAGTGCAAATTATCGATAATTTACACTAGTGCAAATTGGCTCGTCATCTAATTAGTAACGACCATAAATGGACTAACGAGATTCCCTCGGTCCCTACCTACCTACAACCAAAGACCTACCATGGCCGATAGCGATTACGTGCACAAACCAAAGCAACGAATTACAACAAACCCTCGGTAATCTAGCCAAGGGGATGGTATATGAATACGAAGAGTGGGCATAAACTCACAACTAAACAAATTCAAAACAAGGCACAACTGTAAACGAGATGGGCAAAGGAACATGACTTCAACAATGGACTGCATGAATGGCATGAGTGAATGATGTGTGTAAACCAGAGCAGAGAACAGAGTGTTAGAGAATGAAAGATGGATGAATTGAGAGAACAAAGGGCGAAAGCGAAATGAATGGAGTACAGAGTCAACGAGGGGTTTTCCCTCCCGCTAATTTTGGGAGTATGGTAGGTTGGATAAGGGTTCCCTTCACACGGGTTTCGCTGGGTAGTGGGTCGGATAATTTATCATAAGCCCGATGCTTTGGTGAGAGGGCGTGCCTCCTTACGAGGCACAACAGTATCCTGTGCCTACCTACTATCTAATGAATCCACTGCCAAATTAGACAAATTAGCGAGGAAAGAAGACCCTTTTAAATTTTGTTCTGGACATAGTCTGCAAAATACCCCTCTTGCATACCAAATTTATTCTAATTTTGTCGACTGCACAAAGTGCACTTGACAAAATTATCGATAATTTGGCATGCACGAAGGATATTACTAAAGAAAACACACAATAGAAATAGGATACCTTTTAAAAAAAGAAAACGTTATATTATAAATTACAATTTTATTATTAAATAAGCTACAACCAGTTCACCATAACAAAATTTTCACATTAGGTGTTTGAAATGCTGACCTTGCATTTCAAGCACATTTGCGCTCTTGGAAATTGTTGGCGAAACTGTTTTGTTGCAGCGTTGATGCGACAACGCAATTCGTCAATTGTATCAACTTCGATGGCATATACCAATTCTTTCATTAAACCCCATAAGAAAAAGTCCACTGGGTTGAGATTTGCACTGTGTGGGAGGCCATGAAATGAATCCACCCCTACCGATCCATCTTTGCAGAAAGACGGCGTGGAACTAAAGTTCCCTTATAACTGTTTCAGGAATTCGAATCCGCCTCAAAAAGCGTAGGCAAACATCACTCAAAACAAACCAAACTGCGGCCCATGAATTCACCGAAACTTTTCTACTATTGCTTAAAACAGCTTCATGCCGTTCGCCGAGCAAAGTCAGAAAGGAACGCTCCGAAAAACTTTGCGCTACAAGGCCTAGAAGATAGGCGTGGCACCAGCGCGCGAAATACGAACTGAGTAGCGTAGACATCAGAATCGATTAATTGCGCCAAAAAATCGTAACAACTGTAGTTAGCCATTTAAGTCCAATTGAATACTTAATAGCTGATATATCTTAATTTTGACGTTTAAATGAATTAACACTCAAGGAAATTTCTACTTTGTAGTTTTTATTAAATAGTCAGCCGTTCTCCATCAGTGACCACCAATTTTTAAGCATTTCGGTACACCTGATAACATTCCAAAGCATTCCTATTTGATGCCGTGTGCATACACTGTAACGGTGCACATCCTGCTTAGCTTTAATTGGTGTATGTACCTGCATTGTGTATGCCTCCTGGCATTACGGCGTGATTCGGCTGAGTTACAGCTAATTACCCTAGACAGTGGTACTTCGGCTAACCTTACTCAGGTCCTAAAGAGGCTGAAGACATTCGCTTTTCACACCGAAAGAAAACAACGTCATGGAGATCTAATATTCTTTATTATGACCAAGTGGAAATGTACTATATACTTTTACAATTACTGTGGTGTTCCGAAGGCTAAATTGACGTCAGACGGTTGTCGGTGGCTCGTCTAGCGGCAAGAAAGGCTGGCTGCCAGTCTGGGGCTGGTTACTGCGGTGTCGGGCAGTGTTACGTAAAGTAAGAGAGAGGCAAAGAGTTGGTGTGCACACGATCGTACTAACAGGTTTCCCCTGCGATGTCGGACTCTGCTGTACCTAATGGAGCAAGAGTTAAATAAGTTATAAGCTGTTACAGCAGTTCTCTGTATTGCTCGTAGAACCACCACATGCGCTTTCTTCTATGCAGTACTATTCAGATGCGTTTTATACAACTTACGAAAACCCTTCCCTTCCGGGTCGGGGAGTGTCCAGCCAATGACAAAGAATCTACATATCGTTGCCAGAGCGGCGCTGCGCAAATTGGTGGTTGCCCTGCCAAGACCCATGTTTGCTTAATCCTTTTCCAATCAAGTTTTAAATTAGGGTTTTCCACGGCATATTTGAAAATGCCCTCAACACGTGTTTCTTTGGTTGCAATAGCAACCTCATACATTTTAAACTAAATTAGCGGGCAGTTTGGGCTATTTGTTTCGATCGCCTGCCGTTCCAAACCCGCCTAATCCCCCTGTCATAAATTTAACATAGAGTTCGTCTCTCGTTATGTCATGCGCCAGGATGTTTTATTACGTCCCGCTCCATTCCTAACAGCTGCGGAAGATATCGGCTTACACTCTATTCAAATCTAACAGAAGTGTTCATTTAAGATCTATAATTGCTTACTACTACAATGATTCCGCACATCTTGTTCTAAAAATACTACTATTTTATTGTCTTTCCTGAAAATAACCTAAATAAAATGTTTGTGAATACGTGACCCACACAATGCCCACTACTTTCCATTGTCTTAGTAGGAGGAAAAAATTTGAAGAGTGCATTGATAAATTGTAACGCTCTGAATTTTGTTAACTGGAATTTACGTTATCATTTAAACCTCACGGGTAGCTCAGGATTCAAGGTTAAAGATGGCTCGAGTAATTAAAATGACGAGTCACTATATACAATATTTTATACTAGATCTAACATATAAAATAAAGAATATTCGCCATCTAAATGAACAATTTACAAGTCATATTGAACAAATAAAAGCATTCTTCTGGAAGCTCGTACGCCAGCAGGATAGGCCACCCTCTGGAGATCTTGTGGAACCTTCGACAGCGGCCGACGGCAAGTGAAGGTGCTGCCCTCAGTTTGTTCTGTGCCGCGGTCAGCTGAAAGCAGGTAACGTATGGCACACAGAAAAAAGGCAAATAGGGGAAATAATTCATATAGCAGCCAATTTTGGCACAGTTGTATAGAAGCCAATTTTGGCACAGTTGTAGGTGAAAGTGTCTTGAACAACATACCAAAAGTAATGATGGGTGGAGGTGGAGCTAAGGGAAGGGGGTGGTCTTTAAAGGTGTCTTTTCTAATTTTTCGTTAATAACTCGAAAACTACTGCCTCCAGACAAAAAAGACTTATATAATAAACAATTTTCATAAAATTCTCTCCAAAAAAGGTCTTATACATTGTTTCGCTAGGATCGATACCAACAAAGATATGGAGAAGGAAAAACGAATTTTAAAAAAATCCGACTTTTATTGTTACAAATCAAGTTTTCATGCTCTGACCACATATTGTGACATATTAATATTATTGCACGACTGGGACAAACAACAAACTGAGCACAGACCTCTGCTTGCGCGACATGGACTAGTCCGACCAGGTATTTAGTTGTTACCTACCGGTATTGACTAGACGCTCATCCCTTTTTCAGTTTACATTCAGCCATCTTGTTGTTCGTAAGTCTTCAAAACATCTGCTTTGCACGTGCTTGAGATTCTTCATTTCCAGTGGGTTCTGCTTTGTGACTATGGCTGAGAAGTGTTTAATTTGTGAGGGCGAAGTTGAAAATGATTCGTGTAACGTCGGGAAAAAAGGGATGATTGGATTAGTGAAGGCAAGTAAGTAAGTAAGTAAGTAAGTTTATTTGCATAAGTATAAAAAATTATAATTTAATACATATGAAAAAAATCTACTGCCACATAAGCGACAAAATGCTTGTGCGTGGCACGACCCTGCTAATAATAAAAATACAAAATACAGAATAATGCAATAACAATAATAATGTAAAATTAAGAAAAAGAAAAAGAGCAGTCAGATTGCGGTAGAGAGACGATTTTTATTCAAACAAGTTAAAAGGATTAGGTTTTGCCTCACGTATCCATTTATTCGTTTTTTTGGTAAATAAGTACAAGCTATTGATGGATTTTAATGTAGAAGGCATTTGATTAAAAATTATTACCCCTGTATATGTAATGTGGCGTTGTCTAATTTTTTTAACACACTTAGGAATGAAGGCATTACTTCTTGTTACAGTGCTTCTAGTTGAATAATTATGTTCACTGATAGTTAGTTCACTTGGATTTTTATACAAATAAACAGCTGTTCTTAAAGTTAACAGTTGACGTACATTTAAAAAGTTACTAATGTTGTATAGCGACACTGTGGAGTATAAATAATCTTTTTTGTAAATAATTTTCAAGACATAGTTTTGCAAAACTTCTAACGGTTTCAGCGTTACGTCATACACACCACCCCAACCAGTTATGCAATACTGTAATTGTGACTCTACTAAGGCGCTATAGCACATTTTGCTAATTTGCAGTGGAAATATGGAGCTTAGTGTTTTAAATTTGTGTAGTGTTTTTCTGATTTTGTTACACAGGTTGTTTATGTGTTTGTCCCATTTTAAATTACAGTCAATATAGATTCCGAGGTATTTAATATGCTTTGTGGATTGAAAGTGAGTTAAGGAAAGATGGGAAAGCGACAAGTTTCAGGAGTAAGAGAAGTGGTGTTGTTCGCAATGCTTGCAGAAGAGAATACGTCAGAAGTGACTCAATAAAGAGGTTTTTGAGAGGTGCCAACCATTCCAGAATGGAAGGGTTACATGCAATTGGCAGTTAATGTCATTAACAAAGAAAAAAAATCGGTAACCTTTCTTCCATTCATCAATTCACCACCTAACGAGTACAGCACTTTACACACCGCTTTACAGTATGCTTTCAAAAATAGTCAGGAGATGGGCACCACAGTTTGTTTCGACCAGCCTTTGTACCTAAAAGCTAGAGAACTCACGTTTGGAACCATTGTTGTGAGACGTGGTGGTTTTCACACCCTAATGCCCTTCATGGGGTGCATTGGTCATATAATGGCTGGATCTGAACTGAAAGATGTACTATGCCAAGTCTTCGCTGTTAATTCAGTTGACAAGATGTCAACAGTCCACGCCTATAGCCGCGCTGTTCCAGGACATTTTCTCGTTCAGTTTGTTTTAGGACGAATTGTTCTAGAAGGAGCCAATGTCTCAGAGGGAGAGAAGATGGAGATATTGACTATGTTGACAACGATGGAGGAACTTACTCCAGACAAAGTTGAAGAGAATGCTTCCTTGGTGTCAACTTTGAAGAAATTCCGGAATCATCTGGACTCCCTCAAAGAGAATGGACCTACCGCTGCTTTGTGGGTGCAGTACTTCAATATGGTTACTCTGATGAAGAAGTTCATTGAGTCTGAGCGTCGCGGTGATTGGGACGGTCACTTAGCGTGTGTACAGCAAATGATCCCATTCTTTCATGCAAGTGGGCACTTCCAGTAAGCTAAATGTGATGATATAACTGCAAAAATAGACATCCGCAGGCTTACAAGGAGTTTGCAAAAAAGGGGTACTTCACCATTAATCACACAGGTACACCTTGGGCAGGAGTTTGGTCGGATATAGTCATAGAGCAAACTCTTATGCGCTCCATGAAAAGTTCAGGTGGCCTGACTAGAGGGAGAGGAATTACTGATTCTGTACTCGCCAAGTGGGTTTGTCGAGCACCGGGATGCACCGCCATTGGATCAGTTCGCTGGAGTGCTCTTTGCAAGTGGTGAGCAGCACGTTGATTTCCGGGTATCACGACAAAAGAGAGATTCACGATATCGAGCTAAGATTGACGAATGGTTCAATGACCATCCCCTTTTCCAAAGTTGAATTCGCTCATGTCGCTGTCAACGGGCATCCTGGGAAACTCCAAAGTAAACTGCCACCAAGCCCTGGATATTGGAACCAAAACCATGCCAAGTTTCATTGGCAGCAAATTCGGTGACACGAAGCAGTCTTAAGAAGAATGTGGTTTTGTCACTGGCCAGTATGAGCAGTACCATTAAAATCAATGGCGAGACAGTTACTATTAATCCTCTGACAATTTTCCAAAGAACTGTTATAGCAAAGAAGAGCGACGAAGATGTAGCAGAGCTTTTGACATATGAATTAACTCTATTCCCCCTGGCTCTCTTCAGCGAGGGCGGAATGCGAAAAGAAAAGAAGTCATCCCTCTACGATGTAGAGGACAACGGAGCTCTCGATCCCAAAGCACCAATGTCGTAGACGGTGGTTTTCTTCTGCACCGCGTGAAGTGGAAAGCGTCCTCCACCATTTCTTCAATTTGTTATCAGTACATTGCCTGTGTTCAGAAACATTACGGTGAAAATTATACGGTGGTTTTTGATGATTACGGTGATGTCAACAGTACAAAACGAGCCGAGCAGAAGCGAGAGGGCTGACAAAAACTTCGGTTGACATCAACTTCAATGAAAGCACGACCATAACAGTTCAACAGGAGCATTTTATTGCTAATGAAAGGAGCAAAACAAGACTTATCCATCTGCTGACCGAAAAAATGGCAACAGCAGGGATTGCAACAACTGTTGCTACAGGGGATGCTGATGCCACTATTGTGAGGTGCGGGTTGGATAAAGCGGCTGTACATCCAACTGTAGCAGTAGTTGAAGATGTGGACTTGATAGTTATCCTCCTTGGATTGGCACCACTATCTATCAACATGTATTTCGTGAAACCAGGCCGTGGGAAGGTGGAGACCAAATTGTTTTCGGTGCGACAACTTCAATAGCTTCCATTCGCCAAGACGATCCTCCTTCTCCATAGCTTCTCCGGATCCGACACTACCTCGGTGATACATGGAAAGAGCAAAGTGGGAATCGCCAAGCTCTTCACAACAAATCCTGGCCTCTCCCATGACATCTCAGTAATATTCACAGATCCCTCATCATCACCTCAGGATATTGAACAAGCGAGAAGGAGAAGCTTTTTCTGACTGTATACCAAGCGCCTGCACATCAAGAAAACCTGAACAAACATCGGTACTCGGCATTTTTTAAAGCGTCAACGAAGCCCAAATCAGACATGGCCACTCTTCCTCCCACCAGAGAAGCTTCAAAGCAATACTCGCTCAGACTATATCTACAGGTAAATCCACTTACATATAGTTGATAATTCATAATTACAAATATCAATTTGTGCTAAGTATTTAGGTTGGTCTGCTTACTTTCTTACAGATACAACAGGGCTTGGCAACCTCTACCGCTCTCTCAATGGGGTTGGGCCAGGGGAGAAGATGGGATCCTTATCCCAGTTACCACAAACGACCCTGTGGCTCCCGACTCCGTTTTGAACATGATCTTTTGCCCATGCACGACTGGGTGTGGGGTGCGCTGCGGTTGCCGTAAAGCAGGGGTTCCCTGCTCTGGTGCCTGCGGCGTCTGCCTCGGCGCATGTACAAACAGACCCCCCAACGAAGGCAGCAGCGATGATGATGATGATGTCAATTTAGATTTCGACGAAAATTAATGTTCAAGATACTGCTTCAGAAAAACATTTAATTTTTAACAATAAACATTTTATTTTTTAAGATAAATACTGATTTATTAAAAATTTTCGTTTCCCCCCCATCTATATCTCCTTAAATATCGATCCTAGCGAAACAATGTATCTGACCTTTTTTGTAGAGAATTTTATGAAAAATAATTTATTATATAAGCATTTTTTGGCTGGAGGCAGTAGTTTTCGAGTTATTAACGAAAAATGAGAAAAAACATCCTTAAAGACCACCCCCCTCCCTTAGCTCAACCCCCACCCATCAGTACTTTTGGTATGTTGTTCAGGACACCTTCCTCTACCACTGTGCCAAAATTGGCTTCTACACGAATTATTTCTCCTATTTTTTCTTCGTTGCCTGGACTAAATATGATTTTGCTCATATTCAGAGAGCTTTCTTGCTGCGATAAAATAAAGGTATTGCACTCTTTATAATTTTTGATATATAGAAGTGAATGTGGACTTCCTTTCGGTTTCCTATCCTTATTTCGTATGTAAGCTACAACCAAGTCATCATCGTGGTAACTCGAAAACATTTTGCACCAGACTGAGAACAAATTACTCTAATGTGCATAACACAAGTTGTAATCGCGATCGCATCGTACGTATGTTGTAGTTGTATCGTAATCGCATATGTCGCGTCGGCTCAGTGGACGGACCACCCAACTAGCAATTTTTTGGGTTCCACTTATCCCGGTGTACCTTAACTATGATTTTGGGAGAATTTTTGGACGATCTGTATGCCTGACTACATTATTGTAGTGTTTTGTTCTGTTCCATGGCTACTTGATTGTAAAGGCGTTCTATATGTCCCAGTCCATGATACTGGGCCTATAAAGTGAGCTTTGGAATGACCTACCAAAATCTGGCAACATGACGTCGCTAACCTTTACCAAAAAATTACTAGATTTGATCACTAACTAGACTATCTGTCAGTATACTGTCCCTATCAGTCTGATTTATGACAGTTGAAGAAACAATTTTGAAATCGTTGTTATTTACATTGTAGTGCGTGTAATGTCACATGTATACATGCATACTGCATGTAAAAAATACCGGGTGACCACAAAAGTTGTTACCTCCCTAGTTTTTCCCATGGTTTTCAAAATAAAAATTTCAAACTTTTAGGGTGGTACAACCTGACACCAACCATTTCAACGTTTCCATGGCCTACTATCTAACAGTTATATTGTTTTAACGAATTTACGGCCATCTTTGAGATTTGTTAAAAAGTAACTCAGGAAGTCATTTTTGAAACAAATGATGCGTCATTCAAAATGTAATTTTTTGCACATTTCAAATATTGAATCAAAATGGTAGGTTTCTATTTAAAGTAAAAAAGTTCCGGTTCAACCGGAAGTGATTTTAAATGTTTGTTTACGCTAAAAAATGTTACCCTATATGTGCATTTTACCCTAAAAGTTTGAAATTTTTATTTTGAAAACCATAGGAAAAAGTAGGGAGGTAACAATTTTCGTGATCACTCGGTATATATTTCAAATCCAGATAGTTATAAAAATAAAATTTATATAACGGGTGGCAGCTGTGAATAGGAACGGAACGTAACGTAGCTATAAGTCAGATAATAAACAAGGAGTAAAAATTTTTATATTTGACTCGATATATGTTAGAAGCCGTTGTAGGTTCAATTCCATACAATTGGAGAATAATTTATATTTAACTGAAATAATATTACACAGGAATGACCTGTGAGTGAAGTCTGATATAAAATCAGATAAATTATAATTATTTTCAGAGTCAATATAAATATTGTCTTTTGCATTGATATTGAAACTGTATGGAAAAGCAATCAGTTGCAATCATTAATGTAGCTTCAGTGAAGTGTTGTGGTTTTTGTGACAATTCTAACTGAAAGATAGAAATATCTACAAGGGGCTTTGTGCAGTAAGAGTTGCAGTTAAAGTTGCAGTCCGAATTTAGCAGAGCTTGGGCTAGTATTGTTACTAGTAGAACGAGACATCAACGAAGTGAATTCAGGTATCAAAATCAACTGAGAAAGGTCAGTGAACTTTAATTACTAGATTTCAAAGATACACTTTTCAACAAGTTTAGTGAAAGACAAAATTATATTGAATTAATTTAAGAAATATTGTATTTAGAAAATAAGTGTATGCTTACTTTTTCTAAATTAATAAGTGGTTCGAGTACTCGGCGGTTTTAGGCTATTATAATTTGAAATTACATATTTTGGGTTCAGTTTTTATTTAGCCGGAATGTAAAGTTACAAAATATGATCAAGTTATTAAACTTCTGATTTTGACTGTTAATTATTTTATACTTGTCAACTAAACTTCATATCAAAACTCAGTTTCAAATTGGTTTCATAAGAACGTAAAGATACCTGAATACTTCGTTATATTATAAGTAAATATAAAAACAACTCATTGAAATTGAGGTTAATAATATTATTATAAATCATCACCCATTTAGCTGAGAGAAAGGAATCTTAAATGTCTCTGATTGAGCTAATTCGAGGTAATAAAAAGTAACATTATTATAATTACAATGTGACTAAATATAAATGTCATTCAAGTCAAGTTTGACATTGACGTTTATTTTATAGATGCAGGTAAGTTAGTGTATCTGCAACATATTTATATTGATATACAAAGAGGGATATATTACATTTTGTCTTCCACCAACGTGGAACAAAGAGCACTATTACATGCGTCCCTACACCGTAATATTCGATTTAAAAACAATTCTTAATGGGTAGGTACCTAATTCTTCATTACAAGTAAATCGCTACTAGTTTTTGACTTCATCTAAAACCGTAATTTCTTCAAAATGACAATCTTGCTCGGAAGCTAATGGTAATTGCAGTCTCTTCATCTTATTACCCTCCATACCGGCTCTTTTAATGTGCTTTTCACAAACAACACTAGTCTTTCCAATTAGTCAGTCCTCTAAATTCAAAACTGGTTTCCATTTTTGTACCACCATTTCATTCGATAGAAATTTAAATATGCTAATATACGGAGCAACTAATGAAGCGTAATTTGACGTGCAGCTTGGTGCGCAACACTTCTAAGGAATTTTTGAAACTGTCAAAATAATTTGAACTTCAAATATATTTGAAAGTTTGTTAGCTTTTTGCTTACCTTTAGGTCGTCGCTCTTTAATTATTTAACTCAACAATTGAACATTATATAAGTGTACTTGAGGCCCGTCTACTAGCAACAGTGAAGACGTCGCGAATTCTTTAATTAAGATGTTAAAGGGAGCGCCAACAAGTTAATACTCAGGTACACTGATATATGTCAAGAAACTTGTAACTTCACTGTATATCTAAATAAAATTGAACTCAATGCTTGTAACTAAATTGAAAGAGAGCGATACCCTTAACTAGTTTTATTATCACTCAAAACTTGAGACATCCAAAATTAGCCTATTATATGAACGGGACGGGGTAATTGTTACTCAGATGTTGTCCATTACTCAATTACTCTACTATTTCAACGGGACGGACAGGGTACCCCTCTTAACTTAAACTACTAGGCAAATGTGTTTTAAAAATGATTCTTTAAATGCAGTATCAGTAGATATAGTCTATTTTTTTGCTTTATGATTCAGAGCAGGCTTTGCGTTTATATTATTTTAGCAGTGTACAACAATTTAGTTACAAAATATAATGTCAAAATCCAGGTCGCCGGGATTGTCAAGTTGACACTTCAGCAAATCTTAATAAAATGCCATGAAAAGCAGTATTAGGTAATAGTAAAACCAAAGAGGCTATAAAACGCCGTTCTACTAATATAAAAGATATCAATGGTAACTTAAGTAAAACAGCCATCATTGGAAGAGTTGATCAAATCTTCGATGTAAGTATTAAGAATTAAACAGATATACCATTTCTAACAATTTCTTATAATGCTAGATTTCGAATGCAACACAGAAATCGAAACGAAGCAAAATCACAACTGCAGCAATAACCGAATGATAATATGAATAAAGAAAAGGAATATCTAACTTGGGAGGAACAGAGTTTCAGGGAAGATATTAAGAAGAAAATTTGGAATTTTTTACTTTCGATAATTTATTGCTGTGTGCAAGGGAGGAACTGAATTATACTGGGAGTCGTTTAAAATTATACTACACATTAACAAATATGGGATATAAATACAAAATTGTGAATGGAAGAAAATTTTAGTTTACACCCCCACATACACCTGGTTTACAATTTTTGTATTTCGTTTTAATGTGGGGGTGTAAACTAAAATAAGGTTTACGGCAGATTATTTAGTTTACACCCCCACCTACATCTGGTTTACGATTTTTCTAATTTGCTTAAATGTGGGGGTGTAAACTAAAATAATGTTTACGGGCAGCTTATTTAGTTTACACCCCACTTTTTTCCATTGTTTTGTATTGAAGCATTATGATTTTAACTGCGAGGTTAGGTTAGGTGAGTTTAGGTTAGGATAGGATAAGATAGGTTAGGCTAGGTTAGGTTAGGTAAGGTACGTTGGCGTGTTGTGCCTGGTGTGCGCTCACGGCGGTAGGTGGCACTGGTGGTGGATTGGCTTGTTACATTCTCTTTGCCAATAGCAGAAGTTTATAAACGTGAATAATTTGTTTTACTTAATTTTCAATAAAAAGTTTGGGGTGTAAACTAATTTAGTTTAACATAGACTATAATTTAGTTTACACCCCACATACAACTGATTTCTGATTTTTCTATTTAGCTTAAGTGTGGGGGTGTAAACTAAAAAAGTACCCATAGACTATAATTTAGTTTGCACCCCCTAAATGTGGGGGTGTAAACTAAAAAAGTACCGAAAATTGTGTGAGAAGAGTCATATCATTTCGGCAGATTGCCTTTTAAAGGAAATATTTACAATTTCGAAAATTATAGTGAAAAATGTATATTCATGTTTTTGGATGAAACTTTACCAGGATGTGACGTACTGGTGGACTCGGACAATAATGACAGGGGCTATCATAAGTGTATCAATGGTGACATTTTTAGGCAATGTTGAAAAACAGTTAATCCCTGCTTTGGCCAAATTGAATGGAAAATGTGTGTTAATTATGGAAAATGCACCATATAATTCGGTTCTTATCGATAAACCACCCAATTTCTCGTCCAATAAACTACAAATACAGGAATGGTTAATTAAAAGTGACGTACAATTTGATGACAAAATAATAAAGCGACAATTATGGGAGTTTAATTTTACTTTACATATTGACCAAAAGCAATACTTAATTGACAAAAAACGACATGGGCATGAAGTTCTTAGATTACCTCCATACCGCTGTCAATACAATCCAATTGAATTGGCATGGAGTTTATGTAAGAACTATTATAATAAGGACATAAATTCTCAGCCTCCCTCAAAAGACATAATTGCTAATTTATGGCTTAAATCTCTATCACTGTGTACAGCAAACATATGGAAAAAACGTTGAACACTGTGACTAATATAAAGTGACTGGGCAAAGCACATTGTTAAATTGGTGTGGATGATATACCTCCTGTTATTATTAGATTGGAAGAATCTGATACAGAATCGGAAGATGAGTTGTATTCCTCTTCTGAATCAGATTCTGGATGATTATCCTGAAGTGTATCCATCTAAATTCTGGTAAATTATATCTCTGAAAATGGTTCTACCAGAGTATTTTGTATTATCTCTTTATTTTGAAATGCTTGTTATATGTGTAGCATAAATAATAACTTGTGCAACACAGTTCTACAAACTAAAATCATCAGCAAATTATTAATAGTATATTTATTTTTACATTAGTACATAAAAGATAGATGTCTAGAAATTTTATGACGTTTCTGTACAGTTAGATATCAATCACGCTTAAATAAACGTACTAAAAATAAAGCCATACCTTATTTAATGTCAATGGTTCAGTAATTTTAGCTCTTATTAAGTATAATAGTGCTTATAAGTTAACACATTGACAGTTCTAATGGTTTTTGACATAACTAGTGTTTTTTCCTTTGTCACTAACTACCTACACTGTTACAAAAATGCAAATGCAAAGCCTGCTCTGAATCATAAAGCAAAAAAACAGACTATACTACTCGTACATTCTCTCTAAAATAGTATAAATCGTATTATTCTTATAAATTTGGAAGATGTTACTAGGTGATAATAGTAATAAAGTATTTTGTTCTGTATGCTATTGTAAGGTTGTAGTTTGTGTAATTCACTGTTGTAAAATTTTTAAAATTAAAATGTAAAAGTTCTTTGTTTTATCGGACACCCATCAGTAACTGTAGTAATTAAAAGTGCAGGATCTGCAGTGTGATTAATTTAACAACGCCAAACCAAATCGTCACAATAAAAACGAATAATTAATCAACAAATTAAACTGCGAATGTAAGTAACATAAATAAGAAAATACACAAAAAAACTAGCAGGAAACTGATAAATATTTGTATTGTCGTCAATGTGGTAACTGATGTTACATTGCAAATTTGAAATTCCCGCTCGTGGGTATACAGCGCTCTGTGGAGAATCACAAAACTTCACATATAGCCAGACCGTATACAGTGACGTAATATTTTGACAATGTATACTTAACCTCAATGAAACATACCTTTTTACTACAAGCCAAGCAAAACAAGAATTCTCCATCTGCTTTAAAATGGGTTTTACTTTTAATCCAACCCTCAATTTTCGAGGAAAGCGACGATTTCAGCGTTATTGTATTATCAAATTTTATAATAACTACCACCAGCTCAGCCGCTCGGGTGTGGCATCGATTCGATTAGTTACGTTATCGACTGAGCGGTAAATTTAAATCAGAAAGATTAAAAATCAAGAAGTGAAGCATTTTACGCCAAAATATAGGCACCTAAACAATAAAAAGGCAATTAAATTCTAAAAAAGGCATTTTTTATTAAAATACAAAATATGGCATTTAAGCAAAGATAAATAGGGCTCAAAAATATTGTTTTTATAATTTGTACTTTGGTGTTTGAAATTTATTTCTGCCCGTAATTTTAAAGAAAAGGCATTTTTCCTAAAATTTGATGTCTAGTCGTAACGTGTCGCTCTTGATTAAGCGCTACCGAATTTTAATTTCAAATTAAAAGCGCTTAATCTTCGCATTTTCAACAATTGAATTTGCAATAATCGGAAATTCCCAGTCCGCTCGAGTCGCGAGTTCCTCGTTCTGCGCGACTGAAATAGAGAATTGTTCACAGCGCATCCCTTCCACCAAGCGCTGCGATGCACAGCGAAACTAGAACATAAAAAATGGAATTTCTCGCCGTCCGGGGATAACCAGAGAATTCCGAGAAAACAAACCTCGCTTCTCCAGGCCGATCCCGCGGTCCAGCTGAGAAAGGCTTCGTTCCTACCTCAGCAGGAGCATCCAAAATATACCAGTCCGAGAGGTAATGCGAAATTATTCCGGAATTACCCCGACTGTCCGGCCTGATTCCGCCGCTTCTCGCAGACCAGAAAATTTCGGGATAATCTCGAACTAGCTTCACCAGGTACCTGCTTGCATTGAAATTGCCATATGACTGTAAAATCGGAATATGGTGGTTTGAATTATTATATTCACTTGTGAAGCGAATAAACATTCAACTTCGTTCAGTTTATGGCTGGGAACATCGGAATAAACTGATTTGGCTGATTAATATTTTGCGAGGCCCATTCTGATCATTTATATTCAAATTGATTTATGGCTGGGAAATCGGAAAATTAATTTGAAACGTTTACTATTTTGGCGGCCCCTAGAAACTCCGAAAGTTCAATTGGCGAATGACTGGATTTCGGAATTCGCCACGTTGAATTAGTTTACGTTAAACAAACCTGCTTAAATATCGGAGACACCCGTGTATTGAAATAATTCAAATTCGTGCAAAGCCCTAAAACTCATACTAAAATTTAGTCAAATTTACGTACATTTGAGTAGAATATTGCTAAATCTTCCTGAGTTTAGATTTTTGGGCCCTAAAACCGGTCTCGCATTTCACGGGAAAATAGGCCGTTTCTAAAGACCTAGTAAAACCCCGTACTTACCCTGTAGAAAAATATTTGTCCTTGACACGCGTACGAATCAGATAAGATTGCCTGGAATTCGACGCGTACATTAGGTCAAGCTCTCATCCGGGTTTATCACAAGGACATACACGTGTGCAGATACCCGCATAAAGTAACGAACTCATGGCTTCAATCAATGCCCTTTTTAATTGAAATAAACCAAAATCTTCCCGCTTGTTTACAATAACACGAGTTGTCATTAATTCGTTTATCGTTGCAGTTCTGCCAACACTGACTCGAATCCACCGTTCGTGCTAACCATATATGTAATACTTACTATATTGCTAGCGGATATGAGTGGGAAACTCACGAGGGAAGTGAGACAGACAACCAACTCTTCAATGTATGTGGTGAGTTGTGCGCAAGCGCGGCGGCGTCGTCCGCCCAATGGGGAAGTGGTCAAGTTTAAAATTCAGGACCAGCCACAAGATCAGCACCAAATATACAGTTTGTATATAATTTTGCAAATGATTTATTTTATTTTATGATACAGTGTTGAATAAATTTATTTTTCCTACGACTGCTTCTAAAATCAAGCTTTCCGCCTTGTTGACGTACGTCAAAAATTGATTGTTTTGAATCAGTTCATCGCGGCAACCGTAATAAGTAAGTATATAATCGTGAATCGTAATACATAGCAACATACATAAATTTTATATAAGCATTCATGATTATATACCTAAGTCGGCTAGTGGGGGCTATTTGAAAACGTTAAAGTTGACAGCTGCCACTGCGAATTCGATTTAACCTTTTTTCGCGATGTAAAGTTACTTGTGCTTTATTTTGTGTATTGTCGGTGTTTAAGTGTCAAGAAAAATAAGAAATGGGCGATAAAATATCCAATTCTGATGTAAAAATTTGCACGTTGCTGGAAATTTTAGAAATGGCAAAAAACACCAGTTTAAACCTATTTTCGAAAATTTTACAGTCGTAGGAAAAATTTTGTATGCAACACGAGCGAAAAATGCATTAGGCGTTCGTTCGAGTTTTTTCGGACCTCGCTTCGCTCGGCCCGAAACTTTCGAACTCACGCCTAATGATTAATTTTTCGCTCTAGCTACATAAATAACTATTTCGTTACTTGTTGTTCTTTAAATCAGTCCAAAGTGTTAATAAATTGACCCTAGGCCCAATTAGAAGCTGCCATTCATAAGGGCACAAATAGATAATGCTACAGATTAATTTACAAAATAAATATAACCAAGTAGCGTTACATAGTGATTACTGACTTTTAAAAAGTTGGCAAATGAGCTATTACCAACTTTTAAACTTTCCAACTGGTCGGAAAAGTGGTTGCCATGGCAGCAGTTGGAAAGTAATCATATGCCGACCGCTGTCTAGGTAGGGACACTGGAAATCTCGTTCATCGATTCATGCGCGTCACAACATGTGGAATCATAATATAGATCAGGGCTGTCCAACATGTGACCCGCATGCGGCCCGCCAAGATATTTTTGCGGCCCGCGGATCTAAACCCCCCTTGAGTCCACCAGTCCTGATCCTGTCCTTTCTTTTTCTACCTGGACCCTCTGGTCTGACACGCTGAACTGTCTAACGAAGTAGGCCTCCAACCCTTACTAGACCAGGCTTCAAGGAAGATGACGTGTTGTACTGTCAGCCCGAAAAGTTCAAATTTTCCGCAAGGAAAAGACGGCTAGAATTCGATTTTACCTTGATTGTTGAACTTTCTAGGAAAATCGAATCCCTGAGGCTTTAACCCTGCCTTAATACGCTGTACTGTTATGCAGGACAAACTGCTTAAAAGCCATTTCCGACCGCCTAATTTTTAAACGCAAATCCTGGCGCCCCGAGAGGTGAAATACTCCTCATAACCTCATTTCACTAACAATTAAACCTGTAACCTGTAGGAATCGTAGCCTCTATCCCGCTTGTGAGCGGCTAGAGTCTTGTAGCCGCCCTTTATAAACTCACCTGCAGGGCCACTTTTTGGTCATTAAAAGGCGAATTCCTGGACTTCGACGTTCGATTCCGCAGTCCGCAAATTCTCTACCAGGGGAATGTCAACATCATTTTCTGGCTCAAGGCGAATACATTCCATCTGCAGGATTTGATACCGCGTTCGCTCCAAAAACGACGCCAAGCCGTCGTAAGGTATCAGCAACCTCTGCACTAGGATTTAGGCACTAACGCCCGGCCCAGGTAACCCTTAAAATCGCTAAATTCACCGGAAAATTACAGCTTAAAATTACTGCTGAGTGGAAGGTCAAGTTTGCAGGAACAAGCAGTGTTGCCAGAAATTCAGTGAAAGATGAGGTAGAATCATCATTAAAAAAGCGGGAGATTTGAACTTGGAAACTGTAGAATAATTTGGGGGGGGGGGTCCCAATACAAATAAAAACCAAATGACACAAAACACAAAAATTTGTACTGATTTTTATATCGTAAAAAGTTACTTTTAACATTTTCTTCTACAATGACAATGACATTAGGTAGGTATATGAGCAAAATAAAAACCAATCAATCTGAATCTACATCACAATCGTAAGCGATTCCGATTGCTTGTAATTGTTACATTTATGGCGTCTTATTGCTCCCTAAAAATTGTTGCTGTGTAAAAGTACCACAATACGATATATACGATTTTTCTTTTCTTTATCAAAACGTAGGCTTCTTTATCTGTTTGTACGAATCACTCGAACTACAATATTCGTTAATAACACAATTAAATTATGTCTAAATCCCATGTTATCAGATTTACCTCGCCTCAAAATATAATTATATTTCAACGTATTTCATTTAAAAGATAGCAATGCTCAAACACCACAAAAGTTCTCATGCAACCTGTAGGATGTTGCTCTTCGTTGTACGCAATTTGCGGCGAAGGAATAATGTCCAATGGTCAGAATTCGCTGGGAAACCCCCAGCAGGTTAATCAAAAACATTAAAAATTTTTAGATGACCGTATTAATAAGTTCTAAAAGAATTTGCTAAGTTTGCAGTCCATAAAATTAATTATGGTGTAGATACGATTGTACCATACTTGGTTTACGATTCTAGAAAACACGGTAGATATTTAATACATAACGGTAGGGCGGTATTTGAGAAGCGAAAGCGGTAGATATACCGCTAAAACGGTATATCTGGCATCACTGGGAACAAGAGACCTACTCAGCCCATTTCCCGAAGAATCGGCGTGCGTAACGGCGGACTACCAATAGGGACCCGCAACACTCGCCGGTGCATTGGGTTGCAGCTCAACCCACAAAACCATACACCATTCCAGAAGAACATGTTAATTTTAAATAATGTACAACTTAAGAGTTATTTTTAATTAATCATTGCAATTAGCTAAAAACATTATATTTGTTTTGGTAATTATCTGGTGTTTTACCTAATCGAATATATATTTGAGTGAATGTATTTCTCCGATTTGAGCTTAACCTGAAGGGTAAATCTTTACACCCTATATATCTCTTTTATGTTTCAATGATTTTTGTAATGTAACCTAAGTTTCTTGAATAAACAAAAATTAGTATTAAATATACACGTTTTATATTTATTACAAATCACTCACGAAGTCGCATACAACACATTTTATGATGCGGCCCTCACAACCTTCAAATTTTTTAGTGGCCCTTGGGCCCCTTGAACTTGGACAGCCCTGGTATACATAGTACAATTTTGAACATCTAAAGAAATTATACTATATTGCTATTGGTTGAAGCCTGGCTCAGAGCAGAACTCTGGGTTGTTTCAATTCTGGCGCTTATTTATGCAACAAGAATGCCAATAACAAATTAAATGAAATATCCAACGTCCTTGTAATCAGAGTATGTATCACTATTTTAAGAAGGTGAACATATCACAATGTATAGTTTTATAACGTGATCAACAAAAGCACAATATTTATTTGCCGTATTATATTAATTGGGTCATGTTCTAGTTTTATCTGCTCTGTAGAATATCAACAATGGTCGAAACGCAGGAAATGTGAACTTTCTGTACCTTTTTTTTAATTTGTTGTTTTATGTACCAAGCTAAAAAATATGTACTTTTACATAAAATACCTATGTAGGTACCGGCTTCGAGCCCTGTAATTTTAAGTCATCAAAATATGAAAATTCGAGATAAGAGACAGTTTCCTATCCCTATTGCCACATGAAGGAATGCAGCAGGACATTTTCAAAAATGTTTTAACCAAACAAGCTTTAAAATTTGATACGTCAAATTGTATGAACTAGCGCCAATGGGCAAAATATAGATTATTGAAATAAATGTCAAAACAGCCTAGCTGGCAAACTTTATAAACATACTAACATAACCTACCAATGCAGGCGATTTGATTCCAGCTTGTCCAGTAGATGGCATCCGTAAGGCTGCCAACTGTCCCGCAATAGGAGTACTGGTCCCACATTCAAATAATGCATTGAAATCGTCCCGCAAAATGTCAAATATGTCCCGCATTCCTTCGTATATTCTTACATTCGAAATATATTGCTGCGAAAATTGTGATGTCTTATTTCGCGTTTGACAAAAAATGCATTCGTATGATTGAATCTGCCCATCGAATGGCGGCTGTTGTTCATGGAACCCTCTCTCGTACGTGTGTCACATTTACGATGAAGACACCCCTGTATTTAATTTATTTTTGAAAGTAGATATTTGAATTTCGGTACAGAGGTAGAACTTCATAAACTGAATGTCTTAGGGCACACAATTCACCTGTCAGGTGTAAACCCAGCCTACTATAATTTCGTAAAAATGGCGAAATCTAAGATATTTTGCAATCCGTTAGATATCAAAAAAGTTGTCCAGAATCCAATTTTAACTTCGTATAATGAGTTTCAATACAAAATTCGCATTTTAATTTTTAGTCATTTTGGGCGAACGACGAATTTTTTATCACTGAATATTCTATTTTTTTTCTTAAATAAGTGGTTGAAGTGGAATTTTGTTGTTTGACTTTAAACTGACGTTTCGTACAAATTCCTATTCAAAACTGATAGAACAATTCGTACTTTGTAGCTCAGTCGTCGTACAATATAAAAAGCTACATTTCAGCTTTACTCTAGCGTGTTTAAATAAAAAGAAGCTCCGGTGAAACGAATCAGTTCCATTACATCATGTCCCGCATTGATACCCTCAATAGTTGGCAGCTTAGGCATCCGCCATACAGATTTCTTGAAAATATGCTTTATTAGACACGTCATACAAAACAAAATGAATAAATACTCAATTTTTACAAAATCATACACTTTGTACATACACATCACATTTATACACAGTTATTGATCGATTCACAGTGCATTAAAGCTCCTCGTCAGCATATTGCACACATCATCGGCCAAGTGCTCCACATACCCCAGCTGCAGAAGCTTCTGAAACATTTCGTACCGCTCAGAGTCAGTCATACTCGCCACCAAAGCATATGCCACGCTTTCGACACGCAAAATGTCCGTTCCTGACTCCAACGACCACTGATAAATGGTGGGTATGGTAGTTGAGAGAAACTTGAAGACCTGAACGGTAGTTGTCAGACAAATATTGAGATCCTCCATCAGATATCTATCGGTCAGAGCGATGACATCTAACAATACATTTAAATCAGTGTCAAGCTTGTGCACGTCGCTACTCTTAACATCATACTGCAGGAGCATCAACAGCAACTTAAGAGCCTCATTGGTAACGTTGTGCAAGTGCACTTCGTCCTGCCAAGATTCTTTGAATTCCCCACATAGTAGCCTGTTGAAGTACTCGGATTTTTCACTCAGGAAGTCCCGGTTAGCCTGCACGCAGGTGCCGTCGTCCAGCTTGAATCGAACCACAGTGCTGCAATTTCTTTCTAATTCGTAGTGCTGGGTGTTTATGGGCAGCAAGATAAATTTTGTGGATTTGTCGTCGAAACATGTCGTTGGATTTTTAATTCCAAGTTTGGTCGCCATAATGCAAAGTCCTATAATACACTTCTGCTGGATTTCGGAGTTCTCTTGAAACAACTGCATTAGAATGTTTAAGCCTCCACACGATATCATCAATTTAGTCAGTAAATGTTTATTTCTGCAAAGACACAATTTAGGATTAGGCATGATGCTATGTCTACAAGGTGAGTCTGGTTAGGGGCGGCATATTATTTTATTGAAAACTGATTTTATCAAAAAATTACCTTAAGGAAGATGTTTGCATTTGTTTTACAAAAAGGTTACGGTATAATATGCAACTATTTAATATTAATGACACCACATATATTTTTTGTATTTTACTTTAAACCATTATTTCCATTTTGACTGCAAACATCAAAACAGTGTAATATAAACATTGCACTATTATGTTTTGTTAAACAAGATTGAGCTGCATCAGAGCTGGGCAGTAATTAATTACTTTGTAATTAAATTATTAATGAAATTCCTTTTTGTTTATTTGCCTTGGAATTGAATTACTTTTCAAAATGCGGTAATTGTAATTGGGAATTGCCATCTTTGTTAGAGAGTACTTGAAAATTACTCAATTACTTTTGTGTAATTAGATTACTCTAAAGTGTTTAAATTACTTTACAAGTACTTGAATTACCTGTGGTAATTGAAATTACTCGAGGTAATTAAATTACTTTGTGGTATTTCAATTACTGAATTACTGACCTCGATTGGGTACAAAATCTCCAGAACACAAAAAATACGTCGTATTAAGTTACACATACTAAGCAAATCAGAATAGGGTATTCCCCGAACAATATAACCCTAATTTATGATTTCCTCTGACGAGTCGAATAACAGCAACTTTCGCATTTTGTACGATGCGTGCACGAGCATTAGTGCGTGTATGACTGTATGTAGATGTGATATGTAGCTTATAATAGTGACACTAATACTTATTTATTGTGAAAGACGCTTTGCGGTAAGTACATTACAGATTACAATACTTACGGTAAAAATATAATTTAAAATAGCTTCATTAGACGATATTGGTTCATAATAATTATTTATTCATTTCAATTTGCTTGTTTTAAACGATGTACTAGCATAGAGCTATGCTGCCGTGCAAGTGTCACAAGCGTTAAGTCCAAAAAATTACGTTTTTGAGTGAGGAATTGAACTAAACGGCCAAAATCCGATAATAACATTGAAACAGTGTAAAACACATAAATGAAATGTACCTAATTGCAAAATTCCAGGCCTGGTTGACTCAAAAATGCAGTATGGGGTATGGTACAAATATAATTTAAAAACGCCGTATAAGTTTACCGCATTCTTGCATTGAACATTTGGTAAATTATGCATGAAATAGTGTTTTATAAAAATTCTTATAATTCCGCGCACCTCATCCAACATTACTTCTTTACGTTATACAGGGTGCTGCGTTGACGGACGAAACAAACAAAACCTCCATACTAATTACGATGCAGTCAAATATTAGCTTCTCTGATTTTACACAAACTTCCATTTAGGTTTTTTAAAGAACACTGCATAGTGACCCAATTTTTGTAATTTCAGATAGTTTATTGTCCTAAACTTAAAATCAATAGGTATTTTTAACTATTTTGATAAAATTAATAGGCAATATTAAAGATCTCAATAAGATTTTGAAATTTGAAGTAATTTATTTGTCGCACGTTGACAGTAATTTTATGAAATACGTATTTTTTCCCAGTTTCTTATACGGTGTGTTCAAAAAGAAATTACATAAGGGTTGGCCATGAAATATAAAAGTTATGTCAACAGCAAGCTTTAGAATTCATCAACTGTCGTCACTGTTGTTGTTATTGTAAGTTTATACCGGGTGATTATACATGTTTTTCCATAAAGTTCTCTTTGAAATATTTGTTGTATGAATAATATGTTGGTAGCACTGTAAGCAGTGTTGCCAGACGTTCACCGAAAGTAGATGTAGAATCATCATTAAAAAAGTGGGAGGTTTGAATTTACAAACGGTTGAATAATGGGCTCAACAACACAAATAAAAACCAAAAAACATAACAACTTGTACTTATTTTTATATTAAAAAGAAAGTTGCTTCTAACATTTTCTTCTACAGTAACAATATCAAGTAAGTATATGAAAAAATAAAATAAAATAAAAACCAATTAATCTGAATCTACATCGGAATCGGAAAGCTAGAGTTATGGTGGCTTAACAATTGTTTAGTCACGTTCAAATTATAACAAGCATTGTTCATTAAATAATTGTTGCTGTCCCCCTACAGGGAATATTTTTCGAATGTAATTATTGATGATGATTAATTCGCAGTAAATCGATAAATCGTATCAATCGGCGGAAAAATACTACGTCTTTCTTGGACAAAAAGCAACATTCCCAGACTCCTGTGCTGTTGAGCTCGGCATTTGCCTCACCCAACAATATTCAAAGTTGTCCGGGAATGTTACGCTCTTCGTCCTAGTTACACAATGTACTATTTTATACATACGAGTATCCCCTATGTATACTTTTAAAAAGAACGCATGGTATATAGTTAACAAAACATAAAAATCAAGCATTTTTAGATTAGGATTACGAATCGACACGACACTAATGATAGTTGCAACTTGCCAGAAAGTTCTACTAAATACAACTATATGACAATAATTTCTATTGAAAGTAATTGATGTACAATTACAATTACTAAGTAATTGGTAATTGAATTACTATTTCATGTGAGTAATTGAAATCTCTGGCAATTCAATTACTTCATTGGGCAGTAATTGATAATTAGTAATTAATTACTTTTTTAAAGTAATTTGCCCAGCTCTGAGCTGCATATAACATTTACATCTAGTAGGCATCAAGTTGAGTGAATGGCTAAACAATTGAATAAAGTTGTTTGTTATAAAAAGTACTAACATTTTGGAGTTTCATAGATATTTACAATACAAGTGGGTAATTACACAGTATGTTAATCATGCACTATCACATGTGTATTATCACTGCCTCCTACACTTACAAGCCATGCTGCTGGAGATTTGGCAACGCTGCTGCTAGGCCAATTTTTGTACTGTTTATTTATAAAAATGTCTGTTCAAATGTGGTGTGTGATTAAATATTAATATGTTGAACTGCTCCAAGTTTGTAGAAATACATCTATTTATATTACTGTACTGTTGATAATAAGTGAAAGTTAAATTGCTACTAGTATTTATGGGTTTTTATAAGTATTTCACTGAAATACAACTGAGGTAAGTAACAATCTAACCTCATTTTTAACGTATTTCTTGTAACTTTTAATTTTATATTTAGAATCCCACAAAGAGAGACGAGATCTCAAATAAATCCTGGCTTCGTGCAATATCACGAGAACGTTGGACCCAAAAAAAAAAATGCTGTCGTGTGTGAAATATATTTTAATGGAAAAGACATTTGAAAGCATTAGAAATAAGAGTGAGGAACTGCAGAAGCTGATGCTGCATTACCCTCGATTAGCTGACAATGCTGTCCCAAGCATATTTCCATATTTACCAACATATTTATCGTCAAAAGCGCCTCAAGAAAGGACAAATCCTGAATGTAGAAGTAGACAAGTATTGGAAAGACATGCACAAAAAGTGAAAGTGTTTTTAAATGATGACATCAGCAGTTTTTTGAAGTTTATGGAACAATTTACGTCACCCAAATTTAGATGTTGCCGAGCAGATAAGTTTATTATGTTCAAATAAGATTATTTACAGTAGCACCACCATAGTTTTTGCATATATGTTGTACTCGGTGTATACAAAATTACAAACTTTAAAATAATTACAGAAATGTTCTTTTATCCATAGGTTACATAGGTTAAGTCATTTTATTTTTATAAATATACTGCTACATGTTTATATTACTTGAGTATGTAAATAAATGACACAATTACAGAAGCTATTTTTAGTTAATTACAGAGTAACATATGATAAAACTGTGCTCTTTAAAGCAAAATTATTTCAAATTGGAGTACTGTAATTTAGGACCACCAGAGATGCAATGTTGCCAAGTCTAACGGCATGGCTTGTAAGTGCAGGAGGCAGTGGTATTGTATGTTGTTTTATCCATGCCCGCCCAAAATAAAAAAAGAAAATATTAAGCAATTTTTCACTATTTTTTACAAGTATAAAATTAACTCTTTCGTCTTCATCGGAAATTTAATTAAAATGATATAAAAACTGCGTTATTAGTATTTACAACAATAGTGTGTGTTTTACGTCTTCTAACTAGGGTTCAAATAATTTTATATATACATACACAGGGTGTTTCATTAATAATTGGAAATATTTTAACTGTAGAATCCTGGGCTCAAAATATTAATATTTAACCCAAATCACTTAGATAAAATGTGGCTTGTTACTGAGATATAGGGTGTTTTATTTAAAAATTTAAAAATGATTTTTTCCCATTACTTTAAAACTATTTGACGTATCCGTATCATATTTGGCAGGAAGTGTAGACACTGTAAACCATGCTAAATTATGTTAAATAAACATTTCTGGCTAGTACCAGAGGCGTACCACAGGGGCAAGTGAGTGGTTGACCCTTCCCAAATTCTACGCCACTGGCGGAATTGCCATTTTAGCACAATTTTTCGATTCTCCAATACTTTCTATGTAAATAACATACTCTTCCTTCGTCACGATAACGTCATTATTTTTCGAGATATTTAAAGTTAAACATAAAGCTGAACAGTTATTTTGATTTTAATGTGTATTAATTATGTCGGTGTTTTTTGTCATAAGATTGTATTTATTACGCAAATGAAACTTTAATCCGTATTAACAAAAAAACAATGTTATTTATTGAAATTTATTGAAACGAATACATGGATACATTTTTTTTATGTTGAATGCATCTATGTATTAGTTTCAAGAAATTTCAATAAATAACATTATGTTTTTTTGTTAATACGGATTAAAGTTTCATTTGCGTAATAAATGCAATCTTATGACAAAAAACGCCGACATAATTAATACACATTAAAATCACAATAACTGTTCAGCTTTATGTTTAACTTTAAATATCTCGAAAAATAATGACGTTATCGTGACGAAGGAAAAGTATGTTATTTACATAGAAAGTATTGGAGAATCAAAAAATTGTGCTAAAATGGCAATTCCGCCAGTGGCGTAGAATTTGGGAAGGGTCAACCACTCACTTGCCCCTGTGGTACGCCTTTGGTAGTAGCCAGAAACGTTTATTTAACATAATTTGGCATGGTTTACAGTGTCTACACTTGCTGTCAAATATGATACGGATACGTCAAATAGTTTTAAAGTAATGGGGAAAAATCATTTTTAAATTTTTAAATAAAACACCCTATATCTACAAGCCACATTTTATCTAAGTGATTTGGGTTAAATATTAATATTTTGAGCCCAGGATTCTACAGTTAAAATATTTCCAATTATTAATGAAACACCCTGTATACCGGGTGTCCACTTTCAAACTGGAACATAGGGATGTAAATTGTTTTTAGCAGTTTTGTGGATTCCTGCTATCCAATTCAAACTATAAAAAATATTTTAGTATCAATGGAAAGAAAAAATTATTGTGCATCTAATGATATCAAAAATTAAATTATTTGTGACAATTTTCATTGAAAAATATATAAGAGTTTTCAAATTTATTTCAAATTAAAAATTGTAAGGAAGTCAAGACATACGTACTAGCAAACAGGCATAATTCATATTAGTAGAATAACGATGCAGCAATCTCAATAATATTGAATTGCATCCGGCCGCAGCGCAGGTAACAGCAGTTTGCTAGCAAATTATTTCAAAAAATCAAGCTGGGAACAACAAAGTTGCATTTTACCTCCCTAATAGAGTCCTTTAAAGATTCTAAATTTGCATGCCTTCGTAAAGTGTACATTTTTGATTTTAGGAAGCCCCATAAGAAAAAATCATTGAGTGACAAATCTGAAGACCTTGGGGCCCAGTTAATAGGGCCACCACAATAATTCCAACCGTTGGGAAATACTTCGTTTAGGTAGTTTCGCACTTCTCTTGAATAGTGAGCAGGAGCTCCATCAGTCTGATACCATACTGTGTTGATATTATCACCTACTGCAGTAATAGCAGGGACTATTTGATTTTGAAGCATATCTAAATAAATTCTACTATTCAGGGTACCGTCCATAAAAAGCGAACCAATTAAATTATCGTCCAATATTCCAACCCATACATTAAGCAAAAGTTATTGACGCACTCAGTTTCTGAGAATTATTTTACAATCCGTGCAACTGTGTTTGCAGGGAATAGGTCATTCATTAAACTAAACACTAAAAAGTATTTGAAAATGTAATATTAATTATTTTAAATAAATTTCCTTTAAATAATTATGTAATATGAACATTATTGGACAGAAGTAAATTTCTGTTTGTTTTAAATCTTTTGTTTTGGCCACTCAGAAAGAATATATAGCTCATGGCAATAGCTGATCCTTATATAATTTCCCAATGTTAATTTTGCCATGTCTGGTAGTCACTGAGACACTGTATACAGCGTATTATATTTAAAATAAACGATTAATTCCCTTTTAAAAAGGGATAATTAAAAAAAAAAGAAATTTGGAAATATGAATACATTCGTTAGTTTTTGAGTTATTGAGCGTCGATATGCAGTGGCGTGCAGAATCCATTTTGCCTCCAAATTTTATTTATTATTCGAAAAATCAAGAAATTAATGGCTGTCGCTGTCGATAGTGTGTACTATCTTCGTTCATTTTCGTTCGGTTTCGCTGCAGTTCGAGAGTTGGAAGCGAGCTAAGTTAATCTGTAATCGCGGTAAAAGTCAGTTTACGGTTGTTAATCAGATGGAGTGTATTTCAAGTATGTTATTAATTGTTAAAACATGATCCAAATGTCCAGTTACACTCAGCAAATATTTGACATTGACAGTTCATGAATTTTGTGAATGGATAATAGTACACGACGACCGCCATATATGGCAACTTTTAGCGATCTGCCTCGAAACGCAAGTTATTTCTCCTTAACATAGTGATTTACAATTTTCGATTTGGTACGAGCTAACTTGGTTTTGTTTCACGTGTCGAATGAACCAATTTAGAAATGTCATTTAATTTTTCTAGGTTAGGTCATGCCTTTTAAGCATAAAAAGCAACAAAAAGTGTGTTTGGGACAAACATTGATCATTATCATTGATACTCACGTAATAAAATAGCATTACGCTCTCTGAGTAAGATAAATATTTCATATAATAATCGAGGTACTGCTATTCAGGCTCACTGTGTATAATGTTAATTATAAGAATACACAGCATGAGGACCTCATAGATGTTACGAAATAGAAATTTAAAATGTTAATAAATGAATGTTTCCGGGCGAAAATCTATTTGTCTATGTTAAGTTAACAAACCAAGAATACATTTTTATTTCAATCACAAAACAAACAAATAAATGCTTAATTTCAACCAACGTTTTGGCATAGCAAACGGTAATAATTTATTACAAAAGAATTTTTATTCGCAACCATATATGTAATGTTAACATTCCTGACCTCATTTGAGTGGGGGAAGTCGTACATTTCAGCCCGCTACTTCCCGCACTCACTTCCCGCTCAAGTGCGGGAAGTACATTCCCGACCGCTGAGTAGGTAGGGACACTGGGAATCTCGTTGATCCATTCATGCGCGTCACAACCTGTCGTATCATAATATAATAATTTTTCCAATTATTGTTTAGAATAAAGTGGTTGCGAATAAAATAGTATACAAACCTCGACAGGAAGTTTCCTTAGTCTCGAGATAATAGCTGATTTCGACGCTTCGCGTCTCAATCAGCTAACTAATCTCTCGACAGTAATGAAACACTTCCCATCTCGGGCTGTAATATACTATTATTTAACTGAATTACCTTAAATTCTACTTATATGTGCTAAACAAGTGCTTTTTTGTTTTAAACATAGCAACACCTTCTACCAGGTAATTATAAATGCTTTTTCATCAAGTTGCCTTTGAAATATTTGTTGTATTAATAATATGTTCGTGGCACTGTAAACCTATGTCAAATTCAAGGTTTTGCGTCAGTTTTGATACAGACTGACGCAAAACCTAACCTGCTAACCTCGAATTTGACATAGACTTACAGTGCCATCAACATATTATTCATACAACAAATATTGCAAAGGCAACTTGATGGAAGAGCATTTATAATCACCCGGTACAATTATCTAAATATATACAATAGTATATTACATACCGAGGTGGAAAGTGTTTCATTACTGTCGAGACCTCAGCGGTCGGGAATGGATCGCGCATGAATGGATCAACAATATTTCCATTGTCCCTACCTACACAGCGGTCGGAAATAGATTCATTTCCAACCAGCAATCACTTTTCCGACCGGTTGGAAAGTTACAAGTTGGAATAGCTCATTTTCCAACTTTTTAAAAGTCAGTAATGATCTTATTACATATATGGTTGCAAATAAAATTGTTTCATTGTCTTCATTCTCAACAATATTTGTTAATTGTAAGTTTAGTGCATCAAAAAACCGTAAATTTTTTAGGTATATTTACGGTTTTTTGATGCACTCATTTTCGATATAAAAAACAAAACAGTCAACCTCCGCTTTAGCAAAACATCAATTGACACAGAAAAACAATTTATTTTCACAATGTGCCAGTCACGCTAAATCAAGCACTTGAATTGTCGAAATATTTCTGTTTCAACTAACTTAATTTTAAAGAATTGAAAACCAAAAATTAATGTTTTTCAACTGTAATCTAAAGCAATCAAAATCTTATTAGGTTAAGCGATACAATCTCTATTTTTCACCATTTACAAAATCCCCCATTCTTATCTCTCCTGCAATAGATACATTAAACTTACTCAGTGACAAATGGAATAGCAGACACAAGCTTTTGCTTAACGGGCAGTCCGGCACGGTACAGCTGATGGGCTATGTCGCCCTTCCCGCATCCATTCTCCACAAGAATTATAAACTTTGACAGCACTTCCCGGCCTATGGTATGGAGATCTGTGCAAGCGGTGCAGCCTATGCCATGTTGCATGGTTGAAAACTTATACACCGTATTGATGAAGTTGGTCTGCATCAACCCTATGAGATATTCTGGGGTTCTGAAAAGCACAAGTGGTTACGAGGACACACTTCTGAATAAAATCCACTCACTCGACTACGGTGCGAATGAAATCGAAGGTGTACGGCGGACAAATTGGTTTGTTCCACGGAAGACAGAATTTTAGCAGCTTTATGAGCAGGCTCGAGCAACTTATGAGCTCCATGGCGACAGGCCGAATTCTGGTGAAGACCTTAAGGAGCTTGACTATTTCATTTGATAATTGCTTCTTAAAAATCGAAGTGCTCGCAGCAGTGGAATCTAAAATTACAAGAAAAAAATATTTAAGGAAATCATATCAAGTATAAATCAATTCGCTGCTTCTACTGCCATATATAGTTAAAAGTGTAAATTAAAATAAAAGGTTTTGTCAAGTTTGTTTTTTAAAACCCTGGTCGGTATACGTTTCATTTCGTCATAATTTTCACTTCTGCATTGTTCTTTTCTATGATTTCATAAATATATTTTTACTGGAAATCCATATTCTTCATGGTGTATTTAGTGATAGCATAACGCTAGCTCCTGTTTCAAATTTTAATTATACACAAAATGTATTAAATTGTATTAAATTTGATACATCGCCTTATCAAGCGTTACATCTATCCGGCACTTGGTTTTTCGATAACGCAAAGGCTCCCGATATGTACAAAATTGCGCTGAATGACCAACCGCGTCGCCTTTCACTCAACGATACCTGAAGCGGATGTTCTGATAACCCAACCCGAAGAGTATATAAGACTCCGCAATCGTTTGAACTCTCTTGAGTCCACCGATCCCTACCAGCAAATGCTCTAGCCTGGAAGAGCTTTCCGCTCTAGGCCCTCTTTGGCTTAAAATCTGAACCCGTTTGTCAAACTTGAGATTATTCTCCTGAACTATCCTCCTCCACTCCTGTCCGGGTGCTCCGACTGGCAGCTGAACTGTCTAACCGAGTAGACCTCCAACCCTTAACAGTCCAGGCTTCATGGAAAGTGGCAGCTAAACCGTCAGTCCTAAAGTTAAAATTCGTACCTAACCTGTAAAGCGAATAAGCTAGAATTCGACATCACCAACCCCAGGTAACCCTTAAAATTGCAGAACAATAAACTGTAAACAAATGGCTAAACTAGAAGGTCAAGCTTTGGGGACATTCGGCTTACCGGCCAAAACCTATACAGTCAGACCTCGCCGTTCGCGGCTTTGCGGTTCGCTGATTTGATTTTACGCGGGGCACCTTTGTGCTCCCTTTACTTTGCCGTTCGCGGATATTTGCTTTGCCGTTCGCGAATGGAATTTCCAACGTTAACTGTTTCAACTTTCATACACTAACAACCGGTCTTATGAAGGTCACTAATCTGACGTTAACTTTAATTCGCTGTTAAAATAGATATGCGTTTACTTGCAAATCGCGGTTTTGCGCTTCGCGGAATTCTTCTGGAACGCAACCCCCGCGGACGGCGAAGTCTGACTGTACTTAGCACGACGTCGGATGTAGCAGCCGTACGTACTTACCTGCTAACTAACCGCTTTCCGTACTCCCCTGTATAGTGGGTTGCATTTTACCAGGGAAACCAGAAACAGTTTCAGAAAAATATGTTAATTTTAAATAACGTACAATTCAAGTTTTACTTCGAATTACTGCTTATTTTGTAATCGCTCTGGTCTCTATGCCATCATATGTACAGCTGCGTTTGTCCCGTCGCTTTTAGCGTACTTGTTTTGAGCAAATTTGAAACATTACTCATGGGAGCGAGTTTTTTGCTCCGATTGTAGTCTTCTCTGTCTGGCACGCCAGTTTCCTGCTGGCCAGCCGCACTGCACGAGAGGTTCGTTGAGTTCAGTTGGGAGCTAGCATCTGGCACGGGCGGTTGTGCTGCAGTGCGCACGCCAGCGGCGTCCTCTTTCGAGGGAGCGTGCCTGTTGGCGTGTTGCGTAATTATATTTACGGCTAGTGTTTCCGTACTGTTACCGCAAGATTCAACTTTGTTCGTTTCCATTGATTTGCCGTTGTTTACATGCCGTTACGGCGCGATTTGTTTTGGGATGAGTTCTTGATAAGCCGTGTTAAGTGCTTCCGTGCCGTTGGTCGTGCGGTTGTTTGGTGACCCCTTTTGTTCTTCTGTCGGCCGACGCCCTGCATTCTCGTGTGCCAGGCAGACATCCTACCCGTTAGGGAATTAATGGCACGTGGACGTGCAAATGGTCTCAGTAAAGTTTCCTGTGGGGAATTGGTGTCATCACTCAGTACCGTTGCAGCGTTACGGCTTTCTTGCACCGCAGGCGAGCCCGACACCAACGACGAGGCCAGAAAAAACCAACTAAAAAGGTGTGTAGCTTGTAAGAACTAATTCAACTCATTTGTTAAGAATTGACGTGCATATTTGCTGATCGGCCACTTTATTTGAGGCCGCTTGTAGAAACTAATTCATTTACCATTTTTGTGCCTATTTGCTGAATCACTGCCGCCTTTGTTAGTAGAGTCGATTAGAGTTAAAGTGCCTCCTAGCTGGGTTATAGAGTTAGCCCATTTACTGTATTGATTAATCATAATCATAATCATAATCATAATCATTTATTAGTTCCAAAAGATCTGATACAGATATAGAACACGTTCAAGAAATGTAAATGTAAATCTAATATCTAATATTAATATGTATACCTAAAAATCATTCATAAACTCATTAAGAGAATAGTAACATCCGTCCAATAATAAGTTATTTACATATTTTTTATAACTACTAGCGCTCATGTTTGTGCAGCTAGTAGGCAATTTGTTAAATAAAATGATTGCCATATATACTGGCGAATTCTTAAACAGGGTCAGTCTGTGCTGAGGAATGGCAAGCTTATGTTGTTGCCTAGTGTTATGCAGTTTATTGTACTCAGCATTCCTTGGCAATTTATACAAATTAGCCTTAGCCCATATTAAAATTTGTTTTATATAAATACATGGTAAAGGTAATATTCTTAAACGTTTAAATGCTGACCTGCATGAGTCACGGTAGCGCAGGTTGGCCATTATTCTAACTGCTCTTTTTTGCAATTTGAAGGTTCGAGAGGCAGTGGTTGCCGTTCCCCAACACAGAGTGCCGTAAGAGATGGCGGCATGAATGTGGCCATAGTAGTAATCACGAAGTATGGCCTCATTTACAATAAATTTTAACTGACTGATTATATAACAATGTTTTGACAATTTTTTACAAAGATTATCAATATGGTCGTACCATTTTAGATTCGCGTCTACCAGTAACCCTAAAAATTTTACAGTGCTAACCTGTTTAATGTCCTCGTTTTTGTACTTTAACACTACAGCATTCTTATTTACTTTATTTCTGCATGAGAACTTGATACACATCGTTTTCTCTATATTCAAGTATAAATTATTAGAGCAATAGTAATTATTAGTTACCTTAAGTTCCTCATTTATGTTATTTGCTAACGTATTTATGCAGGAGTTGCTATATAGGAGAGAGGTATCATCGGCGAACATAGTAACTTTACCAGATTTTACATATTGCGGAAAGTCATTGGTGTATATTATAAAAAACAGTGGGCCCAATACTGACCCTTGCGGGACTCCAACTGTAGAGCGAAGAGGGTCAGATTTACACGAATCAATTTGTACAAAATGATGCCTGCCATTCAGATAACTCTCGATCCATCTTAATGCAGCTCCCCGCACACCATAGCATTCAAGCTTTTGAAGTAAAACTTGGAAATTTACCAAGTCAAAAGCTTTACTAAGGTCTAAAAAAATACCTATGGTGTCGAGGCCCGCATCCAAGTCCTCGTACAATCGCCCCAGAAAAGAGACAATGGCGCCTATTGTAGAGCGGTGCTTCCTGAATCCAAACTGCTCCGTAGTGAATATATTACATTTTACAAAAAAGTTGGTTAATCTGATAGATACCAGTTTTTCAAATAACTTTGAAAAAGTGGATAACAATGATATTGGCCTGAAATTCTCCTTTTTATTACGGGGACCAGTTTTATGAATAGGGGTTATTTTTGCTAGTTTGAGCTCTTCAGGAAACATACCCTGTACAAAAGAGGCATTTATAAGATGAGTGAAAACCTTAATTATACACGATATACATTTCTTTAATAGCATAGGACTAACACCATCGTCACCTGCAGATTTGGAATTTTTGAAGCTCATGACAGTGTTAAAGACCTCATCACACGTGACGGGTTCTAAGAACATTGATCGATGGTTTCGAGAAATCCTATCAGTAGCGTCAGTTGCGCAGTTTTGAGTTTTACTTTTTTGTTCAATTAATTTTGGTAGAATATTGAAATATTTATTGAATATTTCACACGTAACAACGGAGTCGCTGATGGTTGCATCACCTTCTTTAAGTACAATTTTTTCTGATTGAATTATAGCCGAGGTTTCGTTTTTTAGGATTTGCCAAGCTGCTTTGGATTTATTTGCTGCATTAGATAGTTTCATATCATTGTGCAATCTCTTAGCAGCTCGGATAACATTTCTATAAATATTTTTATATTTGCGATACTGATTAATAGAATTAACATCGCCGCTTCTAGTTTGAGCATACAAAACTTTCAGGGTACGAGCTGATACTCGAATACCATTTGTTATCCATCCACTTTTTTGAGTGTTTATTTTAGTACTTTTTACCTGACGCATAGGAAATGCAACATCAAAATAATACAGAAAAGTGGAGTAGAACAATGAAAACTTTTGATTAGCATCATTAGCTATGAAAATGTCTTTCCACGTTTCTTTACATAAAAGGGAATTGAAATAGCAGACATTTGCATCATTAAATATTACTGTACCATTTGTTTTAACTGTGTTTAGACCAATAGAACGGTTTATTGAACAAGGCCTTATGATTTCCTGCGAGCCTATGCATGCTTATTTTCAGGTTATGTTTTATATTGTGTAAAGATAATTGTACAGCAAAGCCTGAGTGTTTAAGCGTCGCAGGTAGGTTATGACGCTCGTCGCTGCGGTGTCGGAGATCATGAGGCTGTGCATATCTATTTTCTACTCCGGTTGTTTTTCAAGGTGATAAGTCGAAAAGTAGGTTCACTTGCTTCCTGGTTCCTCTGTGGGCTTACCCTTGTATTTTTGTTCTGGTCGATGGAACCGGGTGGCGTCCAATTTAATTTTATTGTCGTTCACTGCTCCTTTGGCCGTTGACCGTAGGTAATCTCGTGAAGGACCCTCCTTCGCTCCACTGATTTTTAGCCGGCATATCTTGTTGCGGGTTGGGTAGCGGCCCTAGGTGAGGCTTTGTCCCGATTATGTGAAATATCGTCCCCACCGACCGTTTAGTTTTTGTATGAGCCGGCGCGGTGTCGTAAAACTCGTTTTAGACCGTAACAGGTGTTTTCCTTACCTTATATATTTGAGTTGAGTGAACATATTTCTCCGATTTGAGCTAAGCCGAGATATAAAATTTAGAGCACCCTTAGCAAGGGGTGCGAAATGTTAACAATAGTATGAAATTCTGAGAAAGGTTGCATTGTGATCCACTCGAGAGTAATAGTAAACAAAAAAGGAGACCGGGCTTGTCTGATTCCTTTTAAAGTGATGTAGGCACTACTCTCTCCAGTGAGTAGCACTCCGTAGTTGACCCTGCCGTATATTTATTTATTTATTTATTAATAATCGGACGTGCAGTCCTTATATACACGTATACACATATATTGACATATGAGTAAAAAAAAAAAGATAAATTTATAACTTGCAAACAATAACAAATTAAATTTTAACGTTTATATCAATTAACAAAACTAACCAAAACTAAATACCGAAAATTTTACATCATTCAAATTTCAAAAGCATTTCCCTTAAACTAGTATCTAATTGAGAATAAGGCTGACTAAATAAGTCAGTCGACAGCTCATTGCATATTTTGCACATTCTCGACAATGGGTTGTTCGCTAGATATGCAGAATTATAATTTCTGATCGCAAAAGTAATCAGCCTCCTGGTGTTGAATTGTGGCACCCTAAAGTTAACCCTTTCCAAAAGTAAACGACAATCCATTTTGCCTGCTATCAATTTAACAAGAAAAATGGAGTCGACAAAGTTTCTCAATGATCTTAGAGACGATACATTCAACTGTCTAGCAATAAAACCATACTCATGATCAACAAACGGATCAGGTAATTGCATTCTTGATGAGATGATTCTAAAAAACTTATGCTGGATTGTCTCAATCCTGTTGCAATCGGTATTATAATACGGAGACCATACTACTGAAGAAAACATTAGAATTGGTCTAACCAAAGATACGTAAAGGGATTTAAGCACTTTAACTGAACGAAAACCCAAACAAGTTCTCTTCACAAAACCTAGCATTTGGTTGGCCTTACGAACAACTGAATCAACCTGCTCCTTGAATGTCATCTTTGAATCAAAGATGACACCCAAATCCCTGATAGATGAAACTCTAGAGATAGGCATTTGATCAATTTTGTATATAAATTCCATGGGTGATCTAGAACGTGAAAAAGTTATGCTTTTGCATTTAATAGGATTTAGCACAAGTTGATTGTCTGCGCACCATTTTGAAAAGGCGCTAAGTGCAGCTTGTAGGCATTGAAAGTCATCAGGTTTCGCAATCGTCTTGAAAATTTTGCAATCATCTGCAAATAACAGGTATTCGACGTTTTTCAAAATAAACTTTACATCATCTATAAAGATGATGAATAATAAGGGGCCCAAATGAGATCCTTGGGGAACGCCTGAAAAAACTCTGATCTCTCCAGACGTTGAATCCCTGTATTTTACAAATTGAGTCCTATCGGACAAATAACTCACAAACCATTGTAAAAGAGAGCCTGCTATTCCGAAGCATTTAAGTTTTTGGATAAGTATAACATGGTTGACTGAATCGAAGGCTTTACTGAAGTCTGTATATATACTATCAACTTGGCATTTATTTTCAAAAGAATTAAGTAAATAGTCAGTATAATAAACCAAGTTGGCTTCTATTGATCTGCCCTTGACAAAGCCAAATTGTCGATCCGATAGAAAAGGCACAATGTGATCTTTAATTTTGTCTGAAACAACAGATTCTAAAAGTTTAGGGATGGTACTGATAATAGATATTGGCCTGTAATTAGATATATCAACTCTGTCTCCAGATTTATGAATGGGAATTATAAAAGAAGATTTCCATTCCATTGGAAGATGTCCCTCATTTATCGATTTCTCAAATAAAAACTTGAGTAACTGTGACATAACAAATTTGCAGTTCTTTAACAAAGACGGTGGGATACCGTCAGGTCCGGGACCCTTAGAGGAGTCCAAACTGTCTATCTTATCATAAACATCTGATACTGAGATATTCACATTACTCAGATTGAATGGAGTTTGATCAGGTATTTGAACACGATAATTAGTGTTAGAGGGAGCATAAAACGTCGAGAAATACATTGCAAATGCGTTGACAATCGAACGGTCATCCCTAAGAACATCAGTCCCATATCGCATAGTACCTGGTAGACCTTTCTCAGATTTCTTCGAATTTACATATTTCCAAAAATTTTTCGGTTTTGACGATATAAATTCTTGTAAATTAGTGTTATAAATCCCAAAATCACGCTTGGCGAGGTTTTTGCATTTGCGTCTTAGGCTTATAAATTGAAAATAATACATAATTGAATTAAACCTCTTGTAACTATAATGAGCCACCTTTTTGCGAATCAACGCCATTTTCAATTCTGCTGAGTACCAAGAAGAAAAACTGGAGATTCTCCGAACCCTCTTCGGGACATAAAGATCTAAACCAAGATATAAATAGTAATAAAATAGGGAAACACTATCTGATATAGAGGCATTGCTTACAACAATTTCACTATAAACATCAGCCAAAAAATGAGATAAACTTGTATAGTCCGCTGAAGAAAAGTCAAAGAACCAGTCCCCTTGGTACTCATTTACATTGGGGTTTGATGATAAACGTTCTAGTTGTAAGGGGGGGTGATATAAATCTACAGGTTGTACAGATTCCAATGACTTCGAAACCTCGAAACCATCAAGATTAGTAAAAACCAAATCCAAATAATCACCATATTCATTCGTAATACAATTGATTTGATGTAGATTCAAAAAAGCCAGTGTATCCGATAATTTAGTAACGCATTCTCTTTCACGTAGAGAAGCCTCCTCCAAAATCATTGGTGTACTTGAAAATTCAATCTCATCCCATAAGATCTTCGGAAAATTAAAATCACCGCAAATTAACCAGTCAGAACTGGGATAATGTAAATCTAACTCCTCCAAAGTTTGACAATGCGATTCGATCGTGTTTACATGAGTCCGTGGCGGAAAATACAGTGCGCAAACAATTAAATCTAAATCCTTATCAATTAAACGAACAAACAGATGCTCAACATCGACAGATGCGTCCAACAAGCAACTTTGAAACTGCTTTTTTACAGCAATAAATACGCCGCCACCTCTGTTAAGTTTATTATTTTGACTGTTTCTATCACATCTAAAAATAACAAAATTTTCTAACTTGAATTCAGCACTCAATATCTCCGGACAGAGCCAGGTTTCGGTTAATATAATTATATCATAATCACAAAATATATAGCTAAAAGTTTCTATACTCTTAATTTTAGTGCGTAGACCTCTCACATTTTGGTAAAAGATTTTAAGACCTGCACGATTTACACATTTTTTGGTTTGGGGACTTCAGCAGATTCCGCGAGATCCACAATCTTCGGTTGACCGTTGACATATCTAATCGTTTTAAGCACGGTGTCCTTGTTTATAACCTCCAATCTTTCACGCAAAACTGACAATTGCTTTCTCTCTAAAGGGGTGAGGTCGTTCCTCATTTTCACTGGAGCCTTGCATCGCTTACTCAGTTTCAAAATTCGACGAGCTTCAGCGAAATCGCGAAAAATAAGTTTAATAGGCCGTATTTTCCCATCCGTTTTTTTGCCTAGTCTAACAATTCTCGTAAGAGAATTCATTTCGAAGTCAGCAATATTCGACATTGCTTTGACAATTTCTCCCTCGTCGTGAGCAACCGACTCTCCAGCAGACACATTAACGGACTCGCTAACGTTGTATAAAATTATGTTTGACCTACGCTCGATTCGGTCTAATACTTCGCTTGTAATATCACATTCAGACGTTGAGCCATCGCATTTTTCTGCCCTAGAAGAATCATATAGTATAGACCTCTTATTAAATTTATTATCTTTAGGCGAACACCTATTAGTTCCACTCTCTGCCAAAGTGCTTGTTGGTTGGCAGAGTGGAAGGCGCGTTTGAAATCTATAAATATACAGCGGGCTTTTCCGCTCAGACTTTGTTCCACGATAATTTTTGTATTGTTGGTGTGATCCATACAGGCTCTGTTCGGTTTAAAGTGGGATTGCTCATGTCTTATACATAGTAGGCTCTATCTGTTCCATTGACTTGTTCTTCTTCTTCTTCTTGGCATTACGGGCCTTGTACGTCCTTAGCCTGCTTGACCATACTTCGCCATTCATCCCGATCCAGAGCCTTCCTTCTCCATCCTCTCACTTTCATTGTTCTCAAGTCGTCCTCCACGTCATCACTCCATCGTTTTCTTGGTTAACCTCTTTTTCTTCTTCCTGCCGGTTTTCCTATACAAGCTCACTTGGGCCTCCGTTCTTCTGGCATTTGCATTACAACCATTTTAGTCGTTGCATTTTAATTGTGGCAGTTATACTTGGATCCTTTTATAGAGCTCTTAACTCGTGGTTTATTCTCCATTCTCTTGCGTCTTGCAGTGGGCCATATATTTTTCTTTGTACCTACTTTCCTTTCAAAAATACTAAGGCTGATTTGATCGCTATTTGTCAATACTCCGTTCACATCTTTTTGGCATGAAGATTGGCCTTGGATTTTTTTTTTAAATTTTTTTATTTAATTCGCACTCAGCCAACAGCCGTTAGGCCAATTATAGGCGTCGCTGTGCAGTTATGAGGACTTCCAACCCCACTAACGACTGTCATGATGTTGTTATGACCGCCGGGACCAACTTTTTTCCGTGATAGCCGTACCACGAGGCGCCGAGAGATGCAGCCGTGGAACTCCCATCCAAGTTCTGACCAGAGACAGCGTTGCTTAACTCTGCTGATCGAACGTGGACACTTGTTCAAGCTACACCACTCGGGACCCCTTTGTTCTTAAGTTGCTGATGAACAGAACCATAATTTTTATTTTGTTGTATAACCTGCATAACCTCCAACAAATTTACTGCTTACTTTGATAGTACCGGGTGACTATAAATGATTGTGATTTTTTTTCTTAGGTTGGCACTGTTTATGTTGGTGGCACTGTAAGTCTACGTCAAATTCAAGTTCGCATGTTAGGTTTTGCATCATTCTGTGTCAAAACTGACGCAAAACCTAACCTGCTTACCTCGAATTTGACATAGACTTACAGTGCCACCAACATAAATAGTGCCAACCTAAGAAAAAAAATCACAATCATTTATAGTCACCGGGTACATATGGAGAAATGTTTAAAATCTGAAGTATTGCAAGACCTTCCACGTACTTAATTAAAAATGTCTCCAATTGCACAATTATTGAAACAGGATACATACATAAAAATTACAAAGTTCCATTTTCTCTTCTGTTTAAATCTGGTAAATAGACTTATTCCTATGAACTGGACAATTAACTTCAATATGCTGTTTGTGCATTTCAAGACGAAAAGAATTCAACAAAAGTTATTCGTTCACGAAGTGTGTCGAAGATGATCACAATGTTTGGGTCAAAATCAGGCCATGTAGCTACAATTCCTTTACAAGAGCAAAGAACGGTTAATCGCCGAGCTCCGAAAAACCAACCCAGAACGACAAATCATCCTCCACCAAGACAATGCGAGTTCACACACAGCTCAAAAGACAATGAAGTTTTTAGAGCAGCAAAACATCAAATTATTAGAACATCCTCCGTACAGTCCTGACCTAAGTCCTAACAATTGTTTTACATTCCCAATGATCAATAATGTGTGGTCAATGGTTCTAGTCGCTGGAAGAAACAGTCGATGCCTTCAAAATCGCGATTTTGACGGTCCCAGTTGAGGACTAAGGTAACTGCTTTAACAGTTGGTTTGAATGAATGCAAAAGTGTATCAATCTTTGTGGAGAATACTTTGAAAAGCAATAAAGCACTTTAATTCTATCTACTGTTTGCTTTTATAGCTATATGCAACAAAAAAAAAAGACAGCCCTCGTACCAATCAGAATGAGGAATAGAATCCTAGCTGCAACTGCATACAGGGAGAATTGATAAAAGCTTAGAGGTTAGAACTAAGAGAAAAAATAGAAAACTTCATACCAATATGGTGAAAGAAACAAATGCCACAGGAAACTGCGAGAACTACAGACCCGTAGGGCTACGCTATTAAATATAACCTACAACATTTGTTGTCATTCTTTACTAATTTAGCTCATCAAATCAATGGTCCCATCAAGACAGAAGATGTACGGCCCAACGAGGAACGAAAGAGCCAACAGTACAGGAGATTGACCTCTCTAGTCCTGTAAGACAGTCAGTCTACCTGGTTCTCCACGTTGGGTGTTAAGGCAATGAGCCAGCACCTCAAGACTTGTAATAGTTATTAATGACATAAGGCCGTTAGTAAGCATCTAACAAACGAGGCTAAGGAATTTATCCGAGTTAGGTAGATGCGATAACGGCCGTATGTTATTGAATATTTTTCATAACATATAAAAAATTGAAATTTTAAAGCAATTTAAATGAAAAAGTTAAATAGTATTAGTAACGGGTGTTAGAAAACTCGTCTTATCAGAGTCACCTATCGAAAAAAATTATGTTTGGCAATACTGAAATGTATTGTTGGTGACACTGTAAGTCTATGTCAAATTCGAGGTTAGCAGGTTAGGTTTTGCCTCAGTCTTTGTCAAAACTGACGCAAAACTTAACCTATTTACATCAAATCGGACATAGACTTACAGTGTCAGCAACAATACATTTCAGTATTGCCAAACGTAATTTTTTTCGATAGGTGACTCTGATAAGACGAGTTTTCTAACATCCGTTATTATTATTATTATTATTATTATTATTATTGGAGGTAGAAAGGCAGCTTTAAGCTGATATATCCACATATAATACATGATATTGCATTATGTTGTATCATGTTTGTTAATAGTTAGTTGTTTTATTGTATTGTAGTTGTGTTTGTAGTGTTATTTGCAAAATGTTTATCCAGTCTATTTTTAAATTGATTTATGGATGTGGCATTAGTTACTTCTTCAGGTAATTTATTCCAGTCACTCACTACGCGATTACACAGAAAATTATGTCGAGGATTAAGTTCTGCTCTGGTTCTTAACAGGTGCATCTTGTGTCCTCGTAAATTGGTTCTTGATTGGAGTTTGAACATGGATTTTAGCTCTGGGCAGTCGTAATAATTGTTTAATATTTTAAAGGTTTCAATCAAATCACCACGTTGCCGACGTTGTTGCAGTGTTGGGAGTTTGAGCAGTTCAAGACGATGTGGGTATTCGAGTCTTCTGAATCCTTGTGGTAGTTTAGTAGCTCGACGTTGGACATTCTCTATCAATGTAATATCCTTCTGAAAGTAAGGATTCCATATCTGAAAACCGTATTCCAACAAAGGTCTAATGTACGTTTTGTAAATTTTGACAAATGTGTCTGGTTTAAGATATTGGAATGCTTTCCTTATCATGTAGATTACCGAGTTGGCAGTTTTGACAATTCCAGTTATATGAGACTCCCATTTTAGGTTTGAGGATACCAGTATTCCAAGGTCTTTCTGTTCACTGACAGTAGTAATAGGAACGCCATCAGTGTAGTAGGCTGTCTTAGGATTATTAGCTCCAAAACGCAAAATAGTGCACTTGCTGGCATTTAAGTTAATTAACCAGTTCCTGGTCCATACTTGTATTCTGTCTAGGTCTTGTTGGAGTTGCCCTGAGCTGGTTAAAGGATTAGCAAAATATTTGACATCATCAGCGAAGAATAATACATTAGATTTTATGACCTTCCTTAAGTCGAGCATGAAGAGCGTGAATAGAGTGGGAGAGAGAACCGATCCCTGGGGTACTCCACTTCTTACTAATTTTGGCTGGGACTTTGACTTGCCTGATCTTACACAGAATTTCCTATTTGTTAGAAAGTCTTCAATCCATTTCAACAACTTGCCACGAATTCCAAGATGATCTAATTTAGCTATAAGACGTTGAATTGGGACTCTGTCGAAGGCCTTCTCAAAATCCAAGTATATTATATCGAGAGGCTCCCGGGAATCATGTGCTGTCGTCCACTTGTCTAGGCAAGATAGCAGGTTAGACACTGTTGACCTGTGCGGAGTGAATCCGTGCTGTTCTTGAATTATTATGTTTTCTTGCATTAAAAAATTTCTCAGCTGGTTAACAATAATACGCTCCATGCATTTACAGGCGATACATGTCAGAGAGATGGGACGATAGTTAGCTGGATTCAACTTATCCCCTTTCTTATAAATTGGAACCACCACACTTTCTTTCCACTGCTGAGGTAATTTGCCTTCTTGAAAGCTTTGATGCATGATCTTTGTCAGTGGCTGGCTAAGCATTGGTGCAGTATTTTTTAGAATAATTGATGGAATTTCGTCGGGGCCCGCTGCCGAGTCTACCTTCAAGTTTTCTAAGATTTCTCTGACTACATTTTCCTCGATGACTATCTCGGAGATTGCATTTCCAACTCGTGGGGTTGTGTTATATTTTACATATTTACATAATTTTCCGCATCTGCAACTAAACCCAACAGGCTCTCCAAAAAACAATAAGCCATTCGAGGACTTCACTATATAATATACAGTGTGTCCCAGGATTGACGTTACAAGAGGTGAGATGGACTAAAAATGTTTGAATTTTTTTTTAAGGTTCTGGGATTCGGTCCTGCTTGGTTTGAAAAGAGTTTTAAGAATATTTTCAGTTTTTTGAAAACAAGTAGGCCTTGACTGGGAAGCGAAAACTATTTCATTTTCAGGTAAACTACCCTTTTTGTTTATGATACGGCAAAATTTTATTAAGAAAAGTTGTTTAGAATGATAAATTATGGCCCTATACAAAATTTCAGAAAAATATGTCGACTTAGAAAAAAACGTTATTTTTTAGAAAATTGTATTTTATTTTTAGGTACACTACCCTTTGTGTTCATGATACGGCAAAATTTTATTATGAAAAGTTGTTTAGAATGATAAATTATGGCCCTATACAAAATTTCAGAAAAATATGTCGACTTAGAAAAAAACGTTATTTTTTAGAAAATTGTATTTTATTTTCAGGTACACTACCGTTTGTGTTCATGATACGGCAAAATTTTATTATGAAAAGTTGTTTAGAATGATAAATTATGGCCCTATACAAAATATCAGAAAAATATGTCGACTTAGAAAAAACATTTTTTAGAAAATTGTATTTTATTTTCAGATACACTACCCTTTGTATTCATGATAAGGCAAAATTTTATTAAGAAAATTTGTTTAGAATGATAAATTATGGCCCTATACAAAATTTCAGAAGAATCTGTCAACTTAGAAAAAACCATTATTTTTTAGAAAATTTTTAGAAAATGATACGGCAAAATTTTATTAAGAAAGTTGTTTAGAATAATAAATTATGGCCCTATACAAAATTTCAGAAAAATCTGTCAACTTAGAAAAAACAGTTATTTTTTAGAAAATTGTATTTTATTTTCAGGTACACTACCCTTTGTCTTCATGATAAGGTAAAATTTTATTAAGAAAATTTGTTTAGAATGATAAATTATGACCCTATACAAAATTTGACAAAAATCTGTCGACTTAGAAAAAACCGTTATTTTTTAGAAAATTGTATTTTATTTTCAGGTACAGTTATTTTTTAGAAAATTGTATTCTATTTTCAGGTACACTACCCTTTGTGTTCGTGATACGACAAAATTTTATTAAGAAAGTTATTTAGAATAATAAATTATGGCCCTATACAAAATTTCAGAAAAATCTGTCAACTTAGAAAAAAACAGTTATTTTTTAGAAAATTGTATTTTATTTTCAGGTACACTACCCTTTGTCTTCATGATAAGGCAAAATTTTATTAAGAAAATTTGTTTAGAATGATAAATTATGGCCCTATACAAAATTTCAGAAAAATCTGTCGACTTAGAAAAAACCCTTATTTTTTAGAAAATTGTATTTTATTTTCAGGTACACTACCCTTTGTGTTCATGATACGGCAAAATTTTATTAGGAAAAGTTGTTCATAATGATAAATTATGCTCCTATACAAAATTTCAGAGAGATCTGTCGACTTATATTAAACCGTGATTTTTAATAAATGCAATTTGTTTAATCTAAAAAATAACGATTTAATATAAGCCGACAGATCTTTCTGAAATTTTGTATAGGAGCACAATTTATCATTATGAACAACTTTTCCTAATAAAATTTTGCCGTATCATGAACACAAAGGGTAATGTACCTGAAAATAAAATACAATTTTCTAAAACATAACGGTTTTTTCTAAGTCGACAGATTTTTCTGAAATTTTGTATAGGGCCATAATTCATCATTCTAAACAACTTTTCTTAAAAAAATTTGCCATATCATAAACAAAAAGGGTAGTTTACCTGAAAATAAAATACAATTTTCTAAAAAATAACAGTTTTTTCTAAGTCGACAGATTTTTCTGAAATTTTATATAGGGACATAATTTATCATTCTAAACAACTTTTCTTAATAAAATTTTGCCGCATCATAAACAAAAAGGGTAGTTTACCTGAAAATAAAATACAATTTTCTAAAAAATAACAGTTTTTTCTAAGTCGACAGATTTTTCTGAAATTTTGTATAGGGCCATAATTTATCATTCTAAACAAATTTTCTTAATAAAATTTTGCCTTATCATGAAGACAAAGGGTAGTGTACCTGAAAATAAAATAGTTTTCGCTTCCCTGCCAAGGCCTACTTGTTTTTCAAAAACTGAAAATATTCTTAAATTTTTTTCAAACCAAGCAGGACCGAATCCAAGAACCTTAAAATAAACTTCGAAAATTTTTAGTCCATCTCACCTCTTGTAACATCAATAACACTGTATATGAATTTTTAAATTTGTAATAATGCAGGCATGTGCTTACACATTATACGACTGACTATACCTTGTACCAATTTATTGTATGTTATAGGTAAATAAACTATTATTATTATTATTATTAATACTATTTCATTTTTCATTTAAATTGCGCTAAAATTTAAATTTTTGTAGGTGTTATGAAAAGTATTCAACTACATACGGCCGTTATCGCATCTAACTAACTCGGTTAAATTCATTAGGCTCAGCCACAAATTCATCCTCGTTTGTTAGATGCTTACTAACGGCCTTATGTCGTTAATAACTATTTCAATGCTAAAAACTCCAACTCAAGTCTGGACATCAGACGGAAACAATGGAAAATGGACAGACAAACAAAAGGGGTTTAGAAATGTAGGTATATGGAATGTACATGAACTTAAAACAAAACAAGTGGAGGTCTTGGAATTAAAAAATGTAACATAGATATAGCCGTTCTCAGTAAAATGAAAATGAACTGGGGATATAGCATAGGAGGACTATATTAGTCTAAGAGCTGGTGACATTTTTTGGTGATCATTTAGTTAAGGCCTATTTTTTCAGAAAATGTTGCTGGAGGCATGTATAAGTGTCATCTGTAAGGATTCTCCTAGATAGCGGTATTGGAGGGAGGCAGAACACCGCCAATTTGCACTGTCAGTATATGTCAAATTCGAGGTGAGCCGGTTAGGTTTTGTGTCACTTTGTGTCAAAACTGACGCAAATCCTAACCTGCTAAACTCAATTTTGACATAGACATACAATGCCACCAACCTATTATTCATACGTTTCATTTTCCACAGCCGCCCCTTATGGACTTTTTTAGTCTAAGTTATGTCAAATTCGAGCTTAGCAGGTTAGGTTTTCCGTCAGTGTTGACACAAACTGACGCAAAACCTAACCGGCTCACCTCGAATTTGACATATACTGACAGTGCAAATTGGGGGTGTTCTGCCTCCCTCCGATACCGCTATCTAGGAGAATCCTTACAGATGACACTTATACATGCCTCCAGCAACATTTTCTGAAAAAATAGGCCTTAACTAAATGATCACCAAAAAATGTCACCAGCTCTCCTACTATATACATATACAGGGGGTTTCGGGAGGAAATGGAAATATTTTAAGGACATGTCTAGGAAGCCAAAATAAGCTCATGTGTTTTGGTCCGATTTTTATTTGTTTCCGAGATACTTTGATTAATTGTAATTTAAAAACAAAACAAAAATTCATTAGAAAACTGACAAAATAAAACATAAAAAATTGCATTAATTCACAAAAAAAAATCGAAAACATCACCGCCCACTTCGATGCACTTATTTACGCGTTTATAAATTGAACTAGTAGCGAGTTTTAGTGAACGATGATTTGGTCTAATGAATGCTGCAGCATTAAGAATGCGATCTAGTAACGCATCCCTTGTGTCCTCTTTCGAAGCATAATCCAACGACTTCATTCATCCCCAAAGACAATTTATCTATGGGAGTGAGATTCGGTGATCTCAGTGGCCAACGGTGCGGACCACCTCTGCCAATCCAGCGATCGCCGAAATAAGTATTCAGAAATTTTGTTACATTATTTGAATAATGAGGAGGCGCTCCATCACGTTGGAAGATAATACGTGGTCGAATATTCAAAGGTATTTCCCTACTCGTTCAATTTATAAACACGCAAATAAGTGTATCGACGTGGGCGGTGATGTTTTATAAAAATTTGTTGTGAATTAATGCAATTTGTTTATTTTTTTTTTGTTAGTTTTGTAATGAATTTTTCTTTAGTTTTTAAATTACAACTAATCAAAGTATCTCTGAAACAAATAAAAATCGACTAGACAGAAAAGTAGATGTACCAACCGATAGCACCAGCGATGAAAAAAACAAGCTTTTATGACAATGTAATGGACGTGTTAAAATCATGTAAATAACAGAGCTGTAAAAATAGATCTGAAAAATGTATGTTTAAATCCTTTGATAAAAGTGCTTCCACACAAGGTGTGAAACTAAAATCTAACACCCGTATTCATAGTCGTTCGCCAGCGGCTCGCCGGAGTTTCGTTATGAATAGTATGTGGGCGGCACTGTACGTCTATGTCAAATTCGAGGTTATCAGGTTAGGTTTTCCGTCAGTTTTGACAGAAATTGACACAAAATCTAACCTGCTAACCTCGAATTTGACATAGACGTACAGTGCGGCCAACATACTATTCATAACAAAACTCCGGCGACTCGCCGGCGAACGACTATGAATACGGCTGTAAGAGTGAAATTGAAAGAGCATGCAGGAATATGTGACACTTCTTTAACTTACAGTAGAAAATAAATACAGAAATTGATCAAAATACAAAAAAATTCACCTACCAGCAGAACTATTGCGTTCCTCCATTTCGTCTTCAATTGGAGAGCCCTCCTGCTCGAATGTTTCCATCTCGTCTGTGGTATTTGCCTGATCAGGAATGTCACACTCAACATCACTGCAAACTGGAGAATAGTCATCCGAATCCGATTCGCTTGCTGAAAGCACAAGGGTAAATACGGCTCTAAAGTGCAACCCAACCCACACCACCTCCATCGCTTTGAGCTGGACTAGAAGTGGGGCTAAAGCTGGGTCCACTCGATAGGGAAATGTCGCTGCTCGGGCTAAGACTCCTGGTCTTCAGTTTGTAATAGTCGGAAAATATGTCGTTGGACATTCGCGGGGAATGGCAGCACGGCAGGATTCCCAAATTCTGAAATGATGTGAGCATCAAAGATATTAACCTACCTGAAGCTAACTATATATACTTTCACAGGTACCTACTTGAATTATTAAATTTAAATTGTGGCTTAGACTACGTTGTCCTTCTAGATCCGCCAAAGAACATAATTTTAAAAATTCTTCTTTGGGTTCATACGCCTAGAAATGCTCGATGTGTGTCTAATCCAAAATTTAATTTGAAAACTAAACTAACTGACTTATAATACGAGTACAAACCAAAGACACATCTTGTTATTGTGTTTTAATGCAGACGTAAATAAAAAATGTATTAGTAACTAAATTCTCTATATCGACTGTATCATATTGGACCGATGAGACACTTTGTATAATACTAATAGACACACTTATGCATTTAGTTTGCCCCATGCCTCACTAGCGCTTACAGTTTAACAACGTATTGGATTGTCTTGTTGCTATGACTTACTTCAAACGGAGCCTGATGCTTAAAGCACGAATCAGGGCCGTACCGCTTCCTTTTCCGCGACTTGTGCGAGTTGAAATTCCTAAACTGATACTCGTGGCTTGTATCGACGTCCCGTGTAGGACCCAACATCCAGTCCAATTCATCCGACAAAATCTCGACAATTCCACTTTTGAGCATAAGCAGCAGGCAAGTGTCATCACGAAAGTATGTCTTTAATGTGGACGTGATGAGAATGCAATTTTTCAGCTGAAATGTATGAAAAATAAACAATTGCGTAATAAGTACTGGACCACCCTGTAGGTATACTTACAGCAATATCTGTTGGAATTGTGCAGTCTTTTAAAATAGTTAAAAGCACCGGAATGATCTTAGCGTTGTCGATAGTCTCCTTCACACCAGGATATTGTATCAAATAGCATAAGCACTTCAAATATTCCCTATGGAGAAGATCTGAAACGCACCTTATGAGCCAGAGTTGCAACAAAATTACACCTAACCTTCTCTCCCATTGTTAAAGCTCTCCGAATGTTGAAGTCTTTGGATTAAATTTTCTGAAATATTTGCAATGGGCAAATCCGATCTTGAATTGGCGACTTTCATTAAGTTTAGTATAATTTTTACCATCTTATATGGCGACAAAAATATCAGTTGGCCTAGGTGGGCCATTGCGTTGCCGTTGCCTGCACTTTGCAACTGTAAAATAAAATTTTAATACATTATATATACCACGAACTAAAGTGAGAGATGAAGTCAAGAGCAACAATTACACACTAAACCTTTCGTCTTGTATTTAAACTTTTCTTGCTTGCTTTGGATGCCTAATAAGACACATATATAATAAATAACTACTAATGGTACTTCCCAAGGGGTTAAATTCAATTTTAAGCCCTGTAGGACTTCATGTACAGTTGCGGCCATAAAAACCGGGACAGTTTTTTTGACCTAATTTTCAAAATGCGAAAAGAAGTGCTGACTCTGACAATTCTAATTAATAAATGTCATCAAAAGTCATTTTTCAGATCTAAACAATGACTTTTGAAGACATTTATTAATTAGAATTGTCAGTGTCAGCACTTAAAGTATTTTGAAAATTAGGTCAAAAAAACTGTCCCGGTTTTTTTTAGGCACGATTGTAAGTACTGTTAGGCTGATTTTATGTTACTAAGATAGATATTTTACCTCTGTTATTGAATTGGCACATCGATACTTGGCATACACTTGAAGCAGCCTCACAATAACCAGCAAGACGTCTTCGTGCTGCTTGTTATTTTGCCAGTGCGGTGTGAACCTGATCAGCAGCATGCCAACAGCCTTCAACACACCCAAATTTACCAATGCACCCACTGTATCAACATTTGCCAGCTCCCTTAAAGCACGTACTGCCATCATAACCGTTGCGTCGGATGGTTTCTCAACAGTTTCCATATTCACAGTGGACTTCCAAGACTCGTCATCTGGGTCAGCAGCCCACTTCAAGAATGCAATTATTTTCGGAATTATTTGCAGCTGCGGTTCCTTCTCGATTAAATTATTTGCCAGCCGATCCCAATGCTGACACATATTTCCGATTATGCGGAATATCCTGCCCTGAATGCTGTCCTGCTTGCGGCGCTTTAAGACGTGGTTAAGCAGCGGGAGGAGGTTGTATTGCTTAACCTGGTTAATAGAATGTTTTTATGCACATATTGGAGTGACGTAGCCAACTCACCACAGTCCTTGCACAATCCCTCTCCATGCAGCAGTTGCCCAAAATGCTGAGTGTTATGTTGATGATGTGTACATGGGGCTGTTGCAGGCATGATACCAGGGGTTTCAGGCAGCCCTTTTCCCGAAGCTTCTGGATGTTGCTCCGACCCTTGGGCCATTCGACATGGCTGCGAATGGCCACGAGTATTTTGTACAGGCGATCCTTCTCCTGGGGTTTTGTGAGAGAGGTTAAGGCACTCTCGAAATATTCACTATTCATTTCAATTTCCGAAGAGGTTCCTCCAGTTCAATTTTGGTTATGTCCCCATTTTTGTTTAGAAATTTATCTACAGCGTAATCTGACGTTAGTGACACAGTTGGCAATACTTAAAAATCACTGAGCTCAAAATTAGTGGGATTTCAACGTACAGGGTGCTTTCAAAAATATATTGGACGTAATTGCATATGAATTGTTTTGTTAATGTTATTTTTACCACTTGTTACCAGTACTTCAAAATAGTTAAAGCTGTACCGTATTCAAAATGTTTTTAGACCAGATCAGACCACGTTAGGGAGACAGTATCGTTGGTCTAAACAAAACTTTTTCTGTTAGAAATCTATCCTTTCAGTAAGACACATTGAATTAATTTCAAGTCATAGCAGTTGGTGTCTAAAGTACAATTTTAAGGTTATGGTTCACAGTAAAACCAGCGTTGCCAGTTGTATACAAAACTTTCATGTTGTAATTATTTTCAGCTTAATTAATAGCTATTTAAGTAACAAGGAACGTAAGGACCTATTAACATTTGACATAGGCAAGTACAAGACAAGGCGAAGCCGAGCCTTGTTACCTGCCGAAAATGTTAATAGGTCCTTACATTCCGAGTTATCTTATTATATTTTTCCCGCTGCTTATCCTGTCACCAAGATTAATGTTGATTTCAATCCCTTTCGTGATTCGTGTTACCTGTAAGTGTCACATATCACATAGAGTTGCAATTATAAACAAAATGTTGAAGTCTGCATCTTGCGTTGTTAATTATATTATCCTAGGAACTTAATAATAATATTAAGTTTCGTTGTCAAGGGAAAGCAGCAAACAAATATTAACAACGACTTACACGCTTTGTTACTAAAGCTGTATCATTGACTTACATGATCGACGTCGGGAAAATGTGATTTCTTGCCGCCATCGTCAAATGACTCCAGATCCAGTGGCTCTGATCAATAGTACGTATTCTTGACGTGTCATAGAATATAAAACGGATAGTGAGAGTGACAGAAGAGCTTCAGAAGCCGACCTCACCAGAGCTATATATTGCGATTGTGAATTAGTAATAACAACACTGTATAACAATATAACATATGTATTGCTATGCTGGCAATAAATTCTGTATTTGTATGTATTACATACAAATACAGAATCACTAAATATCTCACGTGTTAGTTATAAATATTTTTTTCAATAAATAATTAAAACTAAGTAGCTTAGCTACTTTATATAACCAATAAGGTAAATATTTTATTTAATATTTTAATACCGGGTGACTATAAATGATTGAGATTTTTTTTCTTAGGTTGGCACTGTTTATGTTGGTGACACTGAGAGTCTATGCCAAATTCGAGGTTAGCAGGTTAGGTTTTGCGTCAGTTTTGACACAGAATGACGCAAAACCTAACCTGCGGACATTGAATTTGACATAGACTTACAGTGCCACCAACATAAACAGTGCCAACCTAAGAAAAAAAATCTCAATCATTTATAGTCACCCGGTATAATAGTAAAAAGTCTTTTTAATGGTAAGTAAATACTAAAAATCTGGTGTGATACACTCACACAACTTCCTTTTACAGTGATCTTATAATTAGTCAAAAATTTAATTTTTAATTTTTAAGCATTTGTCAAAAATTTTCAAAAATTACAAATTCTATAAAAACTGTACAAAATAGAGCGTTAGTTTAGAGACAAATTTTCTCTAAAATTTTAAGCTGAATTCAAAAATGTAATAATATACCGGGTGTTCTATTTAAAATAGGAGTTAATAAAAAAATTGAAAAAAAAACAAAAGAAGCCCACTTTAGAAGTATTCACCTGGAAAATCACCTAGCTCACATCAATACACATTAAAAATGTAATAAAAATTTGTAGTTTGAAAAAAATCATTAAAGCCGTTTTTGAAAAAAAAATGTTTTTTTGGGATCAGTGGACTCTAAAACGTGAAGATCTGTTGAAAACTCAATTTCGAATTTTTGGGGTGAATCCAATACTTCCTTTATCGTAAAAGGAAGTAATAATGTTAAATCAGTTATTTATTCTAACAGAAACATAAATTAACAATGTTAAAATAACACGTTTTAAGAATGGCAGAACATGTTAATAGAGATTTTAGGTAGCATATCCAACAAATGTTAATATTTCTGAACTTCAAAAGTTCAATATATACTCAGTTCCAAAAAAAGGGAACCACTTGATTTTCTAACCTAACTTTTTTTCGTGTTTTTTAACCAGTGGGCCGATTTTTAATTTGTGTTTGTTTGTTGGTAAGTAATTACTTTGTCTTTCAAAAAAAATAATAAAGTGGAAATTTTTTCAACGTCTCCTGGATGGTAGTGGAAAAACTCGAACCATGTTTTTTTCTTAATTTTTGACTCACCCTGTGTGTTAATCAAGTAATGGTACAGAAAGTGCTTATACTCTATATGAAAGACGCTTTTTACGAGCATTTTGCTCTTTTATTCATTGATTTATCTCTAAAATTGTCCGAATTACAGCTTTTCTGCTGAAACCTTACGTTTATCCCACAAATTTATTTCATTGTAGGATCACATTGCCTTTGAAAAAACAATTGCCGTTGCCATAGCAATTAATTTGTTATACGCTAGGGGAGGCAATACACGGTATTAAGCAGTCATCCCAGTTTATAATGTTGGGTTTAATAAAAATGTTTTTTTTTAAAATTCGTATCAGTTTATTTCACTAGAAAAAATGGTAAAAAATTTAAAATCTAGCATTTAAGTTCTAAAAAGTTTCCCAATAGGGACGATATGTTTTTAAAATTAAATAATATACAAAATATTTGAGGCAAAAGCAAAACTTTTTCTTTATTTTATAGTACAACTTATGACAATTATGTGTTGAATAACACATTATTCAAATGTCCACCTCGGCTTCGTTTGCAGGATCGAATCCGATGAACCCAATTTTCGGTAACTTTGTGCAATACATCAGGTGTAATTTCATTAATGCAGCGTTCGATGTTCAATTTCAAAGGGTCAATAGTTCGAGGTTTATTGGCATAGACAAACGACTTTAAATAACCCCACAAGAAGAAGTCCAAATATGTTAAATCACAACTTCTTGGAGGCCAATTAACAGTTCCATTTCTGGAGATTACAGACTCACGAAACTTTTCTCTCTTTTTATAACATTTTTTGATAATAACCAAACGTTGTTGAAGCATGTATTTTGACATGATGAATTGTCAAACTATACTAAAAACAAATAACAGCTAGTGAGATTTCTAAAATGTTAGATATGGTTGCTATGACGTTTTAAAAACATATCGTTCGTATTGGGAAACCCTATATGTACTTTAAAAGCTCTTGCTAATCTTTCATAAACGTCTTCTTCTGGTATGTTAGGCTGCAGATCCAACAGTTCCTTTGCACACTTCAGAAATGCTTTTTTACAATTAACTTTAAAAGAAAAGCTGACAATTTAATTTTAAATGTCAGAATGACACAAGTCGTTGACAGAAAAACCTGACGAAAATAAATTTTCTAATAATTTAAAAAAAGCATTTTGCCAGTTTTATCTTGACCTTGAAAAATTTTATAGGAAAAAAACGTACTTTAAGTCGTCCAAATATTGATATATATTTAACAATAATTTTTAGGCAAAAATGCAAATCCCTTGATCTATAGTCAAAATTATACCCATTCGGAGTCACGTGACTTTTGTCTGTCTCTGTTCATCTTTAGTAAAATAGATGAAATGGAAGAAATTTTAAAAAAAGGCATGTCGATTCATAAAATTAATTTTAAAAATTTGACGTTTCTAATCTGTCAGATTATATTTTTGGTGTAAGTTATTGAGATAAGGGTAATAAAACCTAAAATTGTTTAACCGAAAACTGGAAATTAAAAGAAACCATCGGACATGCGGTATAACGAGCAGTCACAACAATTAATTTGAATATTATGCGTTTTTTTTTTATGAAGAGTACAATATTAATAATAGTAAATCAACAGTTTCACCCTCCAACGCTGTTCGCCGTGCTTCTCTTGCGTTAAATATCTCGGAGAGCACAATTTACCGAAAATATGAGCCAGAAAGTGAAGAATGCAAAAACGGAAGTCGGCGAAGCAGTCAAGACACTGTATATAAAATGTATGTAGCTAAAGAATTTGTAACCATAAAAAATCTAAAAAATGCTTGGTTAAAGAATCTGGAGATTTTTCACATTCAGTTTCTTCCCTAAATAGATTGTGCAAGGAAATAGGCTTCAAATGGCAATGTTCTATAACAGAATATGCATGCACAGAAATTGACTTAAAATTTGCTATACGCAGCAGGTTTTTAATGTAGCAGCTGACATATCTTTATTATATTTACATTTTACGACATGTTATGTTTTCTTTAACCTGTAAATTCAGTTTGATTTCATATAAGAGAATAAACCCGTCGCAACCTTGTTTTAGAAATTGGCATATGTCAGGATAACCTACAAAACGGAATGTCATTTATTTCCCTAAAATTGCATTTTTAAGAATCGACATACGTAAAATTACTAGATTATCACGTGACTCCGAATGGGTATAAATTTGACTATACCTCCATTATTTAATCGGTAAAATCGGAATCACTATTATTCTCTTGTTCTTATTCCTCTAAAGAAATAATAAATGGAGGAATATTTTCAACAAAAAATTTTTCAAAATTGGTATTTTGCAATGATTACAAAAAGTTTGCCACATGCCCGCCATACATTATGAAAGATTCCCACTCCTTAAATTAACAGCTTTGTGTTCGGACAGAGATTAGAATTTATTTGTTTGTTGGCAATGGTGTGAAGCAATTCTAAGTACTTCTTGTACTTGTTCTTTTAAAATACTACAAATTACATAATATTGATCGCTGTTTTATTAAGCTACAAAGCTGCTTTTTCGTATTTTTGCCTTGAATGTTGACATTATGATTAATTAACCATTCTTGCAATTGCTTTTTTTGTAAGGAAACGTAGAAAATTTATCCATTTGCCTCGGATGATAAGGTGCATTGTCCATAACCACAACAAATTTAGACTGCAGCTTAGTCAAAGCAGGACTAAGTTAATGAATCACCCAATTTTGAAAAATTTGGCCGTCTGTTGTTTTATGGTAATCTTTGCTGTTGTTAAGAAAATCAAGTAACATTTCAGATCCTTCAAAAAATCCAAAACAAGACCCCGCATGCAAAGCTGTAAATCTTTTCCCCAAAGTCTTAATTTTGAATAGATTTGTTTTCAAATGTGATCCGTGTCCCCACTGACGAACCATGGATTCATTTTGATAGATCCATGTTTCGTCTAAATACACAAATGTAAGATTTTCTACGGAATTTTTTAATTGTAAAAATGTCAATTCTTCAAATTATATTGCCACATAAGTCATTGTAGTTATAAATGTATGATCTAAATATAAATTTGCTGTTGATCGTATGCTGCAACAAGAACATTGGCAACTGTTTTCCCCTAAAATGTTGGACACCTTTGCTGGTAATACTTGCAATTACAAAGAAACATCAACATAGAAGGGAGAGAGATGCAACGTCTCCGCAGGAGGTATGCAATTTCAAAAGGAAGAATTTCACTTACCTCAAATATTTCAGTCAGTGGAACAATGATTTCAGTTTGTGGTATGTGACATTCTTTTCTTAATTTGTAATTTAGTTTTATCAGACACAAAGCTTTGTTTATATTTTATTAAATTGACGTTGATTAATAAATTAATATTGCTCAGAAAAGTAGATTTTAGATTTTATTATTTTACTTAGAGTAATTCTAATAAGGTTTATTTGGCAACAGTGCACTATCTACATAACCTACTATTCAACATCTGACATAATAACAGATAGTAGAAATTTGAACTAAATGTAATACCAACATAATAAATTGAAATGATGGCCTGCTCTAGACTAAAAACATGGCGAATACAGTATTTGTACATAATCAAACTTGTACCGTATGCCACTTGACAACTTTATTATAAAACTGTTTTAGGCATTTTTTATACCTTATCCTCCCATACACATATACGTTGACTTCTAACTGGTTAAGTCTTATTTATAACTTTTACTTCTGACTTTCTAAGTTCTTTTTAAGACAAATGCCAAACACTGGTTCTCGTTCTTATACAAATACTAGTGAATCACCCGAGCTATGCTTCGCTTTGCTAATCAGACAATAAATATCTAGAGATCCTGTATATAGTTTACTAAGAGTTGGGCAAACAGCCTGATTTGACAATACATTTTTGATCCAAATTAGATATTTGACATATGTCGAACAAAGAGGTTATGGGAACCAACCTTGCTAACTTGCTCTTGATGGGAGAGTTTTCAGAGTATTGATCATTCTTAGGATCTCTAGAACAGACTATTAGGAATATACGGCCAATTTAGTCAAGATTTAGATTTGTATTTGTGAAACTATCAGTCGTAACATGTTACAAAATATGCAAAAACGCAACTTTTATCACACATGCCTTGCAAAAAGTGATCCAAACCAATCAAAATGTATCCCGTAGTTTGCCCAACTCTTAGTAACAATAGTAACCTATATACAGGGACACTATAAATATCTAGAGTCCCTGTATATAATAAGGTAAGAGTTGGGACATGTGGAACCAATGTCAAAAACCACTTGATTTTTCATCAGAGTTTTTTCGTTTGTTAACCTTCAGTTTTGTTTGATTTGACAAATAAATATTGTGTGACAAGAGGCATGTCAATAAATTCTTCGATTTGATATTATCATTATTTTTAACATTAATTAGTTACTAATGAAAGCATATTACATATTAGGTATGAAGAAACTTTAATTGCTTCCAGCGCTTATAAAGTCAAGCCAACATAAACACTAAAGTACGAGTAGCCATCACAGTATGATTCGAGAGAACAATCTGTCCAACAAATTTATCAGAAGATACGCAGCATATCTATTCACTCTTTCAAATTAATTTTGTCTAGGGTAATTATAGGTACTTGATTCATATAATTTACTTTAATTTTCTAAAATGTAAATACATCCTGTAAAATTCCACTTTTAAATATTAAACACTCCAGTTTTCTATTTAATGTTCAAACAGAAGGATATATGGTAAATGTAGCTTTAATAACCATTGGTTCCACAAGTAAATTAAAGAAGTAACGCTGCCAAAATGAAGCAGTTGGTTTTGTGCCGAATAGCATCAATTTGATCCGGATTGAAATTATCTAAATTTTCTATTTGGTTTCTTTCTCTTGCCAGCTTATTGCTCAAAATGTTATGGTTTAAATTTTAAAATATTAATCAGCAAAAGCTTAGTATAGTTGAAACTTCGACTTAATACCTTCTTACAATCTTTTGGAGCTCATGGATGTTGTTGCTACTGAAAGTTTGTTAGCAATTGGTCTAGGAGATCTATCTGTACTTAATAATTTCTTCTTCCAGTATTTATTTCACTGTTGATTTTTTGAGAAACCCTGAAAATAAAATGCCTGATTTGTTCTATTTTTACTTCCTTTTACTATAAAGGAAGTATTGGATTCACCCCAAAAATTCGAAATTGAGTTTTCAACAGATCTTCACGTTTTAGAGTCCCCTGATCCCAAAAAACATATTTTTTTTCATTGGTCTGTGTGTCTGTCTGTCTGTCTGTCTGTCTGTCTGTGTGTCTGTGAACAGAATATCTCAAAAACGAAAAGAGGTATGGCATTGAAACTTCATATATAAGTTTTGTGTACTATGTAGATGAGACAGCAAGCTTTTGAAGAAAATCGCATAACCGGAAGTAGGTGTTTACTCTTGTGATTTTTCAGTTTTTTTCAATTTTTTCAAAAACGGCTCTAACGATTTTTTTTAAACTTTACATTTTTACTACATTTTTAATGTGTATTGATGTGAAATAGGTGATTTTCCAGTTGAATACTTCTAAAGTGGGTTTCTTTTGTTTTTTTTTCTATTTTTTTATTAACTCCTATTTTAAATAAAACACCCGGTATATTATTACATTTTTGAATTCACCTTAAAATTCTAGAGAAAATTTGTCTCTTCAACTAACACTCGATTTTGTACCGTTTTTGTAGAATTTGTAATTTTTGAAAATTTTTAACAAATGGTTAAAAATTAAAAATGAAATTTTTGACTAATTATAAGATCACTGTAAAAGGAAGTTGTGTGAGTGTATCACACCAGATTTTTACAATTAAAAACTGAGCAGCCTGTCATAGTGACAGCAAATAAAGTTGGATATTTCGTTATTCAGTTTGAAAAACGAATTGTCAAATTGTGTAAAAACATATACCTACTCCATGAGATTGGATCCAACCAATGAAAAACGGGCATCGCACATGTCCCAACTCTTAGTTTAATATATACAGGGACTCTATAAATATCTGGACTCCAGCGCCACCTACCGGGTCCATTTTTTGTAAAAATATTTCTTTCCACGTAACGAACAAATATTATAACATTTTAACGTACCGTATCTTAGTGGGTGATTTGTCGGATATTCTACCAAGCTTTTATAATTTGAACAGAGATTCCCGCCTTCAAGGCCACGTATATAAATTGGTGTGTTACACAATTCTTCCTAACAAATCGAGTGTTTGTGCAGTGGAATTTCTTGAACAATTCAGTTGTGTCGGCTGCTTCACTTAATAATTTTAAAAACCGTTTGGACAGTGCTGTACATGTATTAGTAAATATGTAAATTTGTTTCCTTATGTGTATTAGCTTCTTTCGTGTGCACGTTTATGTAAGATACATTAATTTAGTATTTATCCATAGTAATTAAGTTGTATCATGTAATTTTGAGCATCACGAGCCATAGGCTCTTGCTCTTATTAGTTGTTAAATAATAAATAATAATAATAATATATTCTGAATATGAGCCAAATCGGACGATAAATACAATTTATCGAAATATTTCGACCACCAGCGCCACCTATGTTCATAAAAACTGGCCTACGATCTAAGTCTAAAAATTTTCAAAATTTTAAGCTATTTTACAATTTAATCGGTCCAGTATCTTCCGAGGAGATAGCAAACAAAGGTACAAACACAGATAGTCCAAGAGCCAGCAACGGATTTCTTACAGTATTTTTAACAAGTCTGTAACTGTTATGGAAGGTCCCTTTGAATATACTGAGAAGGAAACCCGTAGTCTGGCAAGCCTGCGGTGGTGGTTTTAGCCCCCTTGCATCCTCGAAGGGCGGAAAAAAATAATGTGTCAAAACTGACACAAAACCTGTGAATAATATGTTAGTAACACTGTAAGTCTATGTCAAATTCGAGGTTAGCAGCTTAGAACTGACGGAAAACCTAAGCTGGTAGCCTCGAATTTGACAGACTTACAGTGCCCCCAACTTATTATTCACACGTTTGAATTTCCACAGCCCGCTGAGGATCAGTTTTTTTGGATCTCTCGATATTTTACAGTAAATGGTTTTAATATGCAACTTTATGTGAATCTGGGGTAAACTTACCACCCGCGAAAGCGTCTGTACAATTTTTTAACTTATATAAGATATGATTACCTATAACATAGCAAAGAGCGAGACTTGCTATTATACTTTTTTCTATAATTTTTTTTTCATCCTTCAAGGACACAAGGGGGCTAAAACCACCACCGCAGGCTTGCCAGACTACGGGTTCCCTTCTCAGTATATTCAAAGGGACCTTCCATAACAGTTACAGATTTGTTAAAAATACTGTAAGCAAACCCGTTGCTGGCTCTTGAGACCAATGATCGAAAAATATTATCGGTCACGTAGCCACATAACATAGGCAACCCATCTAACACTGTTGGCAACCAAGTCTAAAAATCTAAACTAAACAGTAGCAGTGGCATATTAAATAATTCACATATCCTAAGAAGCTACTTACCCAATCAATTCAAAGTAGATAGCTTACTTCTGAATAGAACTGTTGCGGCTGCAAAGGAAATGAAATAAGTTAGGCAATAACGTAGTGAGAGTTCAAAACTAATTAATGTTGTTTACTTCAATGAGTTGCACTTAGGACTATAATATCAATATTGTTTAAATTAGGTATATGTTTCGAATACTAATACGAAATCGTCAAAATTGTTATTTAAGCTTCTAATATGTATATGAATTATAATCATTTCATTAACAATTTTACTACTTCAGGCGGATTTAAATAAATAAAGTTTTACATTCCAGTCATAAAACATTTTGTTATGCACAGATTTAAACTGCGCCGTATGCTACCATCGGATGTTGTCTCTGGATAATAATATTTATCATATAATATGAGTAACATTTTAATGGAAAATTTCTATTGTTTGCACATAGCAATAAGTGCGCTAATCGTCAATCTTATCAAACTTTCTAAAATGTATGTGATAAGATCAATACTCGCCGTACAAGGCAATACCACATGAACGCATCATTAACTGACCTGACAGTTGTATACGTGTATCCTTGCGTGGCACACACTTTGCCATGTTTATTGTTGAATAACGGGGGTCCAGGTCGCGCTCCCCTTACAAATTTCCATTCTTCGACAACTCACTCGTTTCGTGAACTAAAACAGTTCCAGTGGGATACTTTCGACTCGTCCAGCTCAACCAGCGTCTGAAAAATGGTGAAGCCAGTGAGAAAAAGCTCAAACAAGAACCCACCGATCCTGAGCCACGAATTTATCATCCAGAACCATGCAGACATCGTCTCCTGCATCGCTATGGTCTTCGTCATCGGCATTATGGTCCAGGTGAGCCCCCAGCAGCAGTCGGCCCGAATGCGCCACATACTTTCAGAGATACAGGCTGACATATGTCAAGATCTAGGTTAGATTCCATGTGGGGCTCAATATGCGCTTTTGTTGCAGGCCACTGCGCCCATCGCCTCCATCTTCATTTCCCTTCAGCACAATGTGACGGAGCTCGGCGCCGACCAGCAGCTCTACCTGCCAGGTGCGAAAGATTGGGCTTCCGTGTTCTTCTACAGCTTGATCGTCGTCGTTATCCACGCCATCCTCCAGGAATACGTGTTGGATGTAAGTATGGGGGTTAGTGGCAAAGCTGGATGTAAGTTTTGTTAATCTCTTTCAGAAAGTTTCGAAAAAGCTGCATTTGTCAAAATCGAAGTTGGCCATATTTACTACCAGCGGACAGCTGGCTGTGTTTTATGCCGTTTCCACTGCCTGGGGCTTGGATGTTATTGTTCTGAGAGAGCATTACGTGCCAGATGTAAGTACAAGAAATGTGGGATAAATAAAATTAACAGATTTTATCAAGGAAAAATCAGCTTGTTTTAACATAGGTACTTTTATGATGATTTTTTAATATAGGTTAACCTCCTGTGGGCCGACTATCCTTCGCCGATGCCCTTCATGATGAAGCTGTTCTTCATCATACAACTGGCTTATTGTTTGCACGAACTGCCTGAGTTGTACTTCCAGCGCACCAAGAAAGAGGAGTACGTTAGCAAGGCTGCCAATAGCCTTGCTGCCCTCGTTTTAATTGCTGTACCATATTTCTTAAAGTGAGTATTGTGGCAAAGTGTATGTGAACTATTTAACTAGATATTTTGTTGTAGTTTCAACCGTTTGCTCATCTGTCTCTTGGTATTGCACTACTTCTCCGAGCTGATTCATCACATCAGCCAGCTCATCCAAACTGTAGACAAGGACGAGAAGTTTGCTAAGGGTAAGCTTTCAAATTAAAAAAAAACAAGGAATAATACACAAAACGGAGGTACATTGGACATTGATATTTTCGTTAGCAGAAACCAATCACTTGGTTTTAGGTCTAAATTTGAACATAATTTATAGGGCTGCAACTGTTTACATCATAAGTTTCTAAACGTTCTTATATAAGTGTGCAATTATTACTGTGTCTGAAAAAATGCCATTTGACACGGTTTACGTTCAGTTTTCCGAGTAAATTGATGCAATTACAGGGAAATATTTTGATGATGTGTTCAGAAAGCCAAAATAAGAAAAAATGTGACACTGCTAAACAATGTAAAAATCGGTGCTTGTATGCAACATATGGAGCGTTGCAATTATATGTGTTATTTGCCTCAAATGCACTTTCACCACATGACCTCGTAATATTTAATTTAACAGCAGGCTGGCAAAGTAGTGGGGGGTCATAGTTGAAATGAAACCTTGGGGTTTTTGACCAAATTTTAAAAACTACATTACATATGGTCAATTTTTTTTAAATATTAAAAAGAAAACGCCTCTAAAGGCAACACGCAATCTTCATTGCATTAAATTCTATTTTAGCAGGTTAATTTACTTTTTGAAAATAAGATTGTTAAAAAAATTTGGCAACGAATATTGGGCAAATTTAGCAAGTGTAGAGGCGTATATGCCGTGGAACAGTACAGTGTAAACTAGCATGTAATGTAGAGGAAAATGGTACTGCTATAACAGATGTGTCCATCTGAGGACGAACCCTAACTACTGCTATGGCAGTAGCGCCCCAATAGGTCAATTGAAATTTACTGCTATTGCAGTTGTGTCCGTCAGCGTGTTAACATGTATTTTTAAGGTAGCATATTTATGATATTGATCCTGTGCATAAATTCTCTGAATGCTCCAGTGCCCGTTAGTAGACTGACTACGTGCTTGATTCGAGTTCTGTTCAGTCTCGACAGGATTTTGGTGGTTTGTGGATTAACCGTGCATAGAAACATTGTATAATAATTTTTACACTGCGACACGTAACAGTAATTATTACTTTTTTGTGAGAACAGACACTTAAACTTTGAACTTCAAACTTTACCACTTGAAGGCAGCACCTTGAAATGTTGTCCCAATTTATAAAACTCCGTCTTGCCGTCTGCAGATGATTGTAAGACCAACAGCTGATTTTCAAGTTATTTCATGGTAGATTAAACAAGATTTATATAAAAATCGGGAATTAGAAATGGTGTTTTTAACTACCTCTAAACTATATGGGTGCGAAGAAGTTCATGCAGTGACTTCTAGGTGGCGCCAGTAAACTTTTTAAAAGCTACAAATAACCTGAGAAGTAAGATTCTGAAGTTATGATATAAAGTCAGGGGAAACAGAAGACTTGTATAAAACATGTTGAGTCGGTAATTAAAGAATATATTTTTTGACCTCCTGACGTAAACAACATAATTATACATAGTTGACGTCCATCGTAACTATGTCTTACAGTTAGTGTGTTGACTAAAAAGATTTTAGCCTTCACAGACCCTTGAAGAAAGAAGTTGCTTTATAATAACGAAGGGTATTTTCAGAAACGTTAGTTACGTAATACCTCGTTCGGAAAAATAAAGAAAATTGATATTTACTATTTTGATTTTTGACATTTTAAAGCGTCGACTATGAAATTTGCTAAAAGCAGCGTGGGCATTATATATACTGTAACGTATCTCGTAACTAAGCAAGTATACAATAATAAATTAATGTGCATTTAAAAAAAAACGTTATCAAGAGGGCTTTAAACTAGATTTTGTCTTACAACTGCATGTCGGTGATTATTATATCGCGCTACCTAGAATTCAGCGCGCTCGGTCACTTGAGTTGTCAGTTGTCAAAGTGAGGTTACATATTTATACGCAAATTATTACATTGCTCTACCCAGAGTTCAACGCGCTCGGTCACTTGAGTTGCGAGTTATCAAAGTTAGGTTATGTGTTTATATGCAAATTATTACATTGCTCTACCCAGAGTTCAACGCTCTCGGTCACTTGTCAGTTGTCAAGTTACTGTTTGACACAAGGCCACTTGATAACAGTTTGTTTTTTAACGCACTTTAGTAAAACATTAATAAAGTTATACTTCTAGAGGTTATCATGGTGAACATTGTAAGTTTCACACACTGAATTATACAACATGTAATTCAAACGTTTGAATACTATGTTGGTGGTACTGTAAGTCTTATGTCAAATTAGAGGTTAGCAGGTTAGGTTTTGCGTCAGTCTGTGTCAGAACTGACGCAAAACCTAACCTGATAACCTCGAATTTGACATAGGCTTACAGTGCCACCACCAAGTTCCCTTTGAAATATTTTAAATTCGAGGTTAGCAGGTTAGGTTTTGCGTCATTTTGTGTTAAAACTGACGCAAAACCTAACTGGCTAACCTCGAATTTGACATAGACTTACAGTGCCACCATCAAGTTTCCTTTGAAATATTTTTTGTATGAATAACATGTTGGTGGCACTATGTCTATTTCAAATTCGAGGTTAGCAGATCAGTCTGTGTCAAAACTGACGGAAAACCTAACCTGCTAACCTCGAATTTGACAGACTTACAGTGCCACCATCAAGTTCCCTTTGAAATACGAGGGCTGTCCGATATTAAAGGTACAAGCCAAAATTTTACTAACAAAGATATTTAATGAAAATATTTAATACATTCTACAAAAAACTACCTACTTTTGTTTATTTCTCGACATATTCTCCATAAAGATTGAGACATTTATCCCAGCGTGACAGTAGTTTGAACATCCCTTCACGATAGTGTTGCCTGTCAAGTCGGTTAAAGTAGTCCACAACTGTGCCCTGCAATTCCTGTTGATTCCCAATTTCACGAACTTTAACGCGACGATCTTTCCTAATCAAACCTTCAACAATTGAGCAGTTTTCATCAGTGTGTGAGGTCCTTGGTCTGCCTCTGTTCTTCTCTGGATCATCAATCAAGTCTGTTCGTCCATCTTTAAATTTTTTGCACCAAACGCTGACTTCTTTTCGGCTTAAGACCTTCGGGCCATAAACGCCCTCTAATCTGCGATGAATTTCGCTCTGGTTAACTCCTTCGGCTTGCAAAAATCGGATAACCGCATGCACTTCACACTTGGAATACTCTGCGATTACACACGCCATGTTTGTTTGCTTCCCGTAAGCTACTAAATTGAGTCTTACACACAAAAACGCTCTAGACTCTACTACCACGCTTTAACCTGTCTAGACATGCATATGACAACAATATTTCGCTTGCGGTGTTTGTTTCACAGCCACCTGTACCTTTAAAATCGGACTGCCCTCGTATTTTTTGTATGAATAATATGTTGGTGTCACTATGTATATTTCAAATTAGAGGTTAGCAGGTTAGGTTTTGCGTCAGTCTGTGTCAGAACTGATGCAAAACTTAACCTGCTAACCTCTAATTTGAAATATACATAGTGCCACCAACATATTAATCATACAAAAAATATTTCAAAGGGAACTTGATGGTGGCACTGTAAGTCTGTCAAATTCGAGGTTAGCAGGTTAGGTTTTCCGTCAGTTTTGATACAGACTGACGCAAAACCTAACCTACTAACCTCTAATTTGACATAGACTTACAGTGCCACCATCAAGTTTCCTTTGAAATATTTTCTGTATGAATAATATGTTGGTGGCAATATGTCTATTTCAAATTCGCGGTTAGCAGGTTAGGTTTTGCGTCATTTTGTGTCAAAACTGACGCAAAACCTAACCTGCTAACCGCGAATTTGACATAGACTTACAGTGCCACCATCAAGTTTCCTTTGAAATATTTTTTGTATGAATAACATGTTGATGGCACTATGTCTATTTCAAATTCGAGGTTAGCAGGTTAGGTTTTGCGTCAGTCTGTATCAAAACTGACGGAAAACCTAACCTGCTAACCTCGAATTTGACAGACTTACAGTGCCACCATCAAGTTCCCTTTGAAATATTTTTTGTATGAATAATATGTTGGTGTCACTATGTATATTTCAAATTCGCGGTTAGCAGGTTAGGTTTTGCGTCATTTTGTGTCAAAACTGACGCAAAACCTAACTTGCTAACCTCGAATTTGACATAGACTTACAGTGCCACCATCAAGTTTCCTTTGAAATATTTTTTGTATGAATAATATGTTGGTGACACTGTAAGTCTATGTCAAATTCGAGGTTAGCAGGTTAGGTTTTCATTCAGTTTTGACACAGACTGAGGCTAAACCTAACCTGCTAACCTCGAATTTGACATAGACTTACAGTTCCACTAAGGATCGACCAATACGGGTTTTTTAACTGATACTGATATATCGGCCCATACCGATATAATCAAGGCCGATATGTTCTCATGGCTCTCTTCCACTACTTTTTGACTACATGTATGCGCCGCTGCTTACTGATTTCGGGCGGGGTAATCCCTTAAATATGAACTCATGCTTAAGTTTGTTTATGCAGTTGTCATTTTGTTTTAATAACAAAGTTAATTTTAGTTAGTATTGTTAACAATTTCTGATGATGCAAGACCTTGAAATGGCATCCCCTGATCAAATGTTTTGCATCCCAAAAAAGAGGCGAAGCTGCATGCAGTGTTGCCAGGTCGGATGGATGTTTAATCGGTAGATGAGTTCGGAACTTTTCGGTAGATTAGGGAGAAATTGGGTAGATACAAATAAACAATTTTTTAAACGATTTATTAAAAACAAGGAAAAAGGAAAATAAAAACACATAATTATTGTTTGAATAGTAAAAAAACAAAAAATAACTACTAAATGAATACCTACTACTAGGTATAATGTACAATATTTTTTTAGGATATAAAAATTATTACAAAATTTGGAATTTCCTGTAATTATCTTATACGTAAAACCTAAAACTCTGCATATTGACAAAAAAAATCTGCATTGTAGGCCACTTTTCGGTAGAATCGCATCTGAAATCTGTATATCGGTAGTACATTGGCAAAATCGGAAGATCTACCGAAAAATCGTAAACCTGGCAACACTGGCTTCGTGGTGCAACACGCTTGATCGAGTGTCTAGTATTTTTACATAATAATTTACAAAAATAAAATTGAATTTTCAGTATTGGATAGTAGTTATATTTTATACTTTTCATTGTTTGTTTACATTATATTGTTCATTTTCTATAATAAATATTTAAAGGAAATTTTTTTTGCTGATAGTCAGACTTTGCCGTTTGCGGCATTGCGGTTCGCTGATTTGATTTTACGTGGGGCACCTTTGTGCTTCCTTTTCTTTGCCGTTCGCGGATATTTGCTTTGCCGTTCGCGGATGGAATTGCCAACATTAACTGTTTCAAGTTTCACACACTAACGGCCGGTCTTATGAAGGCCACTAATCTGACGTTAACTTTAATTCGCTGTTAAAATAAACAAAAACGCATAAAAATTTGTTTACTAATGATTAATATGTCATAAGTGCCAACATTTTGATGAGCTTTTACTTATTTTAACAGCGATTTATTAAAGTTAACGTCAGGTTAGTGACTTTCATAAGACCGGCCATAAGTAAATAAAGCAGACGTATACGGTTTATGTCATGAACACCTACATAACATTATTTATCACGAAGTAAACACACTTATGGAGCCTATTCCTTTGAATCTCTTATTACCAAATCGGACCAGAAATAAATTGTAAAATTATAACTTGAATAAACAAGTGGACATTCGAGCTCTAGATTCAAGTGGCAGACTTATGTTACGTATGGAATTTTAGTTTGTATATGCACGTTTATGTATTTTTGAATTTTTTGAGGTTGCATATTGTAAATAAATCTAGTTTATGGAATCTAACCCCGCTTTTATCATGTATGTGTTTACTTGCGCATCGTGGTTTTGCGCTTCGCGGCATTCTTCTGGAACGTAACCCCCACGAACGGCGAGGTCTGACTGTATATCGGCAAAAAGGAAGGCCGATATGACCGATACCGATTATCCGTATCGGTCGATTCATAAGTGCCACCAACATATTATTCATACGTTTGAATTTCCACAGCCATGGACTTTTTTAATGAACATACGATATGCGCAATGATTTGACATTACTTTTAGGTTAGGTATACGTAGCTCTATTTTAAACAGTTTAATAAACTTTAAAATGAACTGACTGGTGATAGCCAATGTTTTGGTATGGTGTCCAAACGTTTACACATCAATATGCACGACTTTTTACCATTGCTCTTTTAAAGCTTTTTTTATTTTTAACTAACTCTATTAACACGTACGGCACAATGGAATAAAGAAAGATGGAAGTGCACTACTTCCAACGGTACTACTCCAACAACACAGCTAGTAGTTTTGACGGTGGCTAGTTTTTACTGGATTTTAAAATTATTTATAAGAGATTTATGGTCGAAAAACAAAATTTGAACTCGGCTATTTATGTTTATTTAAATAAAGCAAAGTGTGCATTAACTTTGATCAACATATTTCATGCAAGGTTTGCACCTAAAACATTAAAGGAACATGTCATAGTAAAGACCTCTGTCGAGTCACTTCCAGCTACCCATAAGCATTTGCTAACTTAATATGTGTATAAGCAGCAACATTAGCGACTAAATAAAAAGCACAAATATTTCAACGATGCAAACTAAAAAATCTAACTTTCTCTAGCTACTCGACTAGTTTCCAGCATCGTACTAGTGCTGGCTCGTCTCGGAAGCGTTGTACTAGCCGTGGTCACCTTGTGGTACGGCCTGGCCTTGGGAGAGCAGCATGAGCTCGACGTTCAAACCGGCCATTTCAACACCGCTCCGGTTCGGCTAGCCATCCTTGCCGGCATCCTCGTCCTGCAACTGTAAGAACAGCTCCTGCAGTTTAAAGCAATGAACTAAACCTTGCAATATTTCAGCTACCACACTTTCAACTTCATCAGCCAGGAGGTGGCCCGCGTCCGCGAAAGCAAGGCCTTCACGGCTGCTCCTCGCTCGAAGCCCCAGAAGAAGGACAAGTTTAAGAAATGTTAGTTTGCCGGACTTTTTTTGCATTGGTGCAATTTTCAATCGCTCTGTTTCTAGTGTAAGGTATTTTGTTACAGCGAAGCGGGCCAGCGTGGAAGAGTCGGACTTGCCCGAGGTTGATCAGAACACAAACAAGAACCTCAGGAGCCGCACTCAGAAGGCCAAGTAACTCCACATTTCGTCTTGACGTTCATGCAAAGTTGCAGCTATCATCCCATTTAACCTTCGCTTGTATAAATTTTACCGCCATGAGTTATTCCTACTGTGAAATTGTAAAATGTAACTGATACTCGTACGTTGTAGTTTTGTACCTAATTTTTATCCAGGATTTTTTTTGATACTGTTATACAGTATGGCCCTGTTGTAAGATTATTGAATAAATGTGGACTTTTCAATTTGACCTTTCATTTTATTTTTGTTTTGTATTACTTTAGAAAAAAATTTTAAATAAAAAGGTTTATAAACTTTGTTCTTATTCTGTAAATTATGTATTGAATACTAATGGTAAAGTACCATTAATGTTGCACTGTACCGTAATGGAATAATATTGCTATGGTTTTAAGCCCTACCAATCAACTCTGTTAGCATTGCCAAATTAATGGACATTTCATGAAAGCTCAGAGTAAGATATTTTATATAACTGCAAAGCTAAAAATTGAATTTGCCAGAATGAATACATTTGTAATGAGATGCTAGCAATTGCAGAATAATTAATTAATGAGCGCAATAAGCAAAGCTCAATTTGAACAGGGATCTAAGTTGAATGTAAGTTCAGTTAATTGATTAGGTTTATGCTAAAGTAAATGCCAAGCCGAATTAAATTTAATAATTACAAGATGAATCGCAAACGCAAGGGAATGAAGCGTAGAATTCAGGTACAGTTTAATAGTGAAATCCAGTCAGGGTTTTATAAGAAAGGTAATTGAAAGGTAGATAAGCTTATGAAAATGCAACGAGCAGATAAGAATGAAGGCATTAAAGCATTTGAAGGAAACCGTAAGAATCAAAAGGCAAGGGTTATAGAAAGTGCAGAAAAGGGAACAGCATATGAACTTAAAAATGTGTTGAAAATAAAACAAGGAATTCAAAGGAAGCCAGTGCAGGAAATGCGCGAATTAAATACTCTAATCAGTGCAGTCACATGTGAATATTTAAACGCAAATTAAAAAGACGTGCAGTGACAAATAGATACGCAAAATTAGTATAAATGTAAACAATTATTTTAGATGTAATATTAGTGTACAAAATCCTAGTTTTAAATAGAATTTGTTGTTACAAGTCAGTATTTTGAACCATGTTAACATCCATAATTAATTTGAAACTAACTAGCTTTTGTTTATAACAAAAAAAAGAAGACAAATGAATAAATTAATGGCTTGATGTGTGAAATTGTACTCTGTATTAAAATTAAAATTTCTGATATTAAAAATAAAAATACATGTCTGAAACTTTACCAGTGTGTCGAGCAAATTTTTGTGTCCATGTGGCCACTAAAAATTGTTGAGGTGTCCGATGCTCTTTGACATAACTTTGATCCGAAGCAGCCTTAGTTCAGACAGCTACGAGGAGGTCTACCAGTCCAGCCAGCCCATTGAGGAAGACACCAGTGCCATTCAGCAGCCCATGGGGTACGTGCCCATGCCCCAACAGCAGGATCCGACCCATAGCAGCCCACAACGAGTTCAGCGTAGTCTACGAACGCCCCGATATAAGATTGGCTAGTGCAGGTACTCTTAATTCTAAAAATAATTAAGTGAGCACCGGGAAATTCATGCGTGCACAAGAAGAGCAATACTCAATGCAATCCAGGCCAGTTCCATCGCCGTACGAGTGACTCTAGTCTGCCAGGAAGCTCAAAATCCATTATTTGAGGTTATCCGTTAGTGTCATCCAGACCCACGCCAAAATAAACAATTGGGAGATAGAAGCGGGCTCCATAAACAAATGCTAGAAACCAATGAGGATTAATGCCGCGAAAACCAACTAATTTAAATAGTTACCAATTCTGGCTTCATTGATTTTATATCAAAATGAATGTTACATTCGATCAGCCATTTTTGCATATTTGCCTTTAGCCATGCAGAAGTTGGATTTGGTTCAACCGTAACATTGTGGCATGAAGCATTATCTATTACTAAATCAGAATTCGCTGCCAAATTAGGTATTAGTTTTTCTTGCAGCTATTTCACATAGTTTTTATGGTTCATGTCATCATGATAGTCTTCGGTTTTAAGGCCCGACTTGAATATTAATAGGCCATTTGGTACAAAACCTGCTGCACCTCCAGCATGAACAATCATAAGCCTTTGACCTTTGGACACTGGTGCCTTCAAGCAGTTTTTAGTTCCATCATCCCAAGCTTTCGATACAGTATGTGAACTGTGTAAATATGTTTCATCGGTATAAACAATATTTCTACCTTCGTTTAGTACAGTTTTAATTTTTTAATTTTCTTGGAAACTCGATACGCTTTGAACGAAATTCAAGTTTTTCAACAAGTAGCTTTCCATTATCTTGCGTCTTTTTCCAACAGAATCCTATTTTATGTACAAGTTTCCCGAATGAGGAAATCTTTCCTTGACAATTAGGAAGCTCTTCTTTGACCTTTTCAAATACTGCTGCCATCGTGGGTCTGCGATGGTACATCCTTAAAAAATTGTAAATAATACTTCGTAGTACCTCTTCGTCACATGCATCTACAGTCGACTTTGGCTGTGGCTAGTTTACATTTTTTCTGGCCGATGTAAATTTATAACCTAAAAACTAGAATGTTAAAGAAATATACAAATATAATTTAATTTGGGTGGTATTTAACAGTCTACCAAATTTACCCAATCTTCTCGTACAAAAAAATACTTTTGTTTCCCAAAAATACTAAATGCTCACCAAAATTAAGAAAATACATAATCTGAGAGCGACAACCAAATATTGACATCATGCTAGACTCTTATAGTCCAAGAGCCAGCAACGGATTTCTTACAGTATTTTTAACAAGTCTGTAACTGTTATGGAATGTCCCTTTGAACATACTGAGAAGGGAACCCGTAGTCTGGCAAGGCTGCGGTGGTGGTTTTAGCCGCCTTCCGTCCTTGAAGGGCGGAAAAAAATAATGTGTCAAAACTGACATAAAACCTAGGAATAATATGTTGATAACACTGTAAGTCTGTGTCAAATTTGAGGTTAGCAGATTAGACTTTGTGTCAGTCTGTGTCAAAACTGACGGAAAACCTAACCTGGTAACCTCGAATTTGACAGACTTACAGTGCCACCAACTTATTATTCACACATTTGAATTTCCACAGCCCGCTGAGAATCAGTTTTTTTTGGATCTCTCGATATTTTACAGTAAATGGTTAAGTATATTATGCTACTTTATGTGAATCTGGGGTAAACTTACCACCCGCGAAAGCGTCTGCCAATCTTTTTACTTACATAATATATGATTACCTTTAACATAGCAAAGAGCCAGACTTGTTATTATACTTCTTTCTTATTATTTTTTTTTCATCCTTCAAGGACGCAAGAGGGCCAAAACCACCACCACAGGCTTGCCAGACTTCGGGTTTCCTTCTCAGTATATTCAAAGGGACCTTCCATAACAGTTACACGCTTGTTAAAAATACTGTAAGCAAACCCGTTGCTGGCTCTTGGACTATTATATTATTTGTTCCTAAAAATAACTTTCGTTGGCTAAAAATGCTAAATGTTCACCAAATTTTATTCCGTATTTAATTCTAACATTATAGCCAGATATTTAATTTTTGTCAGTGTCTTATATTATTTAGCAGTTAAAAAAACTATTTGTTTAGCAGAAATACACAATGTTTACTATATTTTATAGCACATTCAATTTCAAAAGTATACCCAGATTTATAATTCTCGCCAAGCCTAAATATCACTTATAAAAAAAAATGTATCATGTTTTATTAGGTCTTGTTTATAAATGGGGATATAGAAATAAGTCTGAAGAATTCTTGCATATAAATCAATATATGTATTGTGATGGTATTTAGCCCTCAAATCGGCTCTGATTGCAGTACAAGCAAATGACAAATAAAATCATTAAAGCACAGAGTTGTAATAATGCAAGCATCTGAGAAAATTCACATAAATTGCCAAATCATATTAACACTGGTATAATTCGCCAATGAAATTAATTGTAATTGAATAGACACAGAAATATGGAAGCTCAAATTCCGTGTATTGGGTTTAGCAATGTAATTTTAATCATAATATAATAGATTCGCACAAACTAAAAGCCGAATCTAAATTAATTAAGAACTGGCACAAAAAGTTCAAGTTAGACACAGCTTAAAAATGGAAGCGTAGAAAGTAAAGTCATTAGAGAATGAATAGCAAATGAACATTTTTAATAAAGGTGGGAAGAAGAATGACTAGAAGAATAAGGCAAGGAAAATAGAAAAGCCAGGCAAATCATTTATTACATGAAAATACAAGACTTGGGGTTTTTGAAGAGATTGAAATAGCAAGAAATTAGATGGAATTAAAATAAGCAAGAAATTAGACAATGTTGGTGGATTAAAAAAAACTAGTCAGTGCAGTGATAAACAATGGGCATTTAAGTGTTATAAAGATGAAGTGAGTGGCGCATTAAAAAAACGTTGAGAAATGAACAATTCCAAAAGACAATAATTCTAGTATCTAAGAGATTGTAAATAACTGATAAAATTTGTCAAATTAGATTATAAGTTATGTTTTTGTACCTGGTTGATTTCCTACAATTCAAATTTGTAGACAGTGTTTTGTCTATAACGACAGGAAAAAGCTATTGTTTCTGAATAAATTGTTAGAAGTTGCCTGTTTTTGCTCTGACTTTAATTCAAGTTATTTAATAGAAAGCATAAAAGTATAAAAAAATAAATAGCACCATCGTAATCAGCGAATTCGAGTGTATCAGCACAATTGGAGGCAAGAGATTCCTGGTATTTGAGTTTTTGGCGTTCCGAGGCGACGACGGCAGCCGCGGCTTGGAGGCGATTCCCCGCAGCATTAATCTGCAGCATCGTGGGAAGGCATGGGGTGTCAGGATTCTTCCGGCAGCTCCACACATCAGGCCAGAACACAACTCAGCATCACGAGCAGCCCGGGGAGCAAGATTTCAGCCAGATTCATAACAACGAAGCCCCGTTTCTACGAAAGTGAGGTTAGTGCATTGTTCAATTTTGGTCTGTGCGATCGGTGTGAAAATCACGGAATACCTTATTTGCGACCTGGAGGACACGAAAATCATAACAGTTCCTGTGGATGGCGAAGTGTTTTCCCAGGATTTTCAATCAAAATCGTCAAGTGGAGCCCCATAAAACAAACGCAAGGTACGGCGACCTTTTTAAAATGCACCAATAACAACCTGGAAAACAAAGGAATACATAGACGCCACTTGAAGGCAATTATTCAAAATCTTACCATCAAAATTTGTTCATTTAATTGTTGATAAATCAATTTCACACGCGAGCTGAAAATAACTAGAACTTGTTGTGATAGATTTGACGTACCAACGGCGCATCACGCCTACATTTTTAGTTCACCTGTTACGTTCCAGAGGCGTATAATAAAATTTTAACTAGGATTTAGGAACCCAAGACCTGAGTTTTTGAGTTTTAATCTCATGTCTCTGTTAAAAAATTGAGCTAGCAAAATTAGTAAATCAGATGAATGGATTAGGTAAAGGCCAAACTACCATAACAGTAATTCTCAATTTTGGCGTACCCAACGAAATAAATTAATCAGTTAGTTTGATTTTAGCAAGTGGTAGAATTAAATCAAATGTTGTGTGGTGACTCTTTTTATTTATCACATTAATTATAACCATCCAAATATTACACGTATAGGGTCATTGCATAATTAAATGGCGTCCAACGCTGCGGCAAAGAATAATTTAAAATTAACATAACGTGTAGGCTTGTAAAGATTAAAATAAATCACGAATTGAGCTACAAAATTAAATGGTCGCCTAATTCATGGGCTTTTTATAAATTCACTAGGCGCTCAATGCTGTTAAGGAATTAAAGTAATTAAATAAATTGACAGACAGTAGGTAGGTGGAAATTATTAGAAGTTAAATTGTTTGAAAAGCTTTATTTGTGTGGGTGTTTTGTCTGTGGGTGTGAGCACTCAAATTCTATCTGTATCACGAATCAACAAAAATCGAACACAAAATGACTCGAAGACAGCAAAAGAAAAGCGAAAGCGAGGAACAGCAAGCCGAAGAGGTTACGGAGGCACAAGAGCCACCGACCGAACAACAAACACAGGGTGACCAGCCCGAAACACAACAGCCGCAAACGTCAAGACAAACACAGGAATTAAGTGGGATTATGGAAGCTATAGTACAAATGAAGAAGGAAGCAGAGGAAAGGGACGAAAAGAGCAGGAAGGAAGCAGAAGCTAGCAGGAAGGAAGCAGAGGAAAGGGACGAAAAATTACAACAAATACTCACCAATCGGTATCTAAAGCTGAGACAAGATGCCGAAAGAACGGTACAAGAGCTTAAACAAGATGCTGAAAGAACGGTGCAGAAATTGGAACAAGAGGCAGCGGAAAGAGAGAATAGGGCAGAACAACATGCAGAGATCCTGGTCAAAGCGGTAGAAGGAAAATTGGAAAAGAATAAAGAAGAAGTACAAGCAAAAATAGACGGGTTAGAAAAGAAACTCGAGGATTTCAAAGAAACAATGAAGGCGGAAATACAACAAGAAGTCTTGCAGAGGGTTGATGAAAGCCTGAAAAGAAAGGACGAAGAAATTGAAGATAAAATTTTAGCATTACAAATAGCAACACAGGAAAGGCTGGTTCAACAACAAGATGAAACAGATCAGAAGCTAGACAGGTTAAAAACAAGTGCAGAAGAAAAATTCAAGAAAGCAGGTGAGGAAAGGAAACAAAATGCAACAAAGATCACTATAATAGACAACCGACTTACAAGAGAGTTACAGGGGATTAATGATAGATTAGAACACACACAAGAATATCCGGTTAGTGTGACACCTCCTAGCTTCAGCACAGAATTTATCCCGAAGTTCGAAGGAAGATACGGGGAGCTCCCGATGATTTTTCTAAGCAAACTAGACGATATTATTAAAACAATAACGACTGAATGCAGACGGCTACAGGTAATCAATATGGCATTAAAGGGAAATGCTGAAGTCTGGCATAGCATCATAAAATCCAAATATGCAACGTATGATGAATTTCGGGCACTCTTCGTGGAACAATACTGGAGTAATGCCCATCAAGCTCAAGTAAGGACGGAACTAACATCGGGCAAGTACATCGATAAAGGAGGGTCTCGCGAAATGTACATAATGCACCGTTTCAACAAGGCACAGTACCTAACTCCTAAGTTGGCAGAAGAGGAAATAGTCCAACACCTGTCACGACACCTTGAGGCTGAAATAACCAGAGCGGTGGCAGTCCAAAACGTCAAGACGTTGGGCGATTTATTGGAAATTGTGCGAAATTATGACATGGCGGTATACAACGAGAGAGGAGAAACACGGACAGCAATTCATCAAAATTCAAGTTATAAAAGAAAATTGGATAACACTTTAGAAAATAAATTTCGGCCAAATAACAATTTTAATAATAATAATCAATATAATCAACAAGACAGAAGAAACGTGGAAAACTTTAATAGACCATACAATCAAAATAGGGGATATTACAATAATAATTGGGGTAACCAGAACAGGAATAATTTCAGTAGGGGGGAAGATAGAAAGAACTACGACCAGCTTATTGCCGAACGTAATAAGAAGAGATGTCAAGAGATGGAGCAGGCACCAAATACTGACAGACAGTACGTCAACACATTATTTACCGAAAGAAACACAGATAGAGACAATGCAGAAAATTTGAACCGAATAGAGATAGCCGAGGTGCACGAAGAGCTTTCGGGGGGTAAAAGAAAACCCCAATTTTTGTAAATATAGTTAGTAATAGTAGTTTTAAGTATGTTGCGAATTTTGCTATCACATGGGACAGAACGGGGGAATATTTACTAGAGGAGAACGAAGAATATGTAACAAACTCGTGTTTACCATTTATAAAATTACAAATTTTAGACCAACAATATTATGCGTTGATTGACAGTGGTGCAATGGTTTCCTTAGTACAGGAGGAAGTGATAAATACTCATATGAATAATTTAAGAAGCAACATTATAAAAGTTAACAAGATCGACCTTTTGTCCACAACAAGAAGAAAAATTTCAACAACAAATAGGGTATTGGCAATAAAGATATGCATAAATGGAAAAGAATTTGATGTCCGATTTTATATTGTAGCAGCTTTGAACGTACAGTTTGTAATAGGTGTAGATATCATTCAGAAAGTAGGGATAAAAATTGATGGAATGCGAAAGAGCATTCAGATTGATGACATTATAAAGCCTTGGTCTATTGAGGATCACGAGCTAAGAAATTGTTGCCCAGCTGAGATAACGGCGGGAGACGATAATATAAATTGTTGCCGAGCTAAGAAAGCCGGAGACGAAGTTATTATTATAAATAATTATGCGATAGGGGAAAGAATACTGGATGATAATCAGATAGGAAGGGATTATATACAATATAAAGATAGGATCATGGAAATAATCGAGAAAAATGAAGATATAGTAAACCAGAAGACCGGACAAGCGAAGGAATATTGCCATAAGTTGTTTGTAGACAAATCACAAGTTGAAATCATATCTTATACCATTTGCACAAAGCGAGAAGGTGAGACACGAAAAACAAGAAATGTTAGACGAAGGGGATAATAGAATGCTCTAGAATAAACTTCATGAACCCAATGGTGGTAGTAAAAAAAAAAGAAGCGACGGTAGTCTTAGCATATTTGGAAAATATAATTTAGAATAGAGTAGTTATAGGACCAATGTTGTACCACGCACAATAGTTTAGTTAGAATAGGAGATAGGTTAGGCATTTTAGTAGTTTAAATTAGGATAGTAAAGCATCAAATATCAAATGAGACTGATTAATGATAACAGTTCGAAAGAAAGCAATGAATAATTTTGTGTGAATTAAAATAACAACGCATTACAACCTACCAATGAAATTAATAAGAAAACATGCGTAGTGATTTTAATTAACAAAAATTAGGGGGAATTTCATGTGATGGTATTTAGCCCTCAAATCGGCTCTGATTGCAGTACAAGCAAATGACAAATAAAATCATTAAAGCACAGAGTTGTAATAATGCAAGCATCTGAGAAAATTCACATAAATTGCCAAATCATATTAACACTGGTATAATTCGCCAATGAAATTAATTGTAATTGAATAGACACAGAAATATGGAAGCTCAAATTCCGTGTATTGGGTTTAGCAATGTAATTTTAATCATAATATAATAGATTCGCACAAACTAAAAGCCGAATCTAAATTAATTAAGAACTGGCACAAAAAGTTCAAGTTAGACACAGCTTAAAAATGGAAGCGTAGAAAGTAAAGTCATTAGAGAATGAATAGCAAATGAACATTTTTAATAAAGGTGGGAAGAAGAATGACTAGAAGAATAAGGCAAGGAAAATAGAAAAGCCAGGCAAATCATTTATTACATGAAAATACAAGACTTGGGGTTTTTGAAGAGATTGAAATAGCAAGAAATTAGATGGAATTCAAGTAAGCAAGAAATTAGACAATGTTGGTGGATTAAAAAAAACTAGTCAGTGCAGTGATAAACAATGGGCATTTAAGTGTTATAAAAATGAAGTGAGTGGCGCATTAAAAAACGTTGAGAAATGAACAATTCCAAAAGACAATAATTCTAGTATCTAAGAGATTGTAAATAACTGATAAAATTTGTCAAATTAGATTATAAGTTATGTTTTTGTACCTGGTTGATTTCCTACAATTCAAATTTGTAGACAGTGTTTTGTCTATAACGACAGGAGAGAGCTATTGTTTCTGAATAAATTGTTAGAAGTTGCCTGTTTTTGCTCTGACTTTAATTCAAGTTATTTAATAGAAAGCATAAAAGTATAAAAAAATAAATAGCACCATCGTAATCAGCGAATTCGAGTGTATCAGCACAATTGGAGGCAAGAGATTCCTGGTATTTGAGTTTTTGGCGTTCCGAGGCGACGACGGCAGCCTCGGCTTGGAGGCGATTCCCCGCAGCATCAATCTGCAGCATCGTGGGAAGGCATGGGGTGTCAGGATTCTTCCGGCAGCTCCACACATCAGGCCAGAACACAACCCAGCATCACGAGCAGCCCGGGGAGCAAGATTTCAGCCAGATTCATAACAACGAAGCCCCGTTTCTACGAAAGTGAGGTTAGTGCATTGTTCAATTTTGGTCTGTGCGATCGGTGTGAAAATCACGGAATACCTTATTTGCGACCTGGAGGACACGAAAATCATAACAGTTCCTGTGGATGGCGAAGTGTTTTCCCAGGATTTTCAATCAAAATCGTCAAGTGGAGCCCCATAAAACAAACGCAAGGTACGGCGTCCTTTTTAAAATGCACCAATAACAACCTGGAAAACAAAGGAATACATAGACGCCACTTGAAGGCAATTATTCAAAATCTTACCATCAAAATTTGTTCATTTAATTGTTGATAAATCAATTTCACACGCGAGCTGAAAATAACTAGAACTTGTTGTGATAGATTTGACGTACCAACGGCGCATCACGCCTACATTTTTAGTTCACCTGTTACGTTCCAGAGGCGTACCATAAAATTTTAACTAGGATTTAGGAACCCAAGACCTGAGTCTTTGAGTTTTAATTTCATGTCTCTGTTAAAAAATTGAGCTAGTAAAATTAGTAAATCAGATGAATGGATTAGGTAAAGGGCAAACTACCATAAGAGTAATTCTCAATTTTGGCGTACCCAACGAAATAAATTAATCAGTTAGTTTGATTTTAGCAAGTGGTAGAATTAAATCAAATGTTGTGTGGTGACTCTTTTTATTTATCACATTAATTATAACCATCCAAATACTACACGTATAGGGTCATTGCAGTATATATAAAAATCTACCACAAAATTCACAAAACAAAAATGAAAATGAAACTTATTAAGTCTTTTCGTACAGCAATACACTGGTTACACTAGCTGTAAAAGCTACCAAGCACAATGTGCGGCTGGAAGATGAAGCCTGCAAGAAGTGTGTCTGGAAGCGACAAGGAGAGATTCGCGAGCTTATTTCATTTTTGGAGTAACAGAGTAATTATTTGACGCACAAGTAGTTTTTCGAGAAAGACGAAATATAAATGGATAGCGCGAATATTTATTATGTACAGCACGGGTGCGTAACTTGAGCGTTCTAAATTTGGTGAACATTTAGTAAAATCGATAGACATATAGAATTTAAAATGTAAGCAATGGTAAAACAATGCGCAACATAGCTATTTTAGTGGTGCTGTTCTCATTTTCCGAAGTATAATAATTTGGGTTGCATTAAGATTTTTTGATGTTCCTTAAATTTTTTGGTGGACAGCGCTAGGGATGTATGGTTTAATTTGGTGTACATTATATTTGATTCCATTTAATTTCCTGTAAAACCTTCTGGATTGGCTGCATCTTTCCAAATTTTTTTACTGGCGTTTGTCCAACACCAGTTGCTTGTGACACTATTCCTATAATACCGCCAGCACCTACAAAACGCCCTTCTTCTCTTTCAGCTTTCATAAATTTATAAACATGAATAATTTCACTACCTTTGAAACGGGCCAATTTGTGCCACTTGTATTTACCTATTTCATACCTTTTTATTTTAGACTCAATTAGTAATAAAGCCTGACAGTACGTGTTATTATGTCCTATTCAATTAGTATCGCACTATAAGTACGAATCGCTATGTAAGTGACTTCTGGCTATAAGTTTCCGAGTGTGAACACACCAGTTAAAAACTTGCGAGAAGTGCTAAGCAAACAATTCAGGGAACAAAGAACAGCGGGTTTTGAAACGACGCTGGAGACAGCAAGTGAACTCATTCGCGCTAAAGTTGGTGAACAGCACGGATTGACCTTTTCGCACCCAAGTTAGTGAAGAGCACGAGTCAACCTTTTAAAAGCCGTGTGCGTGTGCCCACCACTGGGGACGTGCCTCTTTAGTAGAGGGCAGCTATCAAAAGTGAAATATCACCTTGAAGGTGTGGCAGCGGTGTCCAAATCAACGGCGCTTGAAGGAGCAATTTCTTCACAGCACCCCAGCGGTCCCCGGGCTACTTGTTGAGCAAAGTGAAACTAGGTTAGTTCTGGTTGAAACCACGCTAAGAGATCCGACAACAATTACCACATTGTTAGTAATTGTTGTAGTGAACCATTGCCCAACTATGAGCAAGTGGTTCACTGTATGATAACGGGGAAGTACCGGCAATCATTCCACTAGCATCACGTCATATGTTGACTCGGCGGATCGGGTTCCCAACCATCAAAGATGCTAAAGATGCGACAACTTCGGGTCAAATTTATTGGTGTGCGGAACTATCTCGTACCTCGCGCTCGTGAAATTTATCTTCGCACGAATAAACGAACTCTAAGCATTTAGTTCTTGCATTTTTCCATGCGCAGTTTGCAACTGTTTTATGTATTTGCTTGCATATATTTGTGTGTTTATCATTTTCTTATAGATTATATGTATTAATATAAACTGTTAGGTTTTTATTACCATTGATGTTTGCATTTTTAAGTACAACATGTCAGGTGACAACGACCTGACCTCAACAATATTAGTTGCCCTTAGCCGCACTAACGATGTGAATAGAGCCTCATAGCTCACCGACTGGATAAGCTAGCGAACCAGCGCATTATAACGTAATAATTCAGTAGTGTGTAGGGCTAGGCAAAAGGCAGTGTTACACCTTGGCTGTGTACAACATGACGTTTATTAGTCATCTTGAAAAGCTGTAAATAAACGTAATTCTTTTACAAAATTTGCAAGCAACATAAAAAATAGGCGAACTTACAGTAATATCAAAATAAGCAGCATCAGCAGCTTGAGGATCGCATATCTTTAGGTTGATTAGTACAATCGTCTATCAAGGAGAGTCATGCTCATGCATTACCCAGTATATAGTGCAATACGGGTAGTAAACACTTCGACCAGGATTCTATAGGATACTATTATACTTCTTTTTGTGCAGTTTTTATCAAAGCTTCTAATCCAATATTTGCAACTGTATCACTTTAAAAATCTGTACGACACAATAATTAACTTCGTTTGTTCAAACAGATTCATATGAAACTACTGAGCTTGAGAAAATGTTGGTTTCTAAAGACATGATTCTAATTTCTTCCAATTTTTTTACAGCATTACAAAAACAAAAGCTTTAAAGTAGCATTGAGAAATTCAGCTTTAAGCGTAAGGTTGCCAACACTGTCATTTTGACCCGAAGACTTCGGGTTTGGCAATCATCCTTCGGGCTTCGGGTTTTCAATAAAATTCTTCGGGTTAACTAAATGTTCATACATACATGGATTGCGATCCTATTTAAGCTCCGGAGCAGAAGTCATTGGTAAGAAAGTATCCAAAAAGGAAAAAAATATATTACATTTTTTTTAGAAAAATGTAGTTTCGCAATAATTTACTTAACTTTTAATATAAATTTTGGACATTTTATTGGAATGTAAAAAATAGTTTTGTCCTTTAATTCCTATGATTTACAAAGGTCGAGAATTATGCAATGTGTAACGGATCAGCTGAATCCCTTACCCATAATGTTTATTTTCATGCTTAAATGTATAAGCCGACTAGTTCCTGTGTTCTATTATTATATTTAATAATGTATTTTATGTAAGCAAATGCTCTCAAAGTCGGTCCTGCGCTGGACGTGTATTGTGAATTTTGGTTTTTGCGAGTGCAGCAAGAAACACGCGCTGTACGCGGGTTGCGAGGATTTTCAACTTTCAACTGCAAATTTAACAAAGAAGGCAGCAGTCGCACGCTGCTTCTTCTGAAAGGAAAGTGTAGTACGTGAATTCGCCCAGGGAGATATAAGTTAATTTGAAGCGGTCTAAAAAAGCCTGGCAGCCAACTTTTGCTGAAAACAGTGTTAAAGCGCAGCGAGCCAGCGTTTGAAAATTCCGTAAACGTATTTTCACAGAGTACATGTAAGTACACCCATTGTGCTATATTTAAAGGCCTATTTGAAGCGACAATTTTGAGAGGCGCAAAGTCAACTGTCTTTATGAGCATAATGGATACCAGCATAATGTCCGCTAGGAGCGGGCAATGCAATCGAGGCGTGCCGTTTCCAAGGGTATGCAGCAGCCAGTTCCAGGTAAAATGAGCGTGATAAGGTTGCGTTGAACTGTAAGATTTTGTAAACTCGCAGGAATATGTTTTATTAGCGACTCAAATAAGTACCGGCTCCTGGAAATTTTGCGATTCCAGTTTTGTTAAAGACATTTCGACATTCGCGTTCTTTTAAAAGATAATTATTTCAACGTTATTTTTGGTGATGTTTTACGTTGTTTATGTAGGTTTGCAACACGCTAGTGAATAGCCTTAATCTATATCGCACATACGTTTTTTGAGAACTTAATTCTAGTTTCTTTTATTTCTTTTGTGTTTTAATGAGTGTTTTTTGTTTTTATAAGCGTTTTAAAATCAGTAGATGTAAAGAATTCAGATTTTTGTGTGCATTGTTTAAAGTTAAGTTTCAGTCCGACCAACACTATAAGGAGAACCAGATTTCTATTTTGGCATTTTGCATAACCGACTAACTGAGATATTAAGAGAGTTTCACGTTCACTGAGCTAGCTAAGGGATAAAAAAGCTAATATTTATTTAAATATTAAGGCGTCTTGTTCAAATTTAATGTATCCACAGAGGAGTATGTACAAAAATGCCGCATTTCATATGCTACTTAAAAAATATAAACAATTTTAGGAAATATATCTTTATAATGCAAAAAACTATTTCATCTTCAACTTTTTTGTTAATTTTATTCGACATTTTTCCCCGAAAGTTATTTTCTTCGGGTCAGCATCGACTTAATGTTGGTAACCCTATTTTTTTTAGTTTTTAGGTTCCTGCTTCAAATTATATAAAATTGATATAACCGACTAGATTATAATTTTTAAATTATGATAAGATAATTATATTGCTGCCTCTTTATTCGTCAGTTGGAATCACTTTTAAAAATATTAATTATCAATTACGGTGACTGTCGAGTTTTATTATTTACTTCAAAAAGTTCTTTCAAAACTATTTCTTGCTTTAGTAATTTATAGGAGAAGACCAAATGGATATTCGTGTGAAATTTTCAAACAAAATATGGCCCAGCATCCTTTATCTAATAGACTTGTCTGTCCGTCCGTCCGGGACGCTGTAGACTTGTCTGTCCGTCCGTCAGGACGCTCTTTCAGCAGCCAAACCGTAAGAAATAGAGAAAAAAGTTATGAAAGTTATATGTTTGAAATGGTCATGTCAGCTCAGGAACCGAATTTCAGTCACGTGACACTTCCGGTTTTCGAGAAATCACAAAAAAGACCGTTTTTCAAATAGAACGCGTATTAAATAAAAATGTTTCAGCAGCCAAACGGAGCTGCGACCCTCTGCGCCTTAAAACGTCGATCGGTTAGGCAACCACTTTGACACCTTTTTATTTAATACGCGTTCTATTTGAAAAACGGTCTTTTTTGTTTTTTTAAATGAGACATTTGTCTCACTGGATTGCTAGTTAATTAATTATAAAATTAAAACTGAAGGTTAAATTTGCACCCTATAGATTTATAATAAAGAATCTGGTGTGATACACGCGCACAACTTCCTGTTACAGTGATCTTATAATTAGCCAAAAATTTGATTTTAAATTTTTAAGCATTTGTCAAAAATTTTCAAAAATTACAAATTTTACACAAACGGTACAAAATAGAGAGTTAGTTGAAGAAACAAATTTTCTCTAGAATTTTAAGCTGAATTCAAAAATGTGATAATATACCGGGTGTTTTATTTAAAATAGGAGTTAATGAAAAAAATAGAAAAAAAAACAAAAGAAACCCATTTTAGAAGTATTCAACTGGAAAATCACCTATCTCAATACACATTAAAAATGTAATAAAAATGTAAAGTCTAAAAAAATTCGTTAGAGCCGTTTTGAAAAAATCGAAAAAAACTGAAAAATGACAAGAGTAAACAGCTACTTCCGGTCATGCGATTTTCTTCAAAAGCTTGCTGTGGCATCTACATAGTACACAAAACTTATATATGAAGTTTCAACGCCATACCTCTTTCCGTTTTTGAGATATTCTGTTCACAGACAGACACACAGCAGACAGACAGACCAATGAAAAAAAAAATGTTTTTTGTGATCAGGGGACTCTAAAACGGGAAGATGTGTTGAAAAGTCAATTTCGAATTTTTGGGGTGAATCCAATACTTCCTTTATTGTAAAAGGAAGTAAAAAATGTAAAATCACAGGTCTCATGTTACTATCACTTCTAGTAACTTTACAAGGATTGGCATACCCTTTGAATATGAAATATTTATTCAAAGGGCATACCTTAGCCTCAGCAAAATTCTCATAGTACTTTCACCCTTTGAATATAAAACCTCAGGAAGGAGCGTTTCGTATAAAAATAGGGAACAAGTTGAGTCTTCAATATGGCGGATAGGTGTTTCCAGTTACATTGACCAGTGGCGTCACGAGACAAAGCGGTAGCAAAACTGTTAAGTTTAAGTATAGAATAAACCCTTTTACAAACATAACATACTTACCACGTCACTGATGAAAGTTTGTTAGGTTATGTACTACATTGTTTACATTGTACTGATTGCATGTACTTATTACGTACTGATGGAACGTTATTCCTTTACTTGTAGTTGTAGGTGTTTGAGAACACACACAAGAAGCACGACTAACCATTTGTACTTCCTTTTACAATAAAAGAAGTACTGGTTTCACCCCAAAAATTCGAAATTGAGTTTTCAACAGATCTTCACGTTTTCGAGTCCGCTGGTCCCAAATAACATATTTTATCTACGACCACTACTAAAAGTAGGCCTTTTAGCGGTAGCTTGTTTCTCTAAAAGTGACGTTTTATAGTTTACCGTGGTTAAAGAAATCAGCTATTTACTTTTAACTCTAGTGCTAAAAGTGAAGTGAGGTTATAAAACTACAATTTCGAACTGGAAGTGAAGTTGTGAAGTTATTCTAGTTGCTTCTTGCGTTACAGGTAAAGTGTTTTTGAAATCATTAAGGCCCGGTATTACAATATCAGCTTAAACTGGAGATTGACAGTTAAACTGCAGATTTCGTGAATACTGCGTATTACAATCTTCAGTTTTCAGACAGCGACGCTTAAACTTCCAGTAAACTTAAACGTCCGATCGGTACAGTTTAAACCGCAGTTTACATCAACCTGGCATATTCTAACCTTACAAATCGGGTAGTGTTGACAAAACGCGAAAGAATGGAAGACGTATTCCAGATATTTGAAGATTTATTATCCGATGACGAAGATGTAATTAATGTAGTTGAAATGCCACGTCAACCGAAAATATTTAGAGAGAGGTTAAATCATTTTGAATTGTGGAATGAATTTATTAATAGATTTCGAATATCCAAAAACAGTGTCCAACAAGTATTAAATGATATAGAACATCTTATAGCATTTCCCACTGATAGGTATCTTGGTTATTTTATAATAAGGCTAAACTACAGAATCTGGGGCACATTCCCCTTCTTTTATTTACTTCCTTTGTAAATTTAGTTATGGTTACTGGAGAAACATGGTTAATAAATATTAACAATAGAAGAGGAATGTACGCTTATTTCAAACAACCACAAATATAACACATCCGCTAATACATCCAACCGCCAATTGAACGTCGTTTGACAGAAAATAAATAGATTGGAAGTTAGGCGTTTTGTCGACAGCGCTACCAACGCAAACGATTTCACGGTAAACTTAACCAGCAGCCGGAAACAGATTGTAATACGCTAACGAAATTACCTACAGTTTAAACTTCCAGTAAAGTTTAACTTTACCTTCAGTTTTACTGTGCATTGTAATACCGGGCCTAAAGCGTTATGTAATGAGTACACTCAGATGTAGAGTATTAATAATTATATTTCGTAACTGACCTTGACAGCACTGGCTTTGCAAACATTCCCCGCGCATGGCCTACTATTTATTATGACATAAATTAGAAGTGTCGTAGATGCAAACATTTGTTAAATCGATATTTATGGATTAATAACGGTAAAATTAAGGTCGTAGATAAAATATTGTATGCAACGGCTGCTAAAAGTCGTTTATGCACGATACATGTTTCATGTCTCGTGCATAAACGTCGACTTTTAGCACTTGATGCATAAATAGCTATTATCTACGACCACTACTAAAAGTAGGCCTTTTAGCGCTAGCTTGTTTCACTAAAAGTGACGTTTTATAGTTTACCGTGGCTAAAGAAATCAGCTGTTTACTTTTAGCTCTAGTGCTGAAAGTGAAGTGAGGTTATAAAACTACAATTTCGAACTGGAAGTGAAGTTGTAAAGTTATTCTAGTTGCTTCTTGCGTTACAGCTAAAGTGTTTTTGAAATAATTAAAGCGTTATGTAATGAATACACTCAGATGTGGAGTATTAATAATTACATTTCGTAACTGACCTTGGCAGCACTGGCTTCGCAAACATTCGCCCGCGCATGGCCTACTATTTATTATGACATAAATTAGAAGTGTAGTAGATACAAACAGTTGTTAAATCGATATTTATGGATTAATAACGGTAAAATTAAGGTCGTAGATAAAATATTGTATGCAACGTATGGATTGGCGGTTCGCAGCGGTCGAGAGCGGACGTATTTCTCGTGTTGTTCAAAATAGTTAATAAAGTGAAAATGCCAGTTTGTAACAGGTGCAAAGAAGATCTTCCACCGGATAATGACTATGTAACTTGTCAAGGGTGTAACTCCGGTATTCATTATCTGTGCTCAGGTGTACGCGAAACCAAATGGCGAACAAATAATCCTGAAAGTAAAGCAGTATGGAGGTGCATCACGTGCAAAGATAAAGGCGACAAAGATAGCCAAAAACAAGATATGAAGCCTACAAGCACAGAAATGTTTAATGAAACTCATCTGGGGAATATGATACGGCAAATCATGAAAGAAGAAAATAGAGAATTACTGGACAAAATTAATGATTTTCAAAAATCTGTGGAGTACTACAGCAGCCAAATAGACGAGTTCACAAAAAAAATAAACACATTAACCGATACAAACATCGCCTTAAACAAAAAGCTACAAACTATTGAGACAAAATACAACGAAATTCTCGAAGAAAATCAGACGCTGAAAATTACTCTGGAAGAAGATAGACAATATAACAGAAACCACAATCTTGTCATCGAAGGTATTCCAGATACCGCAAGCGAGAACGTTATGGACGTCGTCATCAAGTTGGGAAATAGCGTTAGTTGCCAAATAACACCAAACGATGTACAAGCCGTACATCGCCTTGCACCCAAAAGTAATAAAAAACCGATCATAGTGCAGTTTTCAAACCGCATGGTGCGCGATAAGTTCATCGAACAGTGCAAATCTCGGCGTCCTACCACTAAGGATATTTATCCAGAATTGCAGCCCATGAACGTGTATGTTAACGAACACATGACGCCGTTCTACAAAACCTTAATGTTTGAGGCTAAAAAGAAGATGGTAAACAATCAAAAGTTATATCAATTTGTGTGGTTTAAAAACTCGAAACTGTTTGTCAGAAAAAATGGAGTGAGCCCAATTGTACGTATTAAATCCTTAAAAGATATCTAATCATGTTTTTTTTCCATATGTCTGGCTTTTATGCATATTAAATCAAACAAAAATGGCTAATTTCAATTTACAAGAAACATATGACGAATATAATAATTTTGAAACCATTACGCTAAAAGATAAACTAGATTGTAAAAACTTAATACAGAGTTATGATATCAATATACTGCACTTGAACATACGAAGCATTGCAAAACATTTCGATGAATTATTAATATTGTTGCACCTTTTGGATACAGATAATTTAGACATTATCGTTTTAACAAAAACATTTCAAATTAATACAACAAACTTTTTCAATATTCCAAATTTCTCAGTATACTATAACAACGGAAACATAAATAAAAATGACGGCGTGATAGTCTTTATAAAAAATCAATTAAAATCAAATATTTCTATTATGGCCTGTTTAAAAACTAAAGTTGTGAGAATAAAATTTGAAAAATTCAATAAATCCTATGGAGTTAGTGCGGTATATAGATCTCATGACCTGGAAATTCATGATTTTTTGGAAGACTTACCTCGATACCTAAATGACGTTTGCAGTGCAGAAAATGAGATTTTTCTTGGAGACATAAACATTGACATTTTAAAAACGGATCAAACAGCAGATACTTATCTTAATATAATGTCCGAATATGGCTTTAAATCTGCAATTAATAGCTATACTAGGGAAGTTGGTGACTCAAAGTCATGTATAGATCACGCTTTTATTAAATCTAAAGAAATACATAGCGCTTTTTGTGGAATAATCTTACAAACGGATATCACGGATCACTACACAATACTATTTAGCATCAAAAACTTAAATACTCAATTAAAGGAAAACTATAACTGTGAAACAACAACACGCATATTTGACTCAAATAAATTTTATAATCTAGCGAAATCTTTACCCTGGGAAAACATTTTAAAAGAACAAGACCCGAACATTGCTACTGAAAACCTGGTAAACAGCATATACACATGTAAAAATAATTCGATAACACTAAAAATTAGCAAAATATATAATTCTAAAAGCAAAAAACCAAAACAATGGATTACACAAAGTCTAATAAATTCAATAAATACGCGTGATAATTTAAAACAACGTTTGAAAAAAGATCCACAAAATTTAGAACTAAAAAATTATTATAAAAGGTATAGAAACATTTTACACATGTCTATAAAAACCACGAAATCTCTATTCTACACAAATAAAATAATGCAGTCACCTAATGATGCAAAGCATCTATGGAATACAGTCAGGGAAAGCACTAACGATTTTAAGAAAAATACTCTAATTAAGAGTGTAATACTAGATAACGGAGAAAAAATACTAGATAGTAAAGAAATAGCGAATGAATTTAATAAACATTATTGTAGTGTTGGTTCACGCCTGGCTCAAACTCTTATTAACAAAGGTAGTTATAGTAAGAACGAATTAGAACAAATTCCTGTTAATACCCGTACGCTTTTCTTAACCCCTGTCACAAAACAAGAAATAGAAAATTATATCGACACTCTAAAGACTGGGAAAGCTGCCGGTGTAGATAGCATTACTGCTGAGAACCTAAAACAAATAAAGGAGTTTATTACTCAACCTCTACGACACATTTGTGATTTGATACTTTCTAGCGGCATTTTTCCGGATACATTAAAAACTGCAATCATAGTTCCTATATTTAAGTCAGGCTGTAAGAACTCAATAATAAACTATCGACCCATTGCACTACTTACCAATATAACTAAGATTGTTGAAAAAGTAATTAAACAGAGATTAAATAGTTTTTTAGAGCGACATCAAATAATATCAAATAATCAGTTTGGGTTCAGAGAAAATAGATCAACAGAAGATGCACTACAAACACTAACCTCACAAATATATAAAAATCTGGATAGTTCAAGAGTCTCAGCAGCAGTGTTTCTAGACCTGGCCAAGGCCTTTGATACAGTGAGCCATGAGCTTCTGTTATGGAAGCTAGAGGCCCTAGGTATTAGAGGAGTTGGATATAATTTATTTAAATCGTATCTCTCCGATAGAAAGCAGCAAGTAAAAATTGGAACTACTTATAGCGACAAACTCATATGCAATTACGGTGTTCCCCATGGCAGTGTACTGGGTCCCGTTTTGTTTATTTTGTACATAAACGATTTGTTAAATATAAGCAAAGATTATAAAATAAATGCATATGCTGATGATACAGTTCTATACTTTACATCTAATAGTTGGAAAAATCTTTATCATACTATAAGCACAGAAATGGAAAAGGTAATTAATTGGCTTGATAAGAATTTGCTTACCTTAAATATCGAAAAAACAACTTGCGTACCTTTTACATCATATAAAGCTAATCTACCTCCGTATAGTACAATAAAAATCGCTAATTCAAAATTTGAACTTAAATTAATTTCAAATGCTAAGTACTTAGGTGTAGTTATTGATAGTTATTTAAAATGGGATATTCACATAACTAATCTTGCTCAAAAACTAAGAAAATTGTTTTACCTTTTTAGACAAATTCGTAAATTTTTAAACTTAAAAGAACTAAAAACTATATACTATGGCCTTGTACAGTCCGTTCTCCAATATGGAATTATTGGATGGGGAGGGGTGTACAAGACAACTTTAAAACCACTGGCTGTTGTACAAAATACTCTTTTAAAAATTATGTTAGCCAAACCATCGCTTTATGAAACAAGATTATTGTATACAGAAGCGCGTGTATGTTCTATAAGGCAGCTATACATGATTTCTGTTACTTGCAGATATCACGTCCAACCAAAACAATTCGTTTGCCATGGTTATGTCACAAGAAATGTTTCAAAAGAACACGTAGCCACTGAAAATGCTCAAAAAACAATTGGAACAAGAAGTGCAACTTACCTGGCTCCGCGTTTCTATAATCTTTTGCCAAGAAATTTAATACAAATAAACTCAGTACGCCTCTTTCGGAAAAAGCTTACTACTGAATTATTCACTAATAACCTCAATTTTTTATTAGATTTAATTGATTAAATAATTACACAGATTCCTCTAATCATTTGTTACATAAATTATTTGTTAGACAAATAAATCGCAAAAGTAATTTTAATTCTCGTCCGCTGTGCCACTCTCCACTTCTTCTTCTATCCTGTTTTTTCTTTTTTCTAATTCTGATTGATGGCCTTAGTACACAAGCTCTGCTTAGACTAAGACCACAACCATATATTCTATATTTTTTTTATTTTATCTATATTATATATTATATTAGATTCGATAAACTACTGGATGTACTTTATTTTGCATTTCTAGATGTATTTCATTTTGTATTTTGTATTGTATTGTTTTTCATTTCTATAAATAAATTGAAAAATTGAAACGTGTGCTAAAAGTCGTTTATGCACGAGACATGTTAATTTTCATGTCTCGTGCATAAACGTCGACTTTTAGCACTTGTTGCATAAATAGCTATTTTTCATTGGTCTATCTGTGAACAGAATATCTCAAAAACGGAAAGAGGTATGGCGTTGAAATTTTATATATAAGTTTTGTGTACTATGTAGATGCGACAGCAAGCTTTTGAAGAAAATCGCATAACCGGTAGCAGGTGTTTACTCTTGGAATTTTTCAGTTTTTTTCGATTTTTTCATAAACAGTTCTAACGATTTTTTTTAACTTTACATTTTTAAGGTGTATTGATGTGAGATAGGTGATTTTCCAGTTGACTACTTCTAAAATGGGTTTGTTTTGTTTTTTTTTTAATTTTATTAACTCCTATTTTAAATAGATTACCCGGTATATTATTACAATTTTTAATTCAGCTTAAAATTCTACAGAAAATTTGTCTCTTGAACTAACACTCTTATTTTGTACCGTTTTTGTAAAATTTGTAATTTTTGAAAATGTTTGACAAATGCCTAAAAATTTAAAATCAAATTTTTGGCTAATTATAAGATCACTGTAAAAGGAAGTTGTGTGCGTGTATCACACCAGATTTTTCACCACAAGTTTGTTTAAAGCGAAACCGGCATAAACACGCGAGACTCACAATAATGAGTCATCAATGGGTTTTACAAATGGCGACTTCCGTCGTAGTTCAATCATATGGTACAAGTTGATGACACTCCTTCCTGAGGTTTTTATATTGAAAGACTTTCATCACACAAACAATTGTCTTCACAACAATGAAACTTGAAAGTCCATTTACTTGACATCTGTACTGTCAAACTGACATTATGTTGGCACCACTGCTATTTTTCACATTTTAACAGTTAAATTACTGTACAGTCTAATAAAAAACACATTACTTTTGAGGTATAGTCAAGACATTTTTTTTAAAATTTGACACTGCAGATGTCAACTAAATGGACTATATGTAACAAGATTCAACATTAAGTTAGAAATAATTTGTGACGTCAACAAAATGTTTTTTTTAATATTTACAAACTTACAGATGTATAAAAAAGAGTGTTGTCTTTGGCCTATTACTGCATATAATGATAAGAGTAAAAATAAATAAAAAATAAATAAATAAATATTTACATTTCTTCAAATACCGAGTGACTATAAATGATTGAATTTTTTTTTATTAGGTTGGCACTGTTTATGTTGGTAGCACTGTAAGTCTATGTCAAATTCGAGGTTAGCAGGTTAGGTTTTGCGTCAGTTTTGACATAGAATGACGCAAAACCTAACCTGCGAATATTGAATTTGACATAGACTTACAGTGCCACCAACATAAACAGTGCCAACCTAAGAAAAAAAATTTCAATCATTTATAGTCACCCGGTATTAGCTATTAACATATCTAGGAATGTTATGATTCATAACATCCGTGATTTGTTCAATAGTTTATCGGTTGCTATATGGTTATGGTTGCCATGTAGGGTAATATTCCTTTACCCTACAGATAAGTTATGACTTAGTTACCAGCCTACTTTTGTATATGTAAACAAAGGCTTAATATCCTAAAACCGATAAAATATCTTAATTGAACAATATTAAAGTTACCAAAATACCTACATCATTAGTCTATTTATGATGGATGTACAAGCTATTGAAGGAAAATATTGTTATATTTACTCACTATGCATAAAATACTTAATTTATTTCAAAGTTTTCTACAAACTTTAGCAATAGTTTGTTGTAGAAAACTATCAAAAGCTCATATAAGGCAATTTATTTATATGTAAACTGAGATTCGATCATAGTCTATAAGAACAATGTCCACAATCAAGTAAATACAACCGCCTGAACTAAGATAAGCACCACCACGCTCGCTCTAATAGCTTAGACGAACTAAGAAGCTAAATAGAGAGCAGTATAACTATATACACGTTACAGTGGTTCGTAATGCAAAGGGCCACCAGTAAAATTAGATCAAATCCAAGTTTAGATACTATTAAAACATTAAGATAATCTCTGAAACTTCTTTGTGGCGTGAATTCATAATTCATATTCTTATATGGGTATTTCGCCACTCTGCAAATTAAAATATTAAATAACGAAAATATTAACAACGAACGTTTCGAGGGACAATCTGCCCTCGTTATCAACGAATAACAATTAAAACTAACAAGAACTTATCTTTTTTTCACTGGAAGGAAAAACGACCAACCTCCAATGAATTTTCTGACATTGACGTTTGTTGATATCTGTACCTACTTGATCTCATCTTTAAGAATCGATAGCCAACTATTGTCTAAAAATATTGAGAAAGACGACACGCATTTTTCTTCGTTAAGTAAAATGTATGCCGTTTCCTTAATTTTTCGCCTAGTTGACATCGATTCTTTAGACAAGATCTTTGTGTTGTCCCATTGTATTTTATGGTTTGCATCCCAAGCATGTTCTGCCAGCTTAGACTTATTGAATTGATACGTTTTCAACATATTTTTATGTTCTTTAACTCTAACTGCTAAAGGCCAGGATGTTTCACCGATATAATATTTCCCGCATTCACAGGGAATACTATATATACAATTCCTTGAATGTTGTTCTTCGTTGAACGGTTTAGTTTTTGTAAGAACTGACCGCAAAGTATTCATCGTTTTGAATACCGTCCTAACATTGAATCTATTTCCAATTCGTCTAATTTTGTCAGATATGCCTGGAATATATGGTATAGTAAGAGTATTATATTTTTGAGTGTCATTCCTTTGTATGTGTGTGGCATTGTTCGGAACATTTTCAATACACGAAGCAAAAAAGTTCTTGTTAGTTTTAATTGTTATTCGTTGACAACGAGGGCAGATTGTCCCTCGAAACGTTCGTTGTTAATATTTTCGTTATTTAATATTTTAATTTGCAGAGTGGCGAAATACCCATATAAGAATATGAATTATTAAAACATTGTTAAATAATTCTGTATCCTTTCACTTGGTACCTGTAGCTTTGCTTTGTGTATATTGAGAAAAATTAATTTAAAAATGACATAATATAATTGTTGCTATTGACATTGTTCTTTAGTTGTAACAGAAATATTCAAATCTTTATGTGTGTTCATATGACGTTGCAAATTCCGTTTATACACCGTTTTATAGTCACAAACACTACACACAAATGGTTTTTGCTCTGAATGAGTCTTTTTGTGATGCTCCAAACTACGTTTATGTGCAGTTTTATATTCGCACAAGCTGCAGGCGAACGGCATTTCTCCAGTATGCGTCTTCATATGACACTCCAGGCGGTCCTTGCGTGTAGTTCTGTATTTACAAACACTGCACATAAAAGGCTTTTGTCCCGTGTGAGTGGTTATATGGCATTGTAAAGTAGCTTTATCTGCTGTTCGGAAGTTACAAATGTGACACGTATGCGGTTTTTCACCCGTGTGGATCATCATGTGCCGACGTAAGCTGCGCCTGTGTGCAGTTTTATAATTGCACATGCTGCACACATAAGGCTGATTTGGTGAATGCGCTATTACATGAAACTCTAAACTGCGCCTCTCGGCCGTTCTGAAGTCGCAAATGTGACAAGCGAAAGGCTTTTCGCCTGTGTGGGTCAGCATATGGCGGAGCAAGTTTGCATTGCTTTTACTTTTATATTCACAGGAATTACATGGAAACGTTTTTTTGGGTAGTTCTAAATTTGTCTCACTTATTTTACAGAATTTTCCATACAAGTTCTCTTCAGCAAGTGGTTTTATATCACAGTTTATAAATTCTGCACGTTCTTCGTCAACATCACTGGTAGAAGGCAATTTCTCTACTTTGATGTTAACTTCTTCAAGTTTTAAATTTCCCTCGTTTACTTCACAAAACCTACCACAAAAGTTTTCTTCAGCAAGTGGTTGTACGTCACAGTTTACAAACTCTACATGTCCTTGTTGAATATCACTGCCTGAAGGCAACTCCTCTACTTTCACGTTAACTTCTTCAAGTTTAATATTTTTAAAACTGTTATCACTTTTCCAATTTTCTTCAATTTCTAGCTTGACGGTGGAACTACCAGTGCTTGTGCTCCCCTCGTCACAAAAAGGTTGGTGCGAGTCAGTGGCTGATATATCACAAAAAGTATAGTCTGCTGGTTCTTCTTTTACATCCACAACTTTTGAAGTGTCTGCATCAAGAGCATCCTCCACTAACTGCATCTTGCTTCGCTTTACAGCCGCACTTCGTGGAACACTGCTAAATGCCCTCTTTCTATCCGGCTGGCAATCAAATTTATGTGGCACTGCAGTTTCTTTCATTATTTTCATGCCACCCATTAATTTCCATTTTACGTAGTTTTCCATGTCATTCTCCAACTGCAAGTTAAAATATACGTTAGCGTACAGGACTGTAATAGTTATTTACGTGGCAAGCTTAGTAAATTAGCCTTTATGGGCTAGCCGGATTATTTGCAGTGAGCTCCAATAAAGGCTAATTGAAGACGAGCCGCGTACAAAGTTTTATTTTCTCTTTCTGAAAATATTAGTGATTAATAAAGCATGTGTTTATTAGAAAACAAGGTACTTATAAAGTCGCCATGGCAACATTTTACAGGCACCGTGTCTGTAAAGGCTCATTTACCAAGTCAGTTCAGACGACAGTAACACTTTACAGGCACCGAGCCTGCAAAGACTCATTTACCGAATCAGTTCAGAGGACAGTAAACGACCGTTTAACAAGTCAAGAGGAAATAAAATTCAATAACTGTCAACTTAATAGTGTAAGCATTCATGGTTTTACAACACTATGCACTTACATCAAAATGGTCCTCGCACACAAAAACACTGCTTGTCGTAGATAGTGGATTAAAATCTCGCCTTGCAGCAGCAAACCATTGTTGCTTACGGTTTTTGTTTTTGGGCACTTGTATAAACGTCTTTTCTGGGGTTACTATGCTGGTATTTTTACAGTGTGGAACTATGCACCATCGATAGTAAGTCGATCCATGTCCTTCAGACATTTTTACTCAAACGAAAAGTCACAAAAGTAGGTACCTACAACGTGAATTTTTGAAGTAGATTCCAAAGATAAGCACAAAAACACGCGTCTCCTTCACTACACTTTAGGACACACTTTTTAGCGCCCTCTGTAGTTGTATCACGCTACTAAAAGCTAATGAATTTGAAATTTGGTAAAAATCTATATATACAAAGTTAAAAGCATAATTAGCTCAAATTTTTGTCTGGTAGAAATAAGGACAGCACTATAGAGTAAAACTTCATGTTTTCGAAAATATTAAACCAATTACTCACCTTAAACTTTACGACTGACATACATGTTGTATTCAAACATGTACTAGATTAGGGCTGTCCAACTTCAAGTGGCCTGAGGGCCACTGAAAAAAAAATGAAGGTTATGAGGGCCGCATCATAAAATGTGTCGTATGTGACTTTGTGAGCGTTTTGGACGTATGTAGGCAACCCATTTAACAGGAGTTGGTACTGCTGTAAACATTTTAGTTTTCGTGGCAGTGGCGTCAGAGTGGGTACTGGGGGTAAACATTTTATTGTGTTACCATTATATTAATTTCTCAAAATAAATAACACTGAAATCAACCTAGCTCTTATGAAAACAGTCTTAATTATTCAAAATCATAAAATTTTACCTCGCAAGGAATAAACTAAAGTAAATCGGAATAATCTTACGCATTTTTTATTATAAATATTTTATTGATACAAAGTTTATTCAATTGTCTTTATGTAAAGTGGAAACTCCAATTTCAATCTCATCAATTCCATTTTCAGTTAGTTTTAGGACAAAATAGTACATTTCACTTAAGATAAGTAATTAGCATATTCTACCCTAAATGTTGTTTAAGGGACTACCGCTGCTCCCGTCATCAACATAAAACGATAACAACTTAAGAATAAACTGGAAAACAGGAAACACTTACGTTATTGTACTGAAGTTATGGTGAATTGATCACTACAGCCAATTGGCAGCCGATTTAAAACACGCCACAATAAGGATAGATACAAAGATTGTCTATAAAAATTGTTGGAAACGTTGACCATTATTTTGAAGACACAAATTAATCTGTCGTTTCATATTATCAAATACTCTCCGCAAGTCCTCCACACTTCTATTTTCATTAAACCACTGCCAATATTCCATTCGTGCTCTCCAATCATTTTCAAATAATTCTTGTACCACTGTTATCTTGTACGGATACATGTGGAGATTTTTTCTTAAATCGTTATGACACGATCCAACAGAAATACCTAAGTATAAAGGAATGCATGCGTAAATGAGAAATATATTGTTTACATATCACTTTGGGCAGCCAATGTGGAAACTGATTTCGGCTGGCTTAGTTGCATTCGACTATTAATGTCAGTTACTTTTTCTTCGGTTAAAACAGTAGGTTGCCTGTTGATTTGATTTACAGATGCAGTGTTTGTCTTTGAAACGGTAAATAATAATCCGCTTATGGTGAGCAAATGCATCGCACACCTGGAAACGCCTCAGTAAATTGTTCGAATGACTGAATGGAATATGATCATAAACCATGCTGATTTCGGGTTCCACTGCGAAAATGAACCATTAGAATAAAAGCATTTAGTTCAGGTGTGAAAGGCATGCTTGTAATTTGTAATCTAAAATAAGAAAAGAACCTCAAAACTTCAAATTTGTTAACTAGTGCGTATACTTACACCAAACTCAAATACGTTAATTAGAGAAATGATTTTTGCAAAAGAATAGTACGCTGAAACCTCAGAACATAACAGAATATAATTGAAACCGGCTGTAAACCTGTTACACAACCTTGCACAACGAATGAACGCCAATGAAATATTTCAACGTCAAAATATAACACTGCACGTGTAGCCAACATCAAATAGTTAAAATAAATGGCGCCAAAATGATGACCATTCAAAAAGGTTCGATAATTTATGAAGGCACTGTATAAAACGTGTATATTTGAATACAAATTCTTATTTATTCAAGAAGATTAGGTTATATTACCCTGAGGTAACCGACAAACTTACACCATGTGTTCTAGAGATGATCCTAAAAAAATCATATTAACTTTAGGTTAACTTTTTTCAGTTTTTTGAGTAACCTAGATAAAATGACATTTGTTGATAAGTAAGAACTGTCAAAGTAATCATTAATTAACAACTAGAAGAACTAAATACTACTAAAAAACAAAACAAAAAAGGTATTTGGTCGCTACAGGACCATTCGCGTTAGTGGTAACTGCCAGATTGAGACAACGGACAAGTAAAACCTTGCATCGGAGGTAGGCGGGACACGATGTTGTCAGATAAAGTAAAAATTCTTTTACTAATGATAAGTTTTTGTATCTTTGTCCTATGTTATACTGTTTTCAATGATTTATAATGTATATTCCAGATTTATGTTTTCTGAAAGTATAGTATCTATCGATCCGCGGGCCGCAAAAATTACCTGGCAGGCCGCATGCGGCCTGCGGACCACATGTTGGACAGCCCTGTACTAGATTGATTTTAAGTGAAGTTTAATTTCATAAAATATTTCAGTTAATAGTAACGGTTGGTAAATGTAATAAAGAAATAGTCATTTACATTACAAGACCGTTACTGAGCACTTTACTGGCGGCATGGTAGTTAACAAGTGAGCGAAACGAGCATGTTGTACAATATCTTATGGTAGTCTGAACGGCCGTTTACTGAGCTGTGTTTGTATGGGTAAAGAGCCTCGTTACTGGCTGGTCAGAGACAGTTATAAATTTTACAGATCTTGTCCGTACATTTTTACCGAAGCAGATGTTTTATCTATGGAAACAATGTTTTGTAAAAAAAATATATACGATTCAAAATACCATAAAACATGGAACAATACTCCATTGTTACTAGAACTTTACTGGCTCGCACGGATAACATGCTCGCTTCGCTCGCTCGTTAACTACCGTGCTCGCCCGTAAAGTTACAAGTAACGGTCTTGTAATGTAAATTACTATTATGTAATTGTGAATCATAAACACCTTTTTTTACAAAACGTTTTTCCATAGATAAAACATCTCTTTCGGTAAACATTTACGGGCAAGATCGGTAAAAATGTATAACGGGCCCCGTTAAACATTTTTACCGATTTTACCCGTAAAGAGGCTCTTCACCCGTAGAAACAGAGCTCAGTAAACGTGCGTTTACGATTCACAATACCGTAAAATATATAATACATTTTATAGCTAGTTTAGTAATAGGATAATTCTGTTATTATATGCAGTAAAATATTAATAGCTATTATCGGTACAAGTTTTATTATGAGCATCGAGTTTCGTTAAGTGCCATAAACAAACGTGTATTGTTCAATATTTTATCTTCATCAATAAATTCTATTTAATTTATTCTTTGTTTTCTAAAAAAGAGTGCGGTACTGAATGCGGTAATATCATCTCTAACCCCACTGAGTGATGTAATAAAGCTCTTAACAATACTAAAATTGATTTGGTAAGTAGTCTATAACAACACCGATGAAGATAAAACGTTTAAAAAGATAGTTATGTATTAAGTAGAATAGTATATTATCAAAAATACTGAATATGGTTTACCGTCCGAAGACAGTGTTTGGAAACTGAACGAAGCGTTTGTCCGAGGAAATCAATATTCGAAAAAAGACAACAAAAATAGCTAACAACACTGCTAAGTTGTTCATGTACCAGTTAGCACATGTTCTTGGGTTTGAGATAAAACTGAATAATATGGCATGCCGCTGGTGCTGCGTGACCATCCAAATCTCGTGTTTATTTTTAAGATTAAATTTGTTTATTTCTATGCACTTTGTGGAGATGTATATAAAAGATCAAATGATCCTACGTTAATTATCAGGTACGTATAGGTTAAAAACGCAGAACGGACTGTAAAGGCTACCACATTTTCAAATTAAACCAAACTTATCAATTATCAATAAAACTGAAAACGGAAAACAAAAACAGATTAATTACAAAAAGATGTTAGCCGGGAGAGTATTGCAAGATAAATATCGATGTTTCTTTGTCACTTACCTAGCGTCATCTGTATTTGCGTCAGGATACTAAACTTGTCTATAAAAAGCTTAGGGAGAGTGCAGACGTCTGGTAGATTCGCTAATGCATACGTGTTTGTTTACTTACTCGTGACGTCACGAAGCGACCGATGCGTTTTCGCGCGAGTTTTTCTAAGTTTAAATTAAATATGCAATAACTTCTTAATATAGCTTTAAGAAAAACATGGTATGATGCATCGTTTATACTGCTTTAAAGAACGCATTTAAGCTACTTTTGTTAACAGTGCAAGAACTCTATTGATATTTAGGAATACAGTTTAACAGGGAAAGCTTAATACATTTGATTGTTTAGATCACTTATTTCTCTTAGGATACTTGAATGTTTATAAAACCTACAGCAGGGATAACATTAGAATTAAAGTTTTTAATATGTTAGTTAGATTATTTATTCATTCGTTTATTGTTGTTAGCACTGATCATTATTGTTGTTCCTGCTGCAAATTATATTAGAGCCGCCATTTAAATGTTTATTTTCCACTCATATATTATGTGTTGTTTATGTCTGTGATGCGTGGTATATAAAGCAGTCCATAACGCCCTAGTACTGCTCTGCAAGCATTTCAAGTTATTTCCGTATTCAAAGTGGAAAATAAAACGTTATATGCACCACGGGCATTCCTTGATGTTCATAGCCTTTGGGCGACTTATAAACCCTTGGGTTTGTAAACTTATTGTTGAGCAAGCCAAAGATCTCACCCACTCAATGAGAATAGGTTGAGGCCGTTTCGACCCCAATGCCTCTAAATCATTCGATTTACAGGATGAGACTTGCGTTTAGCGTGTGCCAGCTATCCTGAGGGAAACTTCGGAGGAAACCAGCAACCAGCTACTAGATGGTTGGATTAGTCTTTCTCCCCTTTCATCTATAAGGCGCCTACCGGTTGTGTTGATGCCCCAGCCAACGAGACTGTATTGACCCTCTGGTACCCCCTTGCGGGCACGGATTGACACTTTAAACTGCTCTGCTAATGCTACTACTTCGTTTTATGTCATTTTGGTGCATTATCAAAAGCTCGCGAAAAGTTATGAAACATACTGCTTTAGTTTTGGTGTACCTGCGTCTCTGCGTCACCATTTCATCGGCACCGATCGGGCGCATGCCTCTCAAAATCGGAACGGCATTGCGTCATTTATAGCACAACGATAAGCATATGCATTTATCAGTGAACGCGAGTTCAAATCCCACTGGCTGCTATGCTTTTTTAAATTTCCAAATTAATGTAATTCGCATTACCAAGTGTATCTGTATTATGAGCACCATAAAGGTATTTTGTATCTATTTTCGAGATAATTTTGAAGACTCCATCCATAATTCGATCTAGCAAAAGTTGTTTTTCTTGCAGCACGCTTTCTGTATTAAAGACGTTGAAAAAATTTCTTTTCTAACTTTTTCATGTACAATTCAATTTTAAAAATGCAAAAATGATTTTAATTATAATAAGACCACCTATGTGCTGCACTCAAAAGCTAGTAAAAACATATTAATATGTTAAAATAATACAATATAAACAAATAATTACATATTATTATGCGTAGTAACATATGAACGTGGAACAAGGTTCTCAACTCGCAGCCGCATAGCCACACTGTTTCGTAGTAATTAATATATTGCTATACCCCTTTACTTTGCCTTTTCTGATGCTATCTAGTTTATTTTATTTAATATATTGCTATACCCCTTTACTTTGCCTTTTCTGATGCTATCTAGTTTATTTTATTTAATCAGCTCAAGTAGATCAAAGACTATTTAAGCCTGTATGGTGTTGTTTTTGGATTGACATTAATTTATTTCTGTTTAGATAAATGTATGTAAAATATTTGCCCTATTTATATATTTTTTTCTATTGAGTTTATTTCTCTTTTGCTAGCTCTAGGAAAACAACTACTCTCAAATCAGGTTAGGTTCATGCATTATCAAATTATTACTTGTGATAATTGATTAGTACAATGAAAATTACTTTAAAAATGTATAACAGTTCTACAACTGTCAACGTCAAAAATTATGAAAGTGAAAAGTCAGCCAAATGACATCCCTTACACATATTATTATTTCACATATTGACTAGGGTAAGTCCTTCAAATATGTAATTCACTCCCTATTAAAAACTTTACTTTTAGATCTTTTAGCATATACCTGTTTAGCTCACTGAAACACTATAATCTGCATCTCCGTCGCAGTCCGCCTCGTGATGCTCTGGAACCCCTATTCAAATACGGCTCCCCAAATAATTGCAACAGCTGCCGTTGTTAATCGCAGCCCGTACAGTTCCAATGTAGACACCACCACTACAAGCTCCCGGTCTACAGGAATTGCCTTACTTGCAACAGCGACCAAAATATCAGCAATCCAAACGTCCTCCAAGTCCAATGTAAGCTCTAGGTCTACAGTAATCCCCTTACTTCCAACAGCTACTGCAATGTCAACAAGAAGCCCGACGCTGCCCACGTCAAAATCCAACTCGGATGTAGAAATCCATTCAACAAGCTCGTCCAAATCCAACAGAATATTCCCATGCATAACTTAAGTGTAGATGTATTCACCCGGCAATAACTCCCATGCAGTTCCAAATCAAACAGGAGACCCAATAGTGACTCTTATGCAATTTATTCAAATCCTCTGCAGATTTTATTAATCCATGAAGACTATGTTATTGTTCTTAGCTATCTCTTTCTTCTTTGTACCATTTGTAACTTTGTTCATTATTCAGTTAATTTTAAATATTTATTTTGAAGGCATTTATTTGTCCATGTCAACCACTGATACCCTTTCATACCTACCATTTTAAACTAGAAAATTCATTTTTATATGCCCTTATTTTCCAATTAAACTATTGAAAGCTGTTTACATGTACAATTTCTTAAAATAAAATTTTGTTTTTTTAATATCCTCTTTTTCCATAGTAATAATTATTATACCACATTTTTTAAAGCTAACCCTCTGATACCTTTTTGATAAAAGATTGATTGGTTTACAGGATTTGTATTCAATCTCTTATTCATTATGTTGTTCTTTTATTACATAAATCCACCCTTGTACATTTTAATAATTAATTAATTTCTCCTTCCATAAATAATCTCATACCTAGGGATTAACTGTCATAAATAAAGTAGCAGTCTTAAGATGCTACCACAACAATATTTAAAACGCGAAGATTTTTCTGTCGGCACGTAAGTAACCGTGTGAGCCGTGCAGCACACCGATTTCGATAATTCTTTTTTTTATAAAAGCTGCCGTGTAGGGTCGCAGAAGTGTCGCAAATTAAACGAATTCTACCGGGAAAGTAATTGTAGAGAAAAATACCAAGTAGTAGAACAAGTAAGCTATCTGCTGTTTGTTGCAATGGGCCACTGTACCAGCGATGAGCCCAAAGCAGTGAATGTACAGGGTTCGGCATAGCAATGTTACAATTTTTTACACTAAATATCTTTTGAACAAAATCTAATACATTTCTGATGCTTATCATAAATTGTTCTACATCTTTTTGGATTTGATATGTCAGTATACCTAGTTACGGTCCTGATGGTTTTAATATATTTTCTGTAGTATTTATTTCTGTACAACTAATGCCAAAATTAAACGTTATAAATGTTACCCATTGTTGTTTTTTTTTACTAATAGTCTATTAAGGAAACTACGATATCTACTGTAATATTCTGCTTTTTGAATATATAAATAATATCCTTATGCAAGAGTTATTTGTTATCAAAATTACTTTCCACCTAAGCTTAAACACATCTTTATTCCTGTAAATGTCAGATCAAACATTAATCTCATCTAGTATGGCTGTGGGAGTGCAAACCAACGCCTGTAAAATTGGCTTACATACTTATATTTAATTTAAACTATCAAATTGTATTATTAAAAATTCTTTTTATCCATCTTATTACAATATTATATTGAAATAAATGAATTTGCACGTAAAAGTAATGTAATTGTTCAACAAATAAGCTTGCGCCGGTCGACTTCATCTTAAATCTAACCTAAAAATAAAATATATTGGAGCCAGTTTTAAAGGCAGCAATTTGTTCTTTCATAGCCATACTAGATGAGATTATTTTTTGATCATACTTTAGTTATAGTTATGTATTTTGTCATTTTGTTCATTAATCATTTACCCGGTGTACCAATTAAGTTCTGTTAGCTAAACCTCAAAACGAGCTCATTTAATAATTTTGTAAACATGAAACTCGTCACTCAAGTTTTTTACGATCAAGCTCTACAGATTGGTGGCGGTTTCGAACATAGGTAATCGCATGTGCTAGAATACAGTTTATGGGCTTTGTGTGCGTTAGACAGAAATAGACTTATATGCGATTAACATCTAGCATCCTTGGAATGAAGGTGTTTTGTTTTCAGAAAACACTGAACCCTAGGATACTAGATTTTAAATCATATATGTCTACTTCTGTCTAACGCATTCAAAGCCCATACATTGAATTCTAACTCATTTGACTTGGCACGTTCGCATTTTCCGCTACCAATCTGTATATTGGTTATGTAATAAGTAAGTAAATGAAAACGAAATCAAACTTGGCTTTGAAAAACCAAAGTAATGTGCTCTATTACTTCTGATGTTTTAAATTTAAATGACAGTTATTATTACAACAAGTGTTAAGTTGTTTAAATTGTCAAATTCTAAATTACACATGTTTAATCAAGAACAAAAAGTTTTTATAGTCGAAATAATTGATGTAGAGAATGTAAAACATTGTTTAAGTGTTGGTTTTTATGTTAATCTTCAAATAAAATTTTGACATGACAGTCGGTGACACTTATGCAATGGTTTAGGTTATGTATATGTGTTTCATTCTATACCTTTTCAAGTCCAAATTGAGACTAATCAATTTCATTTTAAGAATTAACAAGTTTAAATTGAGATTAACAATTTGAAATTGGAATTAAAAGATTTCAAATTTAAAATAAACAATTTCAAATTGGTACTAAACAAATTCAATTTGGGAAGTAACAATTTCTAAATGGGATAGTCAATTTCAAATTGAGAATAAACAACAAGTTGACACTCAACAATGTCAATTTGAGAAATGTTGACTAACGAAATATTATTTTAATACAAATTAAATTGTACATGAAACTTTTACAAAACGTTAAACACATGTAACTATTATAATAAAAAATCAACCACTTAATGGTAATTAATGTAACTATATATTTAAAAAAGATCTTCCTTGTTTAGCCCAGCAGGTGTCTATAAATTTTTTTATCCTTGTCACAAATCTTGCACAATTAGCAATAGTAATTTTCTAATATTTTCAATAATTATGCTCTTTAACCTTTGAGTAGCTCGGTGTTATATACAAGAATTAGAACCAATCAACTATCAACTATGAGAATTTGGCGAAGAATACGAAGTTGCTATAGACGAGAGAAGAAAACCAGAACTAGCGTACATAACTAAGAACACGGAAGGAAACGCAAATAAATATAAGGAAATTATCAAAAAAGTTAAAACTATGTACCAAGAAAAGAAAAGTGACACTATAGAAAACACTTAAAAAACAGGGGCAATAAGAGAGGAATACCAAGAAAAATCGCAGTAATAGGAAGCAAAAAATGTCAAATAGTAGTTGAAGAAGAAAAGGTACTAAATAACTACCAACTGTCCAAGACAAAAATTTAAAAAATGGGTAGGAAGAGCAAGCACAATTAGAAAAGTAACACTAGGCACATACAACAATAAAGAGAGAAGAAATTAATAGACAGCCTACACAAATTAGTAATACAAATCTCTAAAAGCAAAAAAATACAGAAGGGATAGTAAGATATCATAGCGATGATCTAAAAAATAGACATGTAGATGTAGCCAAAGCTACTGAGAATCTCTATACTAAGCGTAGGGTACAAAATCTTAGCACAATATTCACAGACTTCTTAAACTTCCAGAAGCATACGACGGTTTGAAAAAGCAGAAGTAAGGTATTCTCAAACACTCACAATAGGCACTGTTGCTACGCTCACCACCTGGCAATAGTGGCGAGGAAATTTTTAGATTTGTTTGAGAATTGAGGCCGTCACTGCTTTTTATGCACGAAGAAAAAGAGATGGGAATAGGTCGAGATCGTGGCGCCAATTTAGCGCGTGGGGTATATCTTAATTTAATCAAGGATCTTCAAACAAATGGTTTGTACGTATGTGAATGCGATCGTTCCGTGAATGTAGCTGTTAAGAGAAAATGTTTACCGTGACAGTTTTGACAAATTACGACGACGCTCCGTATATCAATGCACTGTGTGTCAGCGCTATATATACCGAGTCACTGTATCGCAACGCAGTCCTACTAAAACATCTTATTTTCAGCGTGTAGACCAACGCCGATTGCGCATAGCCAATTTTTAAACTGCCGGCGCCCATCCTTGATTCGACAAGCCGACGCCGCCCTGAAAGGTCTCTGTCATATAGCGTGTAAAACGACGTCAATTCGTTCGTCGATAATTTTGAATCAATCCATTTTGCTTTTATCGAAGCCTGGTCGCCAGCCACGGCTCCCATATTCGAGCCCGAGTTGTAAGTAATTTTTTCGTCGTCATCAAGCCTGGTCGTCAGCCAAGAACCGAGACTCTCCTTAACTTACAAATTTTGCCGTCGATTGAATTACTGCACAAGCTAAATTGAACTTGTTTTTATTGAATATGTGTACTAACCTAAGTTTGCAGTTGCACAGCAGTTTTCGGGTGTCTTCTTCTTAGAAGTGCAGAAACACGCCGGTTTATCCATAATTCTTTCTCGTGGAGTTGCTTATCGCGCAACGTGACGTCACAAGCAGGCAAAATTTTTTTTGCAGTCACAGCTGCGAAACTGAGTCGATAGATCTATTTCTATTAGCGAAGGGCGTTATTTCACGAATTGTGATTTAATCACGGATATTAAGGCTGTTATGACAGTTGCTAAAAACTATTATGTTATCACGAGTTTCAGGTGGTGCCCAGGTCTAATACGTTAAATGCTATCTTGCTGGTGTAAGAGAGAGATGCGATAAATATCACCCAAATACGACTTAGAGTCAATTTTTGCTTGTTGGCATCAGAACTCTTGTCGGCTGGATGAGGGAGATAGGGAGATGGCCAGTGATGCTTGTTTAAAACACACGCGATTAAAACCAAATATATCTACCTGAATGTTTCTGCATCTTTGCAACGTATGTATTATTTAAAGCTCCGAGATTTCGAGCACTGTTTTGGGTTGCAGAACAACGAGAATCAAAGTCGCGCTTTGATACTTTTCAAGGGTTAGGTGCTGGCATTCGTATATGAACGGATATGAAAATTGTGAGCAGGCCACACTTCAATATCACAGATCTAAAAAAAATGCAGTAACGATTCACGATGATATTGAAAAATCACGACATCGCCCATTACTAATTTCTATAAATATTTTGTTGACAGAGTTTTTTTATTTACTGTATGACTTCCATTTGTCAAGCAAAGTGCAGTTTAGGGAATTCATGCAGTAAGATAAGCTTCAGAAACATCGCAACAAGGTAGGTTCAAATTCTGGAGTTGAATACGTACATTTTTCGTTGCCAAAGGGACATTTTCCTGGTTGGACTTTCCCATTGCACTACCGGCAGACAAGCCTTTGGCGCCCTTAGGAATAACACGAATTTGTTCCTGTATCTTTGCAGGTAACATTATTGGTTTGGGTTATACTGAGAGAACCCCCTCTTGTTTTAGTTTAAGAACCTCCCCCCATACTGGGCGACTGGACCCCTTTAGGCTTGTTTCGTATCGTATATAGGGTTGCCCCTATAACAAAATAATAAAACAAAGTTTAGAAGTAACCGCGGAAAACTAAATTTCGATTGCGCGGAAAGCTTTATATCCTTGGAAGCAAAAGTAAGCAACTACACCAGTCCTGTGAACGAAATAGATAGAAGACCAATGATACACAAACACTAGGTCCACTAATGAAATTAATAATAAGTAGAAACATATCTTACGTTGCAAAGCTACGCAAGTGAGACGAAGAAATCAAGACATACAAAGGATTGATATGTGATATCAAGAAAGAAGTTGTATAGAGAAGAAGAGTAAACAGCAAAGTAGAATAATAGTGTAAATAACTTGATCTGCCTACCATTATCAAGCAGAACCGAATCCAATACCTAGGATACATAGCAACGAAGGGAGATGATAGAAACACGAATAAAATTCTACTACAAGACCTACAAGGGCCAAGTCCAGGAGGAAGACTGAAGATAATCTGAGTGAAATGTGTGAGAGATAACCTTCAAGACTAATTATATTATTAATTGGAAAAGCTTGTCAAGAAACCGTTGAATATGGAGGGAAACTGACATGAAATGGTCATCAAAGCCTGCAGTGCCCATGATATAAAATATACGAATGTTCGCAATAAGAAATATTCCCGAAATCTTCATATATTGATATTCATAATTATTCATCATCAACCAGTAGCTTTTCTCTGCTTTGAACCTTTTGCTTGATTTACTGTCTTCGATTTTTGTATGTGTTTTAACGTAGCTGCTACCATACCATGTATTACAGAGATAGGTAGAATGTTTGCCAAAAAAATTATAGCGATAGGTATAGGAAGACTTTTATTGTAACAAGATAAGCGAAAAAAAACAATTACATACAGGGCGTTATGAAATGTCTGTCCAAAATATCAGGTGTTGATTCAGCTCACAAAAATATGAAAAAAGTTCATATAAGGGTCCAGAAATAAGTCTCGATGAAGGTATGACCCCTCAAAAATTAGCTAGTCTTATAGTTCCAACCACATGTGTGGGGGGGGGGGGGGGGGGCGACACTGTATTTTATTTTTTTTTGGATCATGTAATTTGCCAACCCAAAATACATAAAAACTACTCTTTATAAAAGAGGCCATATAACCAGCAGCAGCAGAGAAAAATCAGTTTCACAGATCAGAACATAAGCAAAGTGCGAAGGGCAGTTAGTATTGGAATGTGAACTTTCTAACTAACATGGTTGAAGATACTTTAGCCACTTAAAAAATGGAAATATAGATATTAACGACACAAGTTTGATTGTGAGCATCTTAACGAAATGAGTTTGATTGCCAAAACGAGGCGGTGAGCCGAGTTTTGCGGCAATCAAACGAGTTTCGTTATGTGCCATAAGCAAACGTGTTTTGTTCAATATTTTATCTTCATCAATATCCTCTGGTTCAATGTATTTTTTATACGTATACCCATTACTGCACTGGTGAAGCTCTTAATGATACTAAAATTAATTTGGTTAAGAATCTATAACACCGATAAAGATAAAAAATATGACGTCACTAGAATGTTCCCTGACGGTCAACATTTGTATCTGTGTTTTAATTTTCTATTACGAGTGACTTACTTCAATAGCTACATTGCTAGGTTATAGTCTTGATTTTCAACCCAATATTATGATAAGAGTTGCAGCTTTATTTATAGTGAGAACAAAACTGTTACAATTATTATTCATAATTTTAATATTCGCTCTCATTTTCTGGAAACTTTTTGACTACCTGCAAATAATACCAAGAACATTCTGCTAAGTTATGAATCTCCTATTGCGGGAGACCTTGTATATTATAGTAGTTCTTTTGAATTCTATTTGATCTAACAGATCATGAATGTCAATAATGGTGGTGTGCGTAATTATTCAATCTTCCATTTGCTAGTAGGCCATTTTCAAGAGTGAGTTACTTCCTCCAGTTTTATTCTGTGTTACTAAAAATATTACAACAGATGTAGGAAATTTATTTTGTTTCCAGATATTGCATTTAACAAATCGGGACTCGCTGCTGGTGTAAAAATAATGGACGTGAAACAGGAATTGGTTGACCATAATTTGCTTAATGCAAGGAGCACCGAGTTACACGAACCACTGACGACAGTCAATGAAAATAAAGTAGTAAATTTACTTCTACAGCAAGAAACCCATCAATATATCGACAACGTGGCTTATAAAGGATTGAATATTAAACAAGAGGAAGTTGATGTAAAAGATGAATTGCTTGTGACGTGTGCAGCAAGTAGAAATTTCTTAGAAGAACAGTTTGTTTGCAAGCTCTGTGGATATGAAGCATTAGACGAGTGTAATTTCTTGGAACATATGAAGACACATACTCATGAAAAACCGTATTCTGATTTTATTTATGAGTTTAAAGCAGCAAAAACAATTAATTTAGTTGAAGATGTGAAGACGCACGCAGATGAAAAATATTTTTCTTGCCCTATTTGTGACTATAAAGCGGGACTAAAAGGTCACTTAGTCTGCCATATGAAGACGCATACAGGAGAAAAACCTTTTTCTTGTTCTATTTGCGAATATAAAGCAGCACAAAAAGGTAATTTAATATGCCATATGAAGACACATTCCGGAGAAAAACCGTACTCATGTTCTATTTGCCAATATAAAGCAATTAAAAAAAGTAATTTAATGAGCCATATAAAAACGCATACAGGAGAGAAACCGTATTCATGTTCTATTTGTCAGTTTAAAGCAGTACAAAAAAGTACTTTAGCAAGCCATATGAAGACGCACACACAAGAAAAACCTTATTTGTGTACTATTTGCAAGTATAAAGCTGCACAAAAAGCTTATTTAGTTAATCATATGAAGACGCACACAGGAGAAAAACCTTTTTCATGTACTATTTGCGAGTATAAAGCAGGACAGAAAAGTAATTTAGTCAGCCATATGAAGACACATACAGGGGAAAAACCTTATGCATGTTCTATTTGCGAATATAGAGCATCACATAAAAGTACTTTAATAAGCCATACCAGGACGCATACAGGAGAAAAACCTTATTCCTGCTCTATTTGCGACTATACTGCACCAGAGAAAAGTAAATTAATTAAACACATGAGAAAACATACCGGAGAAAAACCTCACTTGTGTTCTGTTTGCGAGTATACAGCACCAGAAAAAAATAAATTAGTTAGACATATGAGAATACATACAGGTGAAAAACCTTATTCTTGTTCTCTTTGCGAGTATAAAGCCGCACAAAAAGGTAATTTAGTCAAACATATGAAGATGCATACTGGTGAAAAACCGTATAAATGTTCTATTTGTGAGTATAAAGCAGTACAAAGTGATCATTTAGCAAGCCATATGAAGACGCATACTGGAGAAAAACCGTATTCATGTTCCATTTGCGATTATAAGGCAGCAAAGAAAAATTGCTTAGGTAGACATATGCTGACCCATACAGGCGAAAAACCTTATTCTTGTTCTAATTGCGATTATAAAGCAGCACTGAAAGGTACTTTAATTAACCATATGAAGACACATATAGGAAAAACGCCTTGATTCATGATCCGTTTGTTGTTGAGTATATAATTGATAAAATAAAAAATAAATTGGTTGCATATGTGAAAATGCATACTGTAGAAACACTATTCTTGTTCTATTGTAAAGTACTGATGATTGTATTTTATTTTTGGTTTTTTACAAATCACATTTAAAATGTCCTAACACGATTTACTTCTTCGTAGATATTAGGTATATGTTGATGTATATGAATATGTCTTGCTGTCTTATTTAAATGTTTATCTGATAAAAAATTGTATGTGTGTAATTGTACTATTTTATAATTTTGTATATTTAAAGAAGATTCTACAACTGAACATTCTGTTTTTTATTTAATCAATGTGAATATTATCATTAGACTGCTGTATTCACAACGCACAATTCGGGGTATATTTCTTGCTAACGCCTCACACTTTATAATATAATAATTCCGATTGACGTAACTATGTTTAAAATTGCTAGTTGAGTAGACTCGGCAAGATTCATGGTAATGTATGTGCAGTCTGCATTATCAATAGGATTTGAGGACTGAAATAATTAAATTTCTAACTTTAAATACATCTGGTAACTTAAGAAAGAAGCTGATGTAAGTAACTATGATAGTTTATTGCTACGTGATGTTCTTGGAGGGATACACCTACTGGTGAAAACTGCATGTCATATATTGAGATGGTATTGGGCTCTACGCCCCGGATGTTGTATCTGGCCGCAATGTTAAAATCATAATTATAATCCAGTAAATGCATTTGACAAGTTTGAAATGCCTGTGTTCAAATAAATGAATGAATTTAGCAACGCTAAGGAGACAGCTGGCTTTTCACAGGGTTGGAATCTGAGTTTAAAGTAAAGTAATTATTATATTTGGCAGAATAAAGTGCCTAATAAAATCAAATTAACACAAAGAGGTTTGCTACGTGCAGGTATGAAACATAGAATTCATGTTAGCCAATTTAAAATACATTTTGTGAACGATTATAAAAAGGTATGAGGCGAAGAAATGATAATATTGCAATAGAGCAAATTAATAACTAAAAGGAAGTGAGTCAATAAACATACGTGAATAAACAATAAGTACATTTAATAACAAGTGCAGTGCGCCAACAGACAATTTAAAGACTAAACCAATGTGCATTGTAATTTAGTTTATAAGAATTGTGTAGTTTTAGTCACTGTTAATAATAATTAATATAAAATGTACTGTATTTGAACTTAATTAATATCCGGTTTTTGTAAATTTATTAGTAGATAGGCAATTGTTTATAACCGTTGAGAGAGAGAAACAGTTGAATAAATTATTTGATCTCACACCTAAATTTGCTCTGTGTTTAATTAAAGATGTCTCCTATTTATCATTAACTTACATAAAAATAAATCATACCACAGTGATCAGCGCAATTTGAAGTTTCTATACAAGTGTGGGCAACGTTTTCTACGACAAAAAATTTGTTTTCCAAGTGGAGCCGTCCGATCGTGGGATCGGCACCGATGAGGCAGCTACGGGTTCGACACCAGCTAAACCAAGGATAAGCAGGACCGTGTGGATGTTGCAGAGCAGCATCGTGGGCACTAGCAGCAGCCAGACCAGCAACCCCAACACCCGGTACAGCGAGTTCCAGAGGAATTCCAACTCAGGCGCTTGTCCGAGGAAGCTACCGTTCACAAATGCAATATAAGGTACTGTAGCAACTTAAATAATAGCTTGAGGAGCTGGAAATTTACGTACCAGCGAGATAACACCGAAAGCAGCAGAGGCCAGGCGTATCCGAGCCGATAGCAGATTTATTTTGGCAGTAATTATAGTTAAAAGCCAAATTGTGAGGTTAAGTGTCCAAACAAATGCAATCTACCCAAGCGGCGTCGAATCAACAATCAAGGTCCGGTTTTGGCTAAAACAAAAGAAGTTAGAACCGCCAAAATAAGATTATTTGAATATTTACCTGATTTAACGTTCACAAAAGTTAGAATTTGCGAATCAAACGACATGTTATGCGAGGTTAGGAACCCCTTTGTACATTTGATACCAGTTCATAGTTGCGCGGCTGCGTAGTAAAATCGAATGGGAACGCAGTGGCGTGTCGTTTTAAATAAATTAATAGTGAAATTGTCATGAAGCCACCCTTTGATGAGAGTTGAATCTTTACCGGAGCTAGCATATTTTAAATGATAATTGCAGTCAGATAAAATAAAAGAGAGGACATAATACAATTTAATTTGAAGCAATAAAATTACAACAATCTGAGTTGTACTCAGTTAAACATTTGAAAATTCTTAAATAATAAATTATTAATATTAACGTGGTGTGGTGGAGTATATTATACCATAACAATATTAAGGTTGTGGGACATGGATCAACATTGTTTGTTAGAAAAATGTGTAAATATTACGTTATAACAAATTATGGACGCATCAACAATTTATGTAGAATGATGATTATGTATAACCACGAATATTATTTAACAGTTGAAATGAGTAACATCTATATTCTAATTAATCTGAATATGTGTTATATTCATTACCTTAATTTGCCATATTATATTGAAGACAAATACAGCAAATGCTCAACTGCGTGAACAAACATTCGACGTTGAAAATACCAGTGCTCCTCCTGGTTGGCAAACGACCTAATAGTTGAAATGGTTTGTTAAACAGGTGTCCCCTCCCCACTCGCAAATTCACACAGTCGTATTCATCTGACCTTGATGCTAGGTATAGTGGTAGCTTTCTTTTCATGCGAATATGTATATTTTTGAGGCCGAGTTCTTGCAGAATGACGTTAGTGTTGTAATTGAGGTTGACGATGAATGATTTGGTAAGTTTTTAAATAAATGTATCCATGCTGTCAATACCAGCTCATTGGGGATTTGCTCATTATGAACAAACTAGGGAGCGATAACGGATATCTTAGGAATTTTATTCTGAAAAACTTGTAATTTTCTCAAGTTATGTTTTAATGGTGTGCTCCATACTGGACAGGCATATATGTTATAATTGACCTGAGTAGGGTTTTATATAAAAGAAGAGTATTCCCTGCGCAGCGGTGAAATTAGGCATGAAAGTTCATTTTGTTACGTAAGGTAGTGCTATAATCTATTCCATTAAAAGAAAAACGATAGGTTGCCATGCTTTTTTTTTTTAATTGGCAGTACTAAGGAAAGCAGTAGTTATATTTCATTTCTTTGTTGTGGGAAACTTTTTCTAACTAAATTTGAAATGCCGTGTTGCCAATACTATCAAACCAAAAAGTCAAAAAAATATGTCAATAAATGTCATTATGACACTTTCCTAATCTCTGAAAAATAAAGTGATAGTGTAAGCGATTATTGTGAAAAAATTTAATAAACCGCATGCCCAAAGTTGTGTCTTCGGAGACGAAACGCAGTGTGTTGAAGTGCTACACACATTTCAGACGAGATAAACCCGATCTAAGGAATGATCAAATTATTAATAGATTGATGGACATTTTCAACGTGAGTACACCGAATTCGTATACCATAAAATAATTTTCTTAAAAAGTGCATAATTTATTTATAGGTAAAAGATCTGTTATCTATTCTATAATTACTAAAAATAATGTAGCACATTATGGCAACAGCGGGCATTCTGAACCTTCAAAATTCCTAACCTAACTTTACCGCAGTTTTGTCAGTTCATATATAGGGCATTCAGTAAACACAAAAACATTTACATTTTTTTGTAGTTGGCATGTGCATATAATTTTTGTACTAGGAATTCTGTATTTTGTTTTGCAAAGGTTTCCACACCTGTATACAGGCAGATTTGAATTTAAAAATCTGGTGTGATACACTCACACAACTTCCTTTTACAGTGATCTTATAATTAGTCAAAAATTTCATTTTTAATTTTTAACCATTTGTTAAAAATTTTTAAAAATTACAAATTCTACAAAAACGGTACAAAATCGAGTGTTAGTTGAAGAGACAAATTTTCTCTAGAATTTTAAGGTGAATTCAAAAATGTAATAATATACCGGGTGTTTCATTTAAAATAGGAGTTAATAAAAAAAATAGAAAAAAAAACAAAAGAAACCCACTTTAGAAGTATTCAACTGGAAAATCACCTATCTCACATCAATACACATTAAAAATGTAAGAAAAATGTAAAATTTAAAAAAAATCGTTAGAGCCGTTTTTGAAAAAATCGAAAAAAACTGAAAAATCACAAGAGTAAACACCTACTTCCGGTTATGCGATTTTCTTCAAAAGCTTGCTGTCTCATCTACATAGTACACAAAACTTATATATGAAGTTTCAATGCCATACCTCTTTTCGTTTTTGAGATATTCTGTTCACAGACACACAGACAGACACACAGACACACAGACAGACAGACAGACAGACCAATGAAAAAAAATATGTTTTTTGGGATCAGGGGACTCTAAAACGTGAAGATCTGTTGAAAACTCAATTTCGAATTTTTGGGGTGAATCCAATACTTCCTTTATAGTAGTAAAAGGAAGTAAAAATGACAATTAATATTTCCGATTGTCAGTGTCAAAGTAAATATTTTTCTAGAAATTCTCATCTGAAGTGTTATATAATGTAATAAAAATAACTATTAATAACCGCTACCTCAATAGTATCCAACACACTATTCGTATAATACTCTTAAAAGTAGTTAATTAGGTACAACATTTATGACAGCTGGGATGTAAATGTCACACCCTTAACCTATTTGTTTTAGTAACTTTTTGTAAGTACGTTCCTAGACAAAAATAAATTCTGAAAGTACACTCATGAAATTTTGGAAATCAAAGGCCACTTTGTGTTTTTATGTTTACTGAACAGACTATCTTCTCATCGTGCCCTATCCGTTTCGGACGTTGGCGATCAACATGACAATTTTGACTCTATCGGTGGCTTTTCTAAATAGTTCTATGGAAGTTTGACCGAACCATTTTCTCAAGTTGTACAACCATGAATGTCTTCTCCTGCCTGGCGCTCTTCTTCCCTCTACCTTGCCCTGCAGTATCAATTGCAATATGTGGTATTTATCGTTCCTCATAACATGACCAAAATATAGGAGCTTTCTCCGTTTAATTGTGATTATAACCTCCTTATCTTTGCGCATTCTTCTCAGTATCTCTTCGTTGGTAACGTGGTCCGTCCATGATATGCGAAGAATGCGGCGATAAACCCACATCTCGAACGCCTCCAGTTTTTTTCAATAACGCTTCAGTGAGGGTACATGCTTCGAGCCCATAATATAAGATCGCAAAGACATAGCAGTGCAGCATTCGAATTTTTAGAGGCATACTAAGATCTCTGCATACATACATTTTTCTCATTTTTATACAGACTATACAGAGTGATATCTGTCAGATTGTCATGGTCAACCATCGTTTTTTCAAAGATGGAATAGATTATACGAAGTGATTTTTCAAAATTCAACTCCTAAGGGGGTAAAAAAGGGTAAAATGTGTTTTCAGAAATTCCTCAATATCTCTTAGGCCCGATAAGATAACGACTTATTATTTGCTTGCAAAGGTTTCCAAAACCTTTCCTTTCTCCTCTTATTACAGGCCAGTGGCCTGTTTTAACCATAAAGTGGTTTTATAACACCTCTTTGCCCTTTGGCCGGGTAGGTAGCTAGCCTTGCCCATTGAATGTGTGTTTTCTTGTTAGGGGTTACGGACTACCACAGGCGTTAGCATGGTAGCCGGGGAGCGTATGATTTTTAAACTAGAGTCACTGGGATTCAAACCTGGGCCGGCCGCCTGAGAGGCGAGCATTTGCTAACTGGGCTATCCACAAATATGGATTCGGAGTGAATTATAGAACTCTTAATATCTCCTCTGTTTGTTATTTTCGGGCATATAGATGTCTTTAAAATATTTAGAAAGCAGTGCAAGATTTTTTTTAAAATTTCACCACTAAAGGTGTAAAAGGGTTGTAACGGTAAAAAGGGTGTAACGGTGAAAGGGGGTAAGCAGTTAAAAGTATTGATTTTATTTCCCTGTGAGTTCATTTTAGAATAAAATGGGGTAAGAAGGATTTTTAGAAATTTCACTCTTACGGGTTGACACGAATATCCTGCTAAAATTTAATATACACTGCGCCAATAAATTAGGGAAACAATTGTAAAATAATTAATAGGTATACTGTTCAAGATTTGTGGATTATAAACCTGTTAGACAAAATGCTCATAAGTAGTAATTCGTCTAGTTTACGCAATTCAGCACTTTATTTTTGTATTTAATGCCATATAAGTAACTTAAGTACTGGATGCAAAGTAATCTTCAATATCGAGTAGCTGTACAATCTACAAAAATGGAAACAATTGAGTGTGGAAATCATTTCTTTATTTGTCTACACCGTTTGTTTCTAATATAAGGTATCTCAGTCAAGCTTAAGTGGCAAGAGGCGAACATTCCCTTACGGGAAGTTGGAAGAAAACTTGAGGTAGCTGTTCTGTTGGGTGCAGCGTTTGAAATCGGTGTTGAGAGACAAGAAGTTGTGGTAGCAGACATAGTCATGGTCGAAAGAGCGCACTAACCAAACAGCAATATATATTTATGCACAATTGTGCTCTTAAACAACCCACATCCACTGCTTGAGATCTATAGGACCTCAGAAGAGTCAGTGGCATCCAAGTTAGTACAGAAACCACAAAGAAAAGGTTTTATGAGAACTATTTGAGGCCAAAGCGGCCATTCCGAAAACCACGATTGATTCAGAACCACAGAAAAGATTGGCGTTTACTCAGCAACATGCAGATTTGGGAATAGAGCACCGGTCATCAGTACTTTCAGTGATGAGTCTAGATTTAGGTTGACACGTAGTGATGGTCATCTTTGTGTTTGGGCACGTGCAGATGAGCGCAATTGTAAAGGACTGGTTCAAAAGGTAGATAGGTTTGTAGGAGGATCTGATATGAGGTGGGTTGGTATCACTTTTAACACTAGTACAGATCTCGTTGCTGTACTTCGATAAATAATTGCTGACGGATGCATCGAGTACATTATTGCAAACCATGTGATACCTACTTATTGTAACCCATATAGGTTCTGGATTTGTGTTACAGCAAGATAATTCTAGCAGCTTAGACAAGAAGCGTCCTGGAAGAACACGAAATCCTCGTGATGGACGCTCTTAACCAAGACCCTAATTCAATCGAGCACTTATAGGACAAGTTGAATCGGAAGATCAGGAACCTATCTGTAGCTCCAGAAAGTCTTCAACACCTCATGGTAGCTGTTTTGGAGGAATGGACTAACATACCTCTAGAAGATATAAGGAGATTGATTGAAAATACGCCTCGAAAGTGCCAGGCCGTCATCCATGCTCATAGAGGTCATACACACCACTAGATTTTTTAAAATGTTTAATTTTATTATGAAGTTTTTTAAGTCTAGTTTTGTACAGCTTTTCAATTTTTGCTTGTTCTTTGAGTTTAAAAGAGGGAAATAATTAAATTTAATTATTTTTTGTGTAAATAATTAATAATCTAACCAATTTACTGAGTTTCGCCTTTTGCAGTTTTAAAAAATGGATTTTTTTAAAATTTTTTTAGCGTTTCCCTAATTTATTGGTGCAGTGTATATAATGCTAACTCACTCACTGAAAGATAATCAGAAAATCTCAGTCTCAAGGTAGATACGTGAAAATTTGTAGGGCTCCTCCATTTTTACTTCCTCAAGGGGTATAAATGGAGTAAAAGTGAGGTAAAACTGGTTCTTATTGACTGCGGTTTTATCCGCTAGACCGATACTCTAGGAAGTTGCAATTTGGCATATCAGTTCCCCTTATAAATAGGGTTTAACTAATTTCCGGGTTGTTTGAAATTCACCCCCAAAGAAGTTAAATGAGGTAGGTTGTTTTCTAAAGATCGTCATAACGCGATAAGTGCTGTAGGTACGACGTTGGAATTCGGAAACGATTCCTTTTATAAATCAGGTCAAATGGCTTTCTGGATTTTTCGGAATGCACGGTGTAAATCTGTATTCGGAACAAAGTATGGAACCCTTCGTATGTCCTGCGGTTGTTGAGTTAGAATATTTTTCTGTGGAGTATAAATGTCATTTTTAAATATTTTGAAAGTAGTTTTTTAAAATTTTATCCGTAGAAATAAAATGTGTAAAGGGTTTCATAAACCGCAAAAGTTGGAAACACGAAAATTTGCAGGTTTCACCCACTTACTACATAGATACACATTAGGACTGGGTTTTCCGACATTGCAACCCCAATGAAGGTATAAAAGGAGCAAAAATAATTCTTTATTTACTGCACTTTTATCTACCGCTTGGGTAGGTAATTGTAATTAGACCAATGAGTTTATTTTTCAAATCGGGTTAAACCATTTTCAGGGTATTTCGGAATTTACTCCCCTAAAGGGGTTGAATGAGGTAGATCTGTTTTTCAAAAGATCGCCACAAAGCGGGTACTACTGTAGGCTGTTTGCGAATTCACTCCCCAAATAGATGAAATGCGATAAATGTACTTCTCTAAAGATCACCATAAGGAAGTAACTGTTGCAGGTACAAAGTTGAAATTCGGCAAATGAATTTCTTTTACAAATGAGGTCAAAGTGTTTTCTGGAATTTTTAGAATTTATTCCCCAAAGAAGTTAAGTGCAGATGATGATGTGTTTTTCTAAATACCGTCATAATGTGGGAAGTACTGCAGGTAGGAAGTTGAAATTGGATACAGTCAGTTCCCTTTACAAATCAGATCAAATAGTTTCAGTTTTTCGGAATTCACTCTCCAAAGGGGTCCAAACGGGGTAGATGCGTTTTTCTAAATATTTTCATAGCAAGGTAACTACTGCAGGTATGAAGTTAAAATTCGGAAAATTTGTTTCTTTTATAAGTCAGGTCAATCATTTTGTCCACTTCTGGCTGGTTCTCGAATTTACATTCTGTTCACAACATTCGACATAAACTGTATGTCGTTCCTATTAGTAATGAAATGTATTTTAGTATAACAGGCCATATGTTACTGCATTAAAGCATTAGTTACACATTCTGATCAAGCAGGCCACCTATGTGAAATTTCCATATAAATATATAGGCTCTGTGGCACGAACACAATGCCATGCAACAAAACTGATGTTGCAAAACCGCGGTACGAATGGTGTGCTATGCAACGTAAAGAGAAGGATGGCCCGGCACAGCTTATGTGCCGCGTGGCGGTTTACGTGTTTGAAACACAGAATCATCAGGAGTCACATCCAGACTTCCACAAGGCCAATCTTAATAAATTATTCAACGTTCTTAAATTGAATAATTACCCCATTTCCTTATTAAATTTCATTTTATTCTCTACCACCACCAATAGGAGTACACCTACAAATACATCTGTAAACAGAGAAGAGAAACCTTTCATGTACAAAAGTTTTATCTATATCAAGGGACTATCCAATATAATCAAGTTTTCCACAAGTTCATCCACATAAATGACTGCTTTTCTAAGTTGAAATATAAAACTCCAACTTTATTAACTCCTAATGTCGTTTATCAGATAAATTGTAATGGCTGTGATTCCATGTACATTGAGCAAACATCACAAAGGTTGTAATCTAGAATTACTCCACACAAGACCGACTACCGTCGCTTGCGCTTTGACTAACCATGTTAATAGCACTGGTCACGGTATGGATTTTGACAATACCAAAATCATTACAACTGAATAAAATATGAATCGCCGTACCTTCATCGAAATGTGTTACATTTTTGGTAATAACAACGCCTTAAACTCATAAACTGACATTGATCATTTCAGCGTCTCGTATCATCTTCGGTTGGCCAAGTCTAACAATAATTTTTCTTTGGAATTTCTTCAACCTGGTGAAATTACTAGGTGAATATTTTAATACCTTCCTACCCGTCTATGTAATTCATATTTATACCCTATTTTTCATTTGAACTTATTAAATCTCTATACTTAATTACAAAAATGTAGTCTTTTTGACTTTTTAACAAGTCTTATTAGCTCGGTAGATCAACTTTCAATTCTTGAGCCGTCTTTGGACCCTTATTATAGCACATTGAAACTCATTTATGGTTGAATTCGTATACCCTCTTACCTCACCAGCGAACTGTGCAATTATATTTTGAACGTGCCTCGTATGTAAAGGACGTCGTGCGTAAGGCGCATGCGCCGCCACAAATTACCATCTGTAGTTACCTTGTTCATCTTTTGTAGAATTGTGCATAACAAATCAAATATTTTATTTAAATTGAAGGCTATGCTGGCATAAAACTCATAAATTATAATTTTTTAATTAATTTTAAATGTGTTAGTGGTTTTTTAACATGTAATGTGGCGGCAGTATCTCAACCTCTACCTATGAGTCTTAAAATAATTAAGCCTGCAGGTATTCTGCTCGTGCATTGCTTGAATTCGAAACGTCAACCCATTACATACAAGTGGTTCTAACTATTAGAGCTCATTAACTTTGCCAAGTACCGAGATCGGAGTTTCTCCAACCCCGTTCCCAGTCAAAACAAATTATCGTAATATATAGTGTAAAGGTATGCTAATGATGATAATTTAATTTAATTAATAAATACACTCCCTACACATATTTTATGTTTTATTTAAAATCAAATTCTGACTGATCAAAAGTAATTAATAATTGCATCAATGGGTTCATGAATATAGTGTTTTGCTCTTTTCTAGTAAATCGCACATCTGTAAGTAAAATAAGTTATGGCTAGCTATTTTTCGGTAGGCATGAAACTCAAAATCTGCAAGTTAGGTTCCCCCATACGTTCATAATTAAAAACTCCCGTGTTACGCCACTGGGCTGTGAAATTTAGAAGCAGTAACGCGCAGAATCACCGCGCTGTCAAATTTAATCCATCAACAAATTGATTTAACGTGCGGTTCGTTTTTGTGTTATTATAAGTGAATTCAAAAGCAAATCTATGAACAAATTATCAGGTATTTATTCAATTTATGGTATTTTCGCTGGCTAATCTCTCTTTTGTTTCAGTGACGTAAAAACCGACGCGGCTTGGGTAAATTCAGATGTTATCCGCTCCACTAACCTCACAATTCTAATTTGGTTATTTATTGGGAAAATAATTTGTCTGGAGACTTGGATATGCCTGCTGCCTACTTGAAATGGTAACGTCTCGCTGGTACAATAAATTTCCGGCTCCTCAAGCTGTTAATGTAGTTTTTACGATACCTTAAAATTTCTAGGTGGTCGAACGTTCGTTCCGGAACGAAGCCCCAAGCTGGATCTTCTCTGAAAGTAGCTGTTTTCGATGTAGATGCTGCTGGCCTTGGTGCTGCAGCTCCCCACGATGCCTCGCAGCCGTCAGCTCTGGATTTCGACTCCTGGTTTGTTCGCAATCGCTCTTCGGAAATTGGAGCTGGCCACGACTCACTTTTGGAAACTGGCTGGGGTGATATACATTTTTTATTTGGCAAAACGTTGCCCACACGTTCACTGATACTCCAAATTTTGCTTAACACATTTTGATTGTAACTGGTTAAAATTCAATTTAATTGGAGACATAAATTAGACTGCTCTCAAATAATTTATTTCAATTGTTTCTCTCCTCGTTCGTTATAAACAAAAACACATCAGAAATACAAAAAACGGAAATTGAACTGATTCAAATTAAGTACTGTCACTCACATTGCACAATTTAATTGTCCTTTTACTTAATTGTTGCACTGACTAGTGGTTCATTTCGCGCACTTTCTTTCTACCTACTTGCAGTTCACTTAAGTGTCTACTTTTCTTCCACTTCCAAATCCTGGTGTGAATTTCACCAAATTTTGAATGTCGTTGATCCCTGTCATAATTTGCCTTTAGATCTGTTATTGTGCTCTTTTTTCACTGTACTGGGAACATTCTGTCCTTCTTACCTTTATTTAAAAAGTTCATAGAACTGTACTCATTCAATTAAACTGACATGTAAATTTATTTAACCCGCATGTAATAAATCCCTTTGGTGATAGATTTGTTGAATTTTGATTGGCTTTACTTTGCACCAACCTCTTAATTTATGCTAATTGATATTTCTGTGATTCTAGTTTACCAATTGAGCTCTGCCTTATTGCCATTTATTCAGAAGTAATTTCATTTAATATCGGCAATGCTTTACCAATGTGGTTATGTATTAAAGTTTCTAATGTGACTACTTGCAGTTGCCTGCTTACCCCAGCTCTGTGCTTTATTCAGTGCAGTCTTTAGGCACGGGCCCAACGGGCCCTGGCCCAGGGCTCCCAATTTTTTGGGGCCTCCGACGGGCGCATTGATTAACTAATAATTATGTAATTCATTAATTAATTTTGTAAAAAAATAAAAATTAAAGTTGTGTATTCATTTGATAATTATAGATAATTATAAATCATTAATAAAAATTAATAACACGTATAAATGTACTACGTTGGCCAGACCCAACGTTTTTTGGTATTATAACAGATTTTAGATTCGATTGTTTTAATATAGGTTCGAAAGCACTGCTTTACTAAGTAAACTGAAGCTATTATAGTCAACAGGAGATTTATATCCTTTATATTTTCGATGGACTCTAGATTTTTTCCTCATCGGCTTAATTAGATCGCTTGAAAACCCAAGAGGAAAATAATCTGATTGCTTATTAAACATCGGTACATGTTTTGAAATAACAGATTTCATAATGAGATAATATTTAGTTCTCAGTCCTAAGCGATTTCACTTAAACATTTCAGTCGTAAGACAGTAATTTACCATTAATAGCATTCTAACTAGCTTTGGAGAAATTACAAAAATTTTGAGCGGCTGCAATAAGCGGTTCTGTAAACTTATATCTAAAATATATTTTTAAAGGAGGCTGGTTTTGACCTACAGCAGTGGTCGGAATGTAAACTTTGACGAACCGGAACGCTGTCGAGGGGGACCGGGGGGTATGCCTACCGTGTGCGCCGCAGGCGAAAATTTTCGCAGAAAATAATAATAATGTTGATAATTATAAGTGGTTTTTCTGTCAATAGTCGACACCATATATGTATTATACATATATTGCTAGTAGGGCCTCGGAACGCCCGAAAACATTACGGCGCCGACATAGTCTCACTTAGAGTATAACGCGTCTCATGCGCATGCGTGAGAATTCGAACTCCGCCTTTAAAAGCGAATTTTAAACTTGACCACTTCCCCATTGGGCTGACGACGCCGCCGCGCTTGCGCACAGGTCACCATTATACGTTGAAGAGTTGGTTGTCTGTCTCACTTCCTTCGTGAGTTTCCCACTCATAGCCGCTAGCAATATAGTAAGTATTACATATATGGTTGACACAAACCAGTTTAATTTAATATTTTATTTCAAAGTGAAAAGACCCTAATTAAAAAAAATCGGTATAAATACAACAAAATAAAGTTTATTCATTTCCTTAGAATAACTCAATAATAGGCAATAAAATCAAAATAAGTCAACAAAATTCAAAACTTTAAAATATTGTAAGGTAACATAACAGATAATACATTTCGCTCAATTCATCAAGAGCATCAGACTATTGCGCTAAGGTTGCTGACAAATTGTACCGGTGCAATCATTTTGTGAACGCCCCTATATTTGCCTCTTTCTTTTCCATCTCTTGTTGGAAAATTTTTCACGAAACGGAACGGATTTTGATGAAATTTCACGAGACGGAACGACTCTTGATAATATTTCACGAACCGGAACGCCGTTCCGGTCCGTTCCGGTACATTCCGACCACTGACCTACAGCAGTAAGAGGAGGCTTTCGCATTTTCGTTGTTAGATAACACAAGGTCTAGAATCCTCTAATTTATATTTTTAACATAATTAAACTGCATAATTCCACTTACAGATAACAGTCCACAAAAAAATTAGCATTATTGTCGTACGTTGAAGCTGGTTGGGGGTCATGCTCATTGCCATTCTTAACCCAATTTATGTTGCCCAAGTTGAAATCGCATAATAGTTAACGGATCAGATAATGATATCGAGCAGTTTGTAACCAATGTAGCTGGAATATTATCGGGGTCCAGCCCCTTGCTTACATCCTGGCTACTTAGTAGCTCTTACACTTCCAGACAGGTAGATAGGCAGACAGGTAGACTGGCAAATATTCATAAGTTAAACTGGATAAAAAACGAACTTTGCAGTACTATGCTACAAGAGAGGCTAAACTCTTTATCATTAATGTGCATAGAAAGCGACATATTGTTGAATTTAAATTTTGAAGATATAACACAGGAATTTGCCCATATCAAATCGAGCAAAAAATCTTTTATTAGTGTGTAGCAATAATTATGACCTACTTTTTAGTTTTTAGGTTTCTTATGTTCTATTGTGTTTATATTCATTTTATTAGAATGTTAATTTCGTTTCAGTACATAGTCGTATAAAAATGAAAGTAGGTATTTTAAAAATATTTTTTGTATTGTATTGAGTTACTTCCTTTTCTAAAAGGGCCCCTTCATTACCTTCGGCCCGGGGCCTCAATCATATAAAAGACGGCATTGGCTTTATTGACTTGCTTTAATTATCTATGCTGCAAACAGAGTTGATTAACGGGCCAAAGACCATCTCAATATATTTGCAGGATGTATGTAAAGTATAAACGAAAAATGAAAAATTTTTGGGAAGAATATTATTACCTCCCTTCCTACAATTATTCTAGAGTTTATTTATGTAGTGTAATGGGTAAGGGGAAGACAATTTATTTAAAAGATTTACAAAAAAAGTGTTATAAAATTTAATCCAACTGTTCAATAGATACTAAAAAAACAAATATTATATTGATAGCTGCAAGAAGTCAAAGAGACAGATTAATTTGAAGTGAGCTAAAGTAAATTCAACACCCTTAGGGTGTCGGATGAAATTGGCATAATTATAGCATCATAATAAGGAAATGTTGGATAAATGGATTGTACTCTGTAACTTAGTTTGACAATAGTAAGTTACTTAATAGATAACCAACAAATGTATCATGGATATAGTTAACCACTGCGCTTAAAAACAACCAGTCCTTCAATATTTTCTTTAAAATTTATATGTGGGTCCAGGATGGTGTAGCTTGAACAAGCGTCCACGTTCGATCAGTAGAGTTAAGCAAAGCTCTTTCTAGTCAGAACTTGGATAGGAGCTCCACGGCTGCTTCTCTCGGCGCCTCGTGATACGGCTGTCACGGAAATAGTTGGTCCCGGATGTCATAATAACATCATGACAGTCGTTAGTGGGGTTGGAAGTCCCCATAAAATGTACAGCGACGCCTATAATTGGCCTAACGGCTGTTGGCTGAGTACCAAAATAAAATAAAAAAGTATATGTAAGTAATAAAATACATCACGGAATTAAAATAACAAATTACGAATTTGAGCTACAAATGTTGTACAACACAGTGGCCATTGGTCACTGATCTAATATCAAAATATTTAATTAATACATACTTACCTAAAGCACTCCCTATAGTGTTTTATATGGTACTATTTATCTATGATATGTAGTTAATAAACGTGTGACGTATTGTTTTAATTAAGTGGTGAAAACTTTCACACAGTTTCACATACAGATTGTCTGCTGGTACTAGGTACAAATGGTAACTAAATGCAGAGACAGTTTGTTGCTTAACAACCACTTAAAAACCGTCTCTGTATCTAGCTACTGTGTGTACCAAGTACCTGCGGACAATCTGTATAAAAATTTGGAATTTTGTACAATGTTCTCAGAAAAGCCACCGTATGTTGGCAAAACTACGAAGCACCATATATACTATATGTTAATATGAGTAACCCAACCACACTTCTTTGCTTTCAGCTGCCGATGGATCTTGCGGAAAATTAATATATTCTGATATACTATGTACAGATAGAAGCTGCGTGGCGCAGACGGGTTAGCGCCAGGCTTGCATTAAGCAAGTCCTCGGTTCGAATCCCGCTGGGGTCGGAATTTTTCCGTATCCTTGGTGATTAGAATCGGGCTCAGTGAGACCATTCACAGTTGGGCACCAAATTAACTGTGCTCTACTCTGAACCACAGACCTAAGAGATAGAGTAACAAGGTCAACATAACACATACACACACACTTTATACAATGGTTGCTGCGCAAGCACCAAAGGCGCGATCCAACTCTGTATCCCGAATCCGGGGCAAGTTGATCATTGTACCGCCAGATGCCAGCGCATATAGCACCAGCCTCGACACCGCAAGGTAAATGAGGTCACTGATAATACATACATACATACTATGTACAGGTCCGCAGTATCTTTATTCGTCCAAGAAATATGCAAAGCAATTTATTTTGCATTGAAAGACGATTACATATTTGTAAGCTTTATAACTAGTTAGTCAAACGTTTTTTTTTTGTGGAGGGTGAATCAAGTTCACGCACACCGTGGCCTCAACAGGGCTATTGTGCGTGTGTGTATGTTTTGTATGTAGTCTTGTAACTCTACCTCATAGACCAGTCTTCAGAGGAGAACGACGTTAATTGTATCCCATCCTATCCAGTAGACTGCGGAAAAAGTTCCACCTATCCATGGATTTGAACCAAGGACTTGTTTATTGCAAGCCTGGCACTTTATCCACCGCGCCACTGAGGTGGTTTCTCTTTACATTTAGGTAGCTATTCCAAGACAAAAAAAAACTAGGACAGCTAATCTGTTCTGTTGTGAATGTGACTGGTTTAATATGTATAGTTGCTAGGTATTTCTAACTTAATTGTCAACTTGTTTAGACGTTCCTATGAAACAAGATTGTTATAGTAAATGTAATTGTTTAAAGCCGCATTTAAGCTATCAAATAATGCTAAAACCTCTATAAAGAGTTGTCTCAGTTTTTTCTCTTGGGTACTACAGATTCAACTTAGAATATAATGTGGAAAATATAGCAAATGATTAAACCACTGAAAAATAAGTCAGTTCCAAATGTAATTTCAACACTAGATGACAATCGTAGAACCTCTTTAAACTCCTATTCGTGCAGATTCTATACATATACAAAATTTACAAATGATAGTATACTTTTTTTTCTCTTTCTACTTGCGCTCATTGTGCAGAATGCGTTATTTGGTTATATCATTGCGACTATACCAGATGACCGGTTTTAAAGCCGAACATAGCAAGTTTTTAATTTTTCGTAAACAAATAATATGTTTGACGTAACTGATGTCTAAGGACTTTTAGCCTCCCCTATAATTAAAAGTTCTTATCTAGGCAATATTGTTTTGTAAATTAAATTAAATGTTTCTAATAAACTTGCAATACACCACGCTTTTGCTTTGTTCGGTTTTGAAACCGGTCACTGGGTATGTCTTAAGCTGCAGATTCTTTAAAAAAATTACTTTGAAAATGTACTTTACCCTTTTTCATCATCTGCGCTGTAAAAAATTCCTAGAATTATTAATAAAATACGTCCAGCATTATTACTTTGTTTTTATGTTGAGTAAACATGGTTGGATAAGATGTTGTAGTATCTAGTGCTGAAATGTTACGATGCAGCTGGGTCCATGAGGAAAATGCATAGGCGTAACTTGGGATAGGCAAGGGAGGCAGTCCCCCCCCCCCAAATTTTGGCTTCGAAGTGCAAGTGCAACATAAACTGTGTAAACAAATTTTGGCTTGCGTTAAAAATTTTAAAATGTTGCATTAATAATTAATACTTTAATAACAAAAAATAATGTTTGTAACTAAGTATATTAACTGGTGGATACAAATACTACTCGCAGTGGATATATATTATTTAAATAATTTGCTATTTCCATAAGAATTATTGCAAATTTCACTCAACAAAATCAAATTTAAATGTCACTCGCCTTCGGCTCGTAACATAATAATAATAATAATAAAGTCTTTATTCTTAGATGCCAATTATGTACAAAGAAAAACAGAAAATAAATACATTCTTTAAGTAATGGCACAGCAGAACCTCAAGGCGCAGCTCGACCATGGCTGCTTTTCAGTTGAAACTTTCATATTAAGATATAAAATTTAAATATGAAGTTAATGCCTATTTATGATAAAAAAAAACAAAATAGTAAATTTAAAATTGTATGCAAGCACATAAAGCACCAGCCTCGACACCGCAAGGTAAAGCGAGGTTATCGATTATACATACAATTGGGTTTAAATAATTATTACCTACATAGAAGACGCAAAGTATGGGCAACGAATCAACTATCAACAATAAAAGAATATATGTGCAAGATAATATTAACGGTATTAAAGGTTATGTTAATAATTATAGTTAGAAAAAGTTACTTGTAGTCATAAAGAAAAACTATTTTGTATGCGAAGCATAATTTTTAACAGAGTTTTCTTGAACATTGCGGGGATATAGTATTTTAAGATTAATATTTGCTTTTTGTATACATTGTATACATATGCTCTTTGTACCTGAATGTGTTGTCCAATATGAGACCCAATTTTTTTGCACTACCTTTTATAGGCAAGGTGTTATCACTAATAGCCACATTTAACGTATTTTGTATCTTAGAACGTTCACCATCACTCCCAAATAAAAGTATACAAGACTTTGAAGAGTTTAGCACCAATGTATGTTTAGATGACATTTCGAGCAACCGATTTAAATCAAATGTTAGTTCTTGGACAGATGTATTATAATAAGATGGGTTAAAAGATTTATATATCTGTGTATCATGAGCTTGTTTTACTGAATAAAATGGAATTATAAAAATTTGATGTATAAATAGTATGTACAACAGAGGCCGTAAAATAGAACTCTGCGGCACTGCTTGTGTTAATTGACGGGAGTTGTAGATTTTGTCTTCTATTTTTACACTTTGCGATCTGTTACTAAAATAACTTTGAATTAATGTTACTGCAAACCCAATATAATGCAGTTTTGAAGACAACAAATCATGGTTGATATAAACAAATGATGCGTGTTAGATATTTAAGAATTAAAGGCAAACACAAAATAATCATGTTTATATTTAAACCATCGGAACTAACTGCGTTAAATTTTATTTCTAGAATTAGCTTACTAACTGTTTCTTCTGATACTGTTACAAATTTAAATGTATTTTTTTCTATAGCACATGTTAAAGTGTGCTTTTATCAACTAAAAACAAAAGGTCAAGTTTTACTTTAACAGCAAGGGTAAATAAAGTAGCACTTTAACATCAAGGATAGATAAAGTAATTTAATTTTCTAACTTTTGTTTAAATTAAATATGACAGCTTCGTATTATCGAAGTAACCCAATCTAGCTACTGACATTTTGAAATGTCATTATTTTCTTTTGAAATTGTTAAACTTCATGCTATAGAAAAAAATATTGTATTATACACGACGATAAAGTTATTTCTATCCACTCTTGAATCATTAACGTCTCGACTTCGTCTCGACGTTAAACGATTCACTCGTGGATAAAATTTAACTTTATCGTCTTGTATAATAAATTACTATTATTGATTTTCCTTGTTACAATTTAAATAAAACTGTTTTAAATCATTATCAATTTGTAATTTTCGTATATTATCAATAATAGTAGATTATGTTATTAGGAGTAAAAGTGATACTTTATGTGACGAAGCTGAAGTTTATTTGCCGAACGTTAGTGAGACAAATAATTCAGCCAAGCCACATAAAGTCACTTTTACTCCGAATAACATATACTATTTTATCCGCAAACGTATTCAGGTAAATTTCATTAATATAAATTTAAAAAAAAGGATGCATCAGCCGGGAATCGAACCCAGGCCACCCGCGTGACAGGCGAGCACTGTACCCCTGCGCCAACCTCTGTTGTTCAAATAACGTGCTACTGTAATGATATATGAACATACTGAATCACCCGAGCTAATAGCACACAGCCACAGCAGCTGTCACACCATAACCCACGGCGACAGATGCTCCGATCCGCTGCTTAAAGGTTTATTTAAATTAAAACTTTTTCGTACTCCTTTTGAAAATACGGCCTACGATGTAAGTCTAAAAATTAGCAAAATTTTAAGCCATCATACAATTTAATTGGTCCAGTATCTTCGGAGGAGATAGCGAACAAACATAGAAAGAAAGAAAGAGAGCAACGATTTTGTGTGCTTAGGCAGATAAAGTAGGCAAAAGTTGCTATTTTATCTGCTTAGGCAGATAAAGTGACACTTTTACCTTGTCAATAAAGACAAATAAGTTGTCACTTTTGTGACATTTGCGGATAATAGTATATTGTAAACCTAGGCGGTAAAGTGATTATTTTCCAGGCTGAAAGAAGAAATGGACAGGCGAGCTTTAGCGAGCCTGGACACTTCTTGAAGCCTGGAAAATCTCTTTACCGTCCATGGCTTACACATTATTTTTCATCCGACAACACCATCCTGCAATAATTTTTTCAACATAGCTCTCATCCAGGTTATTATTTAGAAATTGACAGAGCTGTCAACAATAATAAAACAATTTGCAAATTTTGGCATATGGAATAGCGTTTGTAACTGCAGCGCCATCTACCCGTAGTTAGATATAAGCTTCTACAGAAATCTATCTGATGTTTATTGTATATTAAAATTATAACGAATACATTGCTAAAATTAAGGTTTATTGAGCAAATATTTTTGTAAAAGGGGAATAGCTATTATTTAAAGCAGAAAAGTGAATTATAAACGCAGCGTCCCCTACTGGTAAACGTCGAAATTTTGTTTCTTGCCTAGCCATTGGGGTTTGTTTTGCAGGGCTAGCCTTAGAAACGCACACTTTCTCGTCTCTATGGAAATGGTAAAATTCGATTTTCTAATCATGTAGGATAAAAAATAATTATTTACATGTTCGGGGTTAGATAAGTGATTGAGTATTTGATGATTTAATGGTTTGTGGATATCTAAAATTTGGGCGCCTTCCAAATTTGTTTAGTATTTTGTCCTTTAGGTTTTTGGGAGTAAAAAGAATTTTTTTTCGTTCAAAATATATTTACTTATTTGTTAAGTTTCTTAGAGACTTTTAATATTCCCAATGTGCCAAATTTTTTGATTTTTTAAATTTGTCTTTTACTTTGTTTCTTAATTTAATCATCAATTTGATGTTGTCAGCCAACCAAGGGATCGGTTTTTAGTAATTTTAACTGTCTTCCAAGAAGTATGCTTATCAAATAATTTCAGTAAATTTGTATCTAAGTTTCGAAAGGTTTTTATTAATGGATTTAGCTTTGGGGATTTTATATCAATAACTCAATAAACCATATCGTGATCAGATTCAACTATTACTTGAACACCAGAGGTTTTTATTAAAGAAGGATCGGTAGATATTATAACATGGATAAGTGATGCCCTATTTTGTGTAATTCTAGTGGAGTCTGTAATGTGCTAATGCAAATTTAGGTATTCAAAAAATTCAGTCGGATATCTGATACTGGGTTGTGAAAAATTAAGCATATCAATATTTATATCACCCAAGAAAATAATTGTATCAGATACACACATGCACAATGCAAAATAAATTTCTAGTTCGTCAATAAATGTCTTATAATTAACAGAATGTGGTCTGTACGCAGTACTAAAAACAACTGTGTTTGATTTTAATTTTACTGAAAACCATACCTGTTCAATATTCATATTTGTTTCAATAATTTTGTAACTTAAGCCATTCCTTACGTAAGCTGCAACACCACGGCTACCACGATCTTGGCGTATTATACTATAGTTTGGAATAAAAATAATATTATTGGTTGTATGTGAAGTCAGATGATAAACATAGTATATCATACTTCGGGACAATGTTTCGAACATAATTTATTTTTGGCAAAAGTCACCAGATATTTAAATGCGCTACTTGAAAAAGATTCAAGGTTTTACTGCTACCCATAAGTTTGCGTCTTCAAAACAGAGATAAAAATACCGGGTGACTATAAATGATTGTTATTTTTTTTTCTTAGGTTGGCACTGTTTATGTTGGTGGCATTGTAAGTCTATGTCAAATTCGAGGTAAGCAGGTTAGGTTTTGCGTCAGTTTTGACACTTGGCGATGTAATATTTAAATCTGGTCATTTATATTCAAGTACCCGCTTATTCAATTTTTTAAAGAAGAGTTCTTCATGTTGTTTTATGGCCATATCTAGCTTATTTATGAAAATAGAAAATTCTACATTATTTAAGCACTTTTTTGATAAGAATGCAGTGGTGTAGTTAGTGATGTGGGTCGGGTAAATACCCAGTGGGTAGGGTATTTCTAAATGTGTATTTACCTGGGTATTTACCCCTGCCTAGGGTAAATACCTAAAAACTGGGTATTTATCAAATTTGTAATATTTAGAAAGCTAAACTAACTTTTATTCACATAATAATGTTATCTTAATAAATAAACTAAATATAAATGCACTGGAATTCATTCAGGTAAATTATTCGTTTATCGGGAAAAACATTGGCTACCGAAGTGTATGGAAATAAACAGAGATGCAATAAATTGCGTCTGTCAGAATTTACAAAAAAAATTGCGATGGCTCTGACTCCGAAGATTGGGATGATTTATATTGTTGGTACATTATTTTCCGACTTTATACTAATAAACCAACTTATATACATATTAAGAAACAATCTTGATAAGTCAAAGAAAATCACAACAACGTTGTATACCGATGGGACAATAATTATGTATAACAGCAATGAGATAGCATAAACAAAAGTACGTAATACATGAGTAAGAAAGAGATAACCGTATAAAAAAGTTTTTTTAATAGGCATATTTAGTTGAAATATGCCATAATTAAAATGAACGTCAAGTCTACTCAAATATTTCTATGTTCATTTCGCTCTTACTCAACCATTGAATTCTGTTTTTTATTCATATCTTAAGCCTGTATGACACGACGCTAAATTTTGTGCAAAATTTACATGTAAATTTTCAAATAAATTCACAGATAATTTTTCTTTCAAAAACACAATTTCCTGTTTGCAACGTGTGCTAAATTTGATGTTAAATTTGGCATGCGCACATGCGTAGTAGCAAATATTTTAAGTGGAAACAGTACCCTCTAGGGGGTATTGGTTGAAGTATGCGTTTGTTTTCATGTTATTTGTCGTTTGTTAGGTATTTTCTGAGGTTGGGTTAAGGCATTTATCTTAGAGACCCTTAAATGTATCTTAGATAGGAACTCCAACATTAAACCCGTGGTTAAACAATACTAATAAAAAGCAGGTTATGTTTATGTTTACATTCCGCGTCCTGCGCTGCAGTTTAGTCTGATTACGATACTTCTGTGCATTTTTACACGCATATTTACCAGGAAATTTAGAACAAGTTCTAAATAATTTACATGAAAATTCAGCGCAAAATTTAGCAGCCAATTTTCTGTATGCAACGGTTTTTATGAAAATTTACAAGTAAATTTTGCATAAAATTTAGCGTCGTGTCATACAGGCTTTATTGCTGTTATATACAGATTTCCTAAAATTGTACCGAACATAGCAATATTATGAGTTGGAAAATGATCAAACGCTATGTGCCATAAGAGTAACCAAAATAGGAATTGCAATAATTGCTTTGGTAGCTAGGCAACAAGTTGCCTAGCTACCAAGTAATTATTACATTTTCTATTTCGGTTAATCTTATGGAAAATAGTATTTGATCCTTTTCCAATTCATGGAATTGCCATGTTCCGTACAATTTTAGGCAACCTGTATAGTTAATTAGTTATGTCCCCATCGGTATTTTGGGTAGTAAATGTCCTCAGTGCAGCTATTTTATTCTACATTTTTATAAAATTCGAATAGAGCACCTTCACTTACCAATCAATTAAGCTGGTTAAATTAGCTTTATATTTGTAAATCAGGCTATAAATACCCGTTTAAATACCCACTTTGGGCATTTACCTGGGTAATTACCCCGGATATTTACCCTAAAAATAAATACCCGGGTAATTTACATCACTAGGTGTAGTCAATTTTTCCAGAATATTTTCTAAATTCGAGTTATAGCATAAAGTTGTCTTTTTTATATGGAACACATAGTTGGCTCTGGCATCAAAAGAAAGACAATTTTTCCACATTCCATTGATCTACATGATGCAAGGTCAAATTATTCATTTTCACTACTTTATAGCAAAAACTTGTTATCACACTGATCGTTTAATTAACAGAATTAATGAAGTTTAACTGTTGATTATATTTCACCTTAAGAGTGCGAAACATAGAATTACAAAACACTACCTATATTAAGCTACACTTATCCTTAGAGGTTTATTACACATTTATGCAAATACAATTTTTTATCAGATAACCTTAAAATAACACACCATGAAATATTCAGAATCCACATACATATAATATCTAAAGGAACATAATACTGTTAATAATAATGATATTATCATTACTCTTACTGTTCTGCCACTTAAACGTAAAGAATTTGAATGAAAAATTTAATTAATACAATAAAAGGAATCACTGCAGCAGATATGAAGCATTAATCCTCGAAAAATCTTTAACTAAATATAATACAGAAACCTGAGGTACATTTATAAAAAACCGGAAATAATCTACAATAAAAAATAGAACCGCAATAAGGTGTTTCTCCTGTATGCATTTTCAAATGTGTAGCTTACTTATTTATATTTTGCACACCTGCTATCGTAAGTACAGTATTTCAACTACAACACTTCTGTCACTAGCGTATCAGTTGACATCTATAATGTAAAGATTTTTAGTACTTTATTCAAATGTCAAAAGTAAATTAAGCAAACATGAAAAATATGCAAACATCTTTAAACAGTCTCGGACTCTTTTGCCAGCAACTCAATTCGTTCTCAATTAGTATATGTGTTTTACTTCCCTTGATGCGTAAATGGCTATTTACCTCTACATTCACAAACTGAATATGAAACAAGCCTTTTTTTCTATGTGCCCTCATATGGTTAACTAAAGTACTTTTCCATGCTACGTTTTACTCACAAATAGAACAAAAATAGGGTTTTTCTTCTGTATGCGTCTTCATATGGGTTACTAAGGTAACTTTTTCTGCAGCTTTATAATCGCAAATAGCACAAAAGTTTGTCTCCAGGATGTTTTCTTATATTATTATTATTTAACAACTAATAAGAGCAAAATCCAAAAGCTCGTGATGCTCAAAATTACATGAGAGAACTATGAATAAATCCTAAATTAATATATTTTACATAAACGTGCACACAAAGAAGCTAATACACATAAGAAAACAAATTTACATATTTATTACATGTACAGCACTGTCCAAACGGTTTTTAAAATTATTAATTGATTTAGCTGAATTATTCAAGAAGTACCACTGCGCAAACACTCGATTTGTTAGGAAGAATTCTCTAACACAGCGATAAAATTTTTGACGTAATTTATATACGTGGCCTCGAAGACGGGGATCCCTGTATATGTCTAACTAAATTTTTTTCTGGTGCAGTATGCTCATAAATAGATCACTGATGTGGTTTTTCTCCAGTATGTCTTCTCATATGTTTAATTAAGTTACTCTTCGCTGGTGCAGTATACTCACACATAGAACACAAATACGGTCTTTCTCCTGTGTGCGTCCTAATATGGTTTACTAAAGTATGTTTATGTGATGCTTTATATTCGCATACAGAACATGAATAAGGTTTTTCCCCCGTATGTGTCTTCATATGGCTAACTAAATTACTTTTTTGTACTGCTTTATACTCGCAAAAAGAACATGAATAAAGTTTCTCTCCTGCATGTGTCTTAATATGAATTACTAAATTATCTTTATGTGCTGCTTTATAGTTGCAAATAGAACAGGAATAAGGTTTTTCCCCTGTATGTGTCTTTATATGGTTCACTAAAGAAACTTTTTGTGCTGCTTTATAATCGCAAATTGAACATGAGTAAGGTTTTTCCCCAGTATGAGTCCTCAAATGTTTACCTAAGCAACTTTTCCTTGCTGTATTATATTGGCAAAAAAAACATGAATAAGGTTTTTCCCCTGTATGCTTCTTCATATGGGTTACTAAAGTAACTTTTTGTGCTGCTTTATAATCGCAAATAGTACAAGAAAAAGGTTTTTCTCCTGTATGTGTTCTCATATGTTTAACTAAATTTGCCTTTTGTGATGCAGTATACTCACAAAGAGAACAAGAGTGAGGTTTTTCTCCAGTATGTTTCTTCATATGTTGAATTAAGTTACTTTTCGCTGGAGCAGTATACTCGCACATAGAACACAAATAGGGTCTCTCGCCTGAATGGGTCCTGATATGGTTTATTAAAGTATGTTTATGTGATGCTTTATATTTGCATATAGAACAAGAATAAGGTTTTTCTCCTGTATGGGTCTTCATATGGGTTATTAAAGTATGTTTATGTGCTGCTTTATAATCGCAACTAGAACAAGAAAAAGGTTTTTCTCCTGTATGTGTTCTCATATGTCGAACTAAACTTTTCTTTTTTGCTGCAGTATACTCACAAATAAAACAAGAGTGAGGTTTTTCTCCAGTATGTTTTTTCATATGTTGAAATAAGTTACTTCTCCCTGGTGCAGTATACTCGCACATAGAACACAAATAAGGTCTCTCTCCTGTATGCGTCCTGATATGGTTTATTAAAGTATGTTTCTGTGATGCTTTATATTCGCAAATAGAACATGAATAAGGTTTTTCCCCTGTATGAGTTTTCATATGGCTAACTAAATTACTTTTTTGTATTGTTTTATATTCGCAAACAGAACATGAATAAGGTTTCTCTCCTGTATGCGTCTTAATATGAATTACTAAATATTTTTTATGTGCCGCCTTATAGTCACAAATAGAACAGGAATAGGGTTTTTCTTGTGTGTGTGTCCTCATATGGCTCACTAAAGAACTTCTTTGCACAGCTTTAAACTCACAAATAGAACATGAATAAGGTTTTTCTCCAGTATGAGTCCTAAAATGTATACCTAAGCAACTCTTCCTTGCTGTTTTATATTGACAAATAGAACATGAATAAGGTTTTTTTCCTGTATGCGTCTTTGTAGGGCTCACTAAATAACCTTTCTCTTTTTCATCAGCGTGTTTCTTGATATGTTCCAAGAAATTACTTTCGTCTACTGCTACATTTTCACAGAGCTTGCAAACAAACTGTTCGTCTAAGAAACTTCCACTTGCTGCATACATAACACGCAAATCATCTTTTACATCAACTTCCTCCTGTTTAATATTCAATCCGTGATAAGTCGTCGTGTTGTCAGCAGTATTTTGAATAATCTCTCGCTGTACCTGTACATTATTTTCATCTATTGTCATCAGTAGTTCGTCCAACTTGATGGTCATTGCATTAGGCAAATTATGATCAACAAATTCATGTTTCGCGTCCATTCTTATAACACCAGTAATTAAGAGTTTGGATTTATTAAATGCAATATCTGGAAACAAAACAAAGATAAATTTCCTATAATTATCTGAGTTCTAATATTTTTACTAACACGAAATAACATAAAATTGGAGAAAGTAACTCACTCAAAGAATGTTTCCCAGTAAATAAAAGATTCAATAATTAAACAAACCACCATTACTGTCTAATAAAATTAGTTAGATCAAATGTAATTCAAATGAACTACTTTAATATATATATAGGGTGTCCCGCAACAGGAGATCCAAGTTAGCAGGATGTTCTGGGGATTATTTTTACTATTTTCAGTCAAAACGTTTTCAAAAGATGCGGGTTACCGTTAAAATTAATAACAACTGTAGCATTTTAGCCCTGCATGCAAATGATCACAATATTTTTCGAAGAAAGATCACGATTCTAAATAACTCAGCAATGTAGATAGCTATTGAGGTGTCACTCAATTAGAAAATTGAAATATGCAAATGCAAAAGTTGACCATCAGGGCACTTTTTAGTGATGTTATTGGTTTTTTTTCAGTATTTGTACAATCGGTTGAAAATTCAATAAACTCCTTTGACTTAAAAATCTAGGATGTGCTAGAGAATAGATAATATACCTATCGATAGACACCCAGAATTTACAAGAATCAAATTATGTAGTTGAATTGACCTCCCTACAGGGCTAGTCATATACCCTCTTCTCTTTAATATTGATACTATAGACTACCCACTTAAAACGTATAGAAAATTTACTAAAACGGAAACGGGAACTGACACAATAACACGCATGAATACTTTGCAGAAGTCTTGTATACGACACTCCGTTATAAACAGCACGTTGACAAGCTAGGTGCAAAACAGGTGCAAAAACGCTCAGTTTCTTATAAAAGTCACCTTACCATTTGAAATTTGATATATGAGGTGATTAGAAATTAAGAATACATAAAAATGACCAAAAAGAAAAATAACTTTAATTTTGCAATTAGAGGAAAACGGAAAAGCTATTTGCGCACTTGGTTCGAAATAAATTTTGATTATATTAATTAATTGCTACTACTATTTCTAAGGTTTTTAAACCTACTGTTTAACGTTAACAGTAAGTCGCTGGATTTACATGGTTTTACAATGTGAGAAATATTATCGTATGAGCAAAAACAAACTTCGTCAAGGGTGTCTTTAGAAATTTAAAGGCTTGTGTATTATAACACCAGAAAATATGAAGCTGCCATTTGACATTTGCTGCAAAGTGAGGTTATGATCTTCTGCTTTATCTTCTACAGGCTTTGGAAATATTCCCTTTGCGTTTATTACAGAAAGTCTTGAACTCGGTTATGATCACGTTGCGATATTGGTCACTATCATCCACTCTCTATAAAATGTCAGTGACAAGGATTAGGTATTAGTTTTTGGTGTTATAATATACTTGACTTCAAAATTTCAAATGCATCTCTGATGAAATTTCTTTTTGTTCATACTTTATTTTATGATGTATGAACTTATAGCCGTTCACGACCTTTTTGGGACAGAGTTGGCTATGATTTTTTCTTTTCATGTTGGACTAACTGATTCGGTGATGTAGCGGATACAACTTTATTTTTCTGTCAGTGTCTGTTCGACATTTTCTTGTCACCGCATTGACAAATTTATTTTTTTAATATTCGTAAGAAAATAAATGATTTAACAAGTGTGTAAAAATAATTTTAATTTCCGTCAAAGGAAAAGTCAAATTGCTCAAAATAATTTTGTTACAAAAAAAAATTCCATTGCTACTTCGAATTTAATGAGGACAGCCCAGATTTAAAAGAACACGAGTTGATGTCGAGACTAGAGAATATATTTGATGTACGTTAAAATGATGCATTATTGTTAAATACTTGTAATAACGTCATGTTAAACCGATGGTTCAAAAAAGATCAACAGAGATGAAAATAGAATAGTAGGCAAGTATAAGAAGAATAAACCGATAACTCGAACTCATTGGTAATGCGCAATCGCGTACAGCTTTAATGGTTTGAGTAATGGGCTAATGGCCGATTTCAGCTTTACTTGAACAAAAGGGATATGATATTTTAGCATTATCAGAAACGTGGTTAAAATCTGATATTACCCTTTCTCATTCGAAATATAACATTTTCCGGAAAGATCGAGACGCTCGAGGGGGTGGAGTTGCAATTTATGTAAAGAATCACTTGAATGTAAAAATTATTCAAACAAATGATAATATTGAGCAATTGTGGCTGTCATTAAAAATCAATAATGAAAGTTATGTTTTCGGGGTTGTGTATAAACCACCTCAATTTAATTATATAGTTTTTGTAGATGAGGTTGAAGAATCCATTTGTTTGTATACTGAGGCTTCAGATAGGGTTATTTGTTTGGGTGATTTTAATATAAACGTGTTGGATTTTTCTGGTTCGGTTACGCAATACTTAAATTATATGTTAAATACATTATGTTTAAAACAAATTATTACAGAGCCTACTCGAATATCTGGAAATAGCATTACTTTGATAGATCTCATAATTACATCGGATA